>JAVJIX010000021.1:0-477500 GCA_036785185.1 Paratrypauchen microcephalus | reverse complement strand
GAGGAGAGCAGAGGCCACCACCGAGTTATAAAAAATCTTGAGCAGAGGCCTGCACACTCCAAAGGACCTCAGTCTCCTCAGGAGGTGGAGGCGACTTTGGCCCTTCTTGTACAGGGCGTCGGTGTTGTGGGACCAGTCCAGTTTATTACCCAGGTACTTGAAACTGTCCACAGTCTCTATGTCCTGCCCCTGGATGTTCACCGGTGAGTGAGGTAGTGGTCTCCTCCTGAAGTCGATCACCAGCTCCTTTGTCTTACTGGTGTTAAGGCACAGGTGGTTGCGCCCACACCAGTCCACAAAGTCACTGATGACCGAGCGGTACTCCAGCTTGTTCCCCTCAGACACACAGCCCACAATGGCCGAGTCGTCAGAGAACTTCTGGAGATGGCAGCTGTCCGTGTTGTATGTGAAGTCCGAGGTGTAGATGGTGAAGAGGAAGGGTGAGAGGACAGTTCCCTGGGGGGCCCCAGTGCTGCAGACTACCACCTCTGACTCACAGCTGCACAGCCGCACGTACTGTGGACGGTCAGTGAGGTAGTCGATGGTCCAGGCAGCGAGATGTCCATCCACTCCCGCGTCCTCCAGCTTCCCCCGCAGCAGCGTCGGCCTGATAGTGTTGAAGGCGCTGGAGAAGTCAAAGAACATGACTCTCACAGCACTCTCGGCGGTCTCTAGGTGGGTGAGCGCCCGCTGCAGCAAGTAGATGACAGCGTCCTCCAGGTCCAGGGTGGGGGCTCACCACAGAGCGGAGTTGGCTGAGGATCACCCTCTCCATAGTCTTCATGAGGTGGGAGGTCAAGGCGACTGGTCTGTAGTGGGCTGGTTCCCTGGCGTTTGTTGTTTTGGGAACCGGGACCACACAGGAGGTCTTCCACAGGGCAGGGACCTTCTCCAGGCTGAGGCTCAGATTGAACATGTAGCAGAGAACCTCACAGCTGGTCTGCACAGGTTCTCAGCAGCCTGGGGCAGATACCATCAGGTCCTGTGGATTTCCCCTGTCTGAGTCGCCTTAGCTCCCTCCTCACCTCGTCCGGTGTGATGGAGAGGGGGTAGTGAGGGGGGGGACTGGGGTGGACTGCAGGGGGTGGTGGTGGGGGGTGGAGGGGGGCTGGTGCTGGATTGGGTCCGTGTGAAGGGAGAGGGGGATGTGGCCACTGGCCCGGGGAGGTGTGAAGAGGAGGAGGGAGTCGGCAGTATGGCAGAGGGGGTGGGGGGCGCATCAAACCTGTTGAAATAACAGTTTAATTCGTCTGCCCAGCGCTGATCACCGTCAGCTGTCTCTCTGCCACTCTGTCCAAAACCAGACATGCTCCTTAGTCCTCTCCACACGCCCCGTACGTTATTTTGGGCCAGCTGCTCCTCCATCCTCCTCCCGTAGTCCTTCTTGGCCCGTCGGATCCTCCATTGGAGCTCCAGCTGGACCCTCTTCTGCTCCTCTCTGTCCCCTGAGTTGAAAGCCCTTTTATTCTGGTTCAGGAGGGCTCCAGGGGTGGTTGTTGGAGAAACACCGTACTCTCCTGGTTGGCACGGTGTTCTCCACGCAGAAGTTGATGTAGTCTGTGATGCAATGGGTCAGGCCGTTGATGTCGTTTCCATAAGAGTCAATGAAAATGTCCCAGTCAGTGTTCCAGAAACAGTCTCTCAGACTCTCACAGGGCTCCTGAGTCCAAAGCTTCACAGACCGCTTCTGCGCAGGTCCTCTTCACACCCTGGGTGTGTATTCTGGGAGCAGGTAGACCAGACAGTGATCTGAGCGTCCGAGCGAGGGGAGGGGGGTGGAGGTTTGATATTGGCGTAAAACAAGTCCAGAGTCTTATTGTCTCTTGTGGGGAATGTGATGTATTGTGTGAAAGTGGGAAGAGTAGTGGAGAGTGATGTATGGTTAAAGTCCCCAGTCATCAGAAATAAGGCGCACAGATGACGTATCATCATGTCATTAACGACGCTATGGAGCTGTTCGCATGCTACCGCACCATCCGCCGATGGAGGAATGTACACACAGAACACAATAATGTGTGTAAATTCTCTGGGCAAATAGTACGGCCTCATACCAACAGCGAGTAGTTCAATGTCTCGGGAGCACAGCTGACGTTTCACGTGTACATTCCCGGGATGGCACCAGCGTTCGTTAATGAAGAAGATAAGTCCACCTCCTCGTGTTTTCCCGCTCCCCGTTACAGTCCGTTCGGCACGCCTCATAGTAAATCCGTCCAGTGAGATTACATTGTCTGGTATATTCCCATTCAGTCATGTTTCGGTGAAGCATATCAGACTGCAGTTTCAGAATTGTCTCTGATGCCAGGTCAGCGCAACCAGCTCCTCCGCCTTGTTGTTTAGAGAACGCAGATTCCCCGTGATCACCGTAGGTAGTCCATTCGGTAAATACAGTCTCCGGTTCTTGCGTCCGCCCCTGCAGCCTCTCCTCTTTCTCCATATCTCCGCTGGGACCTCCGGTTTCCCCGCGTGGAGTAGAGACGGACCCCATAGCTTGAGGAGCTGGTCGCGCGCGTATGTAATCCTGTGCGTGGCTGAAAGTGACTCCCGGCGTAACTCCTGGCGCAGATTCATAAAGTGTCCAAAAAACACTACAGCTAACAATATAGCTGTAGTGAGAGTAGGCTTCCCAGGTGTGCGACTGCACCCTGTATCACCTACTCTAAAGAAAAAGCAAGAAAAACAACAATATACAAGTAAAAAGAGGAAAAAAGGAAAAGTAGGGATGAAGCTACTACCGCAGGCAGCTGGCCTTACCAGCGCCATCTTTAAGCCATTGCGGAGGTGAAAGTAGGCTGAGCGGATGATGTTATTAATATAGGATTGGAAAGAAAGTGTGCTGTCAAGGATGACACCCAGACTCTTGACCTGAGGGGAAGGAAGGACAGTGGAATCATGGATAGATATAGAGAAACGGCTGGAGTTGGAGATAGTGGAGGGGGTGCTTACTAGGAGGACTTCAGTTTTAGAGCTGTTAAGTTTGAGAAAGTTGGAGGAGAACCAGGAATGGATTTCTTGTAGACAGAGGGTAAGAGACGTTGGAGGGAGAGATGAGGAAGGTTTGGTAGAAATGTAGAGCTGGGTGTCATCCGCGTAACAGTGAAAAAGAATGTTGTGTGAACAGAAAGCCAAGTGGAAGGATGTAAATGATAAAAAAGAAGGGGACCTAAGACAGAGCCTTGGGGAACACCAGCAGTGACAGGAAAAATGTTGGATTTGCAAGATTTGAATTGGATGAATTGACTGCAATCAGAGAGATATGAAATGAACCAGGAGGGAGGAATGTGGGAAATACCAATGGATTGAAGTCAGTGAATGAGGATGTTGTGGGAGATAGTGTCAAAGGCTGCTGTCAGATCGAGGAGGATGAGGATAGAAAGTAAACCGGAATCAGAAGCTAACAGGAGGTTGTTGGTGATTTTGAGAAGTGCTGTTTCTGTGCTATGGAGTGGGCGGAAACCGGATTGAAATTGTTCATAGATATTGTTAGTGGTGAGATGAGTGTGTAGTTGAGAGGCAACAATTTTTTCAAGAATTTTGGCAATGAAGGGCGGGTTGGAAATAGGACGGAGGTTATTGAAGTTGTTGGGAGACAACTGGAGACCAGGTTTTTTCAGAATAGGAGTAACAGAAGCAGTTTTGAGAGATGAAGGAACTGTACCAGAGACCAGGGAAGAGTGAATAATGTTAGTGATGATGGGGGCAAGAGAGGAGAGACAGGATTTAACAAGGGTTGTAGGGATAGGGTCAAGTTGGGAGGTAGAGGGTTTAGAGTTAAGAATGAGCTCAGAGATTACTTGGACAGAAGGAAGGGAAAAACTTGAAAATGTTGACAGAGGTGAGTGAGGGAAGAAGCTGATAACCTGAAAACTACCGCTTCAACTACAAGGTGGAACAGAGCGTTTTGAGCATTGGAGATGTAGACAGACTAATAATAATAGGTTTCTCAAGCCTGTATGAATGAACTCTCGGTATGTTTTCGATGATATAACAATATAATAACATAGCTTGAAGCTCACAAGACCTTGTTTTGCATATAGGATCTTTAAGAGAAACCCTCATGCATTGATATGCAAATGACACTGTTTGGTATGCAAGTGCTCCCTCTGCTGACCAGGCAATGTTAAAACTGCAACAAGGTTTAAATGAAATCCAAAAAATCTTAAATTATCATTAAATGCAAATAAAATAGTTAAGCGATGTACAAGTGATGTACAAGTTACAAATCTTTATACACTACTGTATATGACTAAATGTAAGTTACTACCTATAAATAACTTTTGGCTTGATGGAAACATATCCTTTTATTGTAGAAACAAATCTTGTATCCTATTGTATTACAGAAAATATTTTTTCTGTAATTGTTCAAGCTACTCTTTCTGTACTAGATTATGGAGGTATAATATACAAGCAGACTTCAGCTTCTACTTTGAAACTTTAGACACACTTTCACTCAGCCATTCATTTCACAGGCCATGAATTAAAAATCCATCACTGTAACTCAATGGAAAAAGTAGGTTGGCTTTCGCTACCTGTCAGAAGAGAGCATCACTTTGTAACACTTATAATGAGCTTAAGGGACTACTTGATAGACTGCCTGATTAGCTCACTTATTGCTGAACTTTTATACAGCAACATTTAGTATAAGATCTCTTGATTGTCTGTTAATATACCTAATGTAAAAACTGTCTGTACTCAAAGTGAAATGTGAAAAAAAGCTTATGTTTATTTTGCTCCCCAAAAATGTAGGCCTAATACATTTCAAAGACATGCAAAGCTAGATACTTTGGAGCCACTACTGCATTTTAATAATCTCATAATGGACCTGTACAAATGTTATTGTTATTGTGTTTGTATTGTCTATTGGCTATTATTGATTGGGTGCTCATGAAAAAGAGAGCCTCTCACTGGGCTTTCCCTGTATAACTGAAAATGTGCTGTTTTGTCTTTATTATTTGTTATTACTCATTTTTTTTGCATATCCCAGGCTATTCTAAATATTTAAAATGTGATACACATTCTGTAAAAAAATGCACCATATGCTAACTATCAGATGTAGTCAACTAAAGAAATTCTTGGTTGGTCAAAGACATTCACTGTGCATCAACTAATCAAGATTTTAGGCTACATTTCAAAGGCAAAGGCATAGGCCTATGTCCAATTCTATTATTTTACAGATCCTATTAAATAAGTCTATAAATTACCATTTTAGTTTAATTCAAGGCCTTTACTTTTGTGTATAATCTTATAAATGTGTTGACTCCTAGCTGCTTCAACACCAGAATTGGCATCATATATATTTATATATATATATATATATATATATATATATATATATATATATATATATATATATATACACACACACACACACACACACACACACACACACACACACACACACACACACACACACACACACACACACACACACACACACACACATTACATGTTGGTAATTGGCAGCACGGTGGTTGAGTGGCTAGCACTCACGCTTCCCAGCAAGAAGGTTCCGGGTTCGATCCCCGGGTCGCCCAGACCTTTCCGTGTGTGTTCTGTGTGGAGTTTGCATGCATGGTCCGGGTTCAATCCCCGGGTCACCTGGGCCTTTCTGTGTGGAGTTTGCATGTTCTCCCCGTGTCTGGGTGGGTTTTCTCCGGGCACTCCGGTTTCCCCCATCAACCCAAAACATTGCACCATAGGTACCTCCAGTTTAGGTCCTGACCAAAGCGAAGCAAGAAGATCATGGAGATGGTCCCTGGAAGTGTGCTGCCCACTGCTCCTAATATATGTATATACTGTATACAGTATATATATCGGATGGGTTAAAATGCAGAGAAGAATTTCTCCAGTGTGAGATCAATAAAGTCACTTCTTCTTCTAATTATTGGATCGCCACTTAAATAAAGGAAATCTTTTGTTAGGTGCTATGATGGTGCCGTGCAGTCTGTCCTCTGGTACGACTCCAGTCACTGAAGATCTATGGCAGTGTTTATAAACCAGGACACTTCCACTTTGCCCCTCAATGCCCAGGCATGTTATTGTTGGAGGTGTTGAATTTTAACCAGGGTCAACTATGCCTCCAACCCCCAGCAGAGGGGGCAACCGCAGGAGGCAGCGTGGCTGTATAGAGGAGCTGATGGACCACACAGTGCAGACTCTTAATGCTCCCGTAATTTGTGGGTGAGCTGTGCCAAAATGCCTTTCGAGATGGCTTTCAGCATATTTTCACAGCGAGTGCACAGTGCACGATTTATGTGTTTGGAACATGTTTACCGAACAGTCAGCCTAATTGTTCATCAACCTACCACACAATAAGAAGGAAAAATAAGAAGAAAAAATTGCATCTCCTGTTTGTCTGATGAGTCAATACAACAAATTGCTGTGTTTAAAATGAATCGAGAGAAGTTAGCAGTTGCCATGGTGATTATTATAATAATAGAGAAGGGATAAAACCAAAAGCAGGCCAAATGCCACATCTAAAACATCTTCATATAAATTTTGATTTAGATTGATTTATGCATGTTTAAACAATTCTGTATTCTTCTGCATTTGAGTGCTCAAACAATTTCAAAAAGCATATCTTCTCTAAAGCAATAGTATGTAACTTTCTGGTGGAAAGTCAACTGCATGATCCCATGGAAAAACAAAGTTAAAACCATACTTCGAAACCTTCTCAATGGATAGATATGTTGTATGCCATACTGTGGATGATTCTAGCCAGAGGAACAACATTTCCATGGAGATAAGCAGGAGGAGGAAGGTTTGTGGGGATGCAAGTGCATGTTTTTCAGTGCAATAAGCACATCCATAATGAAAAATGCATGCTTTTATTAGATATCCTTTTTTTTTTTTTGGCAAAAAAAAAAAGTTATACTGGGGCTTTTAGAGATGCACTGTATAAAGAAGACTTTAAGACATTATTGAGCACCGTCGAAGTAACTGAGGAAAGATGTTGATGTGTCCACACTCAGGGTGGACTTGCCCCTGAGCATCATTTATGTTTTGACTATCATGCTGCCTCATGCTGTATAAGCTTTACTAATCTGCTTTATTAAATATTACCTTCCTTACATAGATCTTTATTTCACTCTATCCTTGACCACTGTTGGGAAGAGTACTTTGAAAATGCATTTAGTTACAGAATACTGAATACCTGCATTAAAATGTACTTTGTATCAATCCGATACAAGGTCCAATCAGAGTACTGTATTCTGTATGCATGGAATACTTTTACATTGAGCTTTTAAATTACAGTGTAGAAATGCAACTTGGGATTAAAAAATGCTTCATGTTTGACCATTTGTTATGCATTTATTTATCACCATTTGGAGAGGGAAAGATTTCTCTGCACTCACCACAAGAGTAGTGTTTTCTATTTTTCTCTTTAATATTGTGCCGTTAGATTGTATAGTTACATTGTGTGATCAGGTAGAACGATGTATTCAGATGAATTCTGGAAAGTAATGGTATTCTGAATATCACTAAATGAAAGAGTAAGTGCACCAGAATATGGTTAAAAAATTATTTACTTTACATCTTCTATGCAGTAAATGTTTGCCAACTACCAATTTAACAAACCCTCTTTTTGCTCTTGGAAAAAAAACAGTTAACAATAGATATATATTTCAATGTGATAAATGAAAAGTAGATAACAAGAAATTACTGTGCAAGTAAAAACAAACAAACAAAAAAAAAAAAAAGTAGTTAGAGCTTCTGCGATTTACAAATGAACGTGCAGTCAAATTCGTCAGTAGCAGTTCTTATTATGACCACCGGGTGGGAAAAGTCTGAGATTGTCAGTTACAGTGAACCATGTTTTTGAATAATATTTTGATGAATAAGTATTATATAGTAGTAATCTTACATAATTAACAGTAAAATCCAAAGATAAACATAACCCTAACTTATTTATAAATGTTATATTGAAACCATACTTACTAACAAAATGGAGACAAATTCATATAACTCAGGAATTTGAAAAACCCTTTTTGTGACTGCATTATTCCATCTTACCTGGTTTGTTATGCTCAGACCCACTGGGGAAATCCAGAGAAGCCAACTGTCAGTGACAGACACTGTGGTAAAATCCATCTGCTAATTCTCTTCTGTATCCATTTTCATCTTTCATAAACCACAGAGATTTGTGTAGATATAAAATCCTTCAATGATGGCTGTCTTGACCGTACCATGGAAAGCAGTGCATGAGGAGGCTCTGCTCCGTCATATCAGGGTACATTTATGGAGTACACCCACAGTATGAGACTCTTATGAAGTTTCTGAAAGAGAGGATTGCCATGGGGCCATTTTGGGCCTCGCAGTAGGACCCCTTAAATTCCCAGTAGGGGCCTTACTCCCCTCTGAGAAAGTGCCTAGCATGGATAAAAACACCACAAGGGGTTCAGGAATGCTGATTTGCCATGTGCAGACACAGAAGAATGGACCAAACTCAAATTGTTGACCCAACTTTATGAAGGACTATTTTTATAAAAGTTTTCATGTCTCAATAATAATTGGGATCATGAAATTGTCCTTGGGGTACCAGTCGATTGCTGGGGTGAGGGGTACAAAGGGTCTACTTTGGGGCACATCAGTGCTAGAACTTGGGAAGACAGGCGTGGCACGCCTCCCCCTGCGCTTCATGTTTCGGATTATACGTCGGGCAAACTCCCAAACGATGTGTGAAACGGAAAACAAACCCAACATTATCATGATGTTCCAGCACATTGCCATGTGAGCATCCATGCTTGTCACGTCTGTTGGCAACAAGTACAACTGGGCACTATACCCCACGCCTCTCACAGTAGGGGGCGCCACAGATGTAGACAGGCTGGGGCAAAGGATAAATATATGCCAGTGTAGACTGCCAATCAGCTTTGTAAATGATTGTCGAAAGCTTGAAAAAGGTCATTAAGGGGATTTACATAGCATTGTGCTCTCTGGTCCAGTGCACACCGAAATGTTCACTTTCATATTATGCGATTTGATTTGGTGGACCACCAGCGTGTACTACTGACATAAGTCTTTGTGAAATCGAAGAGCGATCCTTTATGTGAATATTTTAACACTATTTGATTAACAGTGTTCAAATTCTTCCCTTCCCTTTCTCTTTCCCATACTTTTAACAATACATTAAACAGTGTTTGTGGGAGCCCTCGGAGTCAAGAGAAGATGCACAAGGACATCCGTGACAGATGGTTGAGACAAGCCCTTCAAGGACATCCATCCTCAGAAAGAGGACAGGGGCCTCTGCGTGGGAGCGCAACTCAGGAAAATGGGACGATGTGGAACGATGTGGCAAACTGGCAAGGTAAAATGGTCCCAGCAGAACAAGGTGTCCATGCCAGGAGTTGGATTTCCTGCCGGTAGATGACTTGGTTGAATGTGAGGTTTCCCAGCACCATTTCTACAAAATTTTCAATGGCCTTTAACTGACCTATGTTAAAGAGACATTTCTCTACCTTCTATGAACTTTAGGAAGCCTTCTCTGAGTTGGTGTCTTCTTTGAAACAATCAAGATGAAACAATGGCATGTGTTTAAATGACTTAAAGTGGGTTGGTTTGATGTGGATTTATGTTTGCTGTGTATACAGGATTTTAAGGATTGTCCCGCCCTTGTTCCCTGTTTTAAATCCAGCTCGATCCCATGGAGAAGGCATCAAAGATTGAAGTGTGAACCTGTTGCACCTTGGGGTAGATAATTGGTTGGAATGCACAGCATGTTGAAGCAGGGCCTTCAGGACAACATGCACCAAGTTCAAGCAACAGCATCAAAATCAATTTTGTGTCTGGATTTGTCATGTTGGGCTTGCCATGTTGATCCCAAATCATTTGTAACATGGCCCAGTCCTATTTATCCACTGTTCAGAGAATTGCGACACTGACAAGCTGTTCCACCTTTTAAACACCAAGATGGTCTCCGTTAAACAGTCTTCATTGCTACTGACATTTACGATTATGTAAGTCCCTCAAAGATAAAAGGAGAAGTTAAATTTGTCAACTGGACAAAGTTTGTTTGGTTGAAAACGTTTCGCCGCTCATCCGAGAGGCTTCGGATGATAATCAGGCTTCAAAGATAATCATGAATAACTTGTTTTTGCAGGATCATTGGAGGGTGACTGATTATGATTGGTACTTTAGGCACGCATTTTTTTCTTTAATTAATAAAGACAAAGATCCTCACTGGTGTCCTGGAGTTCACTTTGCCCCAGGAAGGAGCTAATCAATGTGGAGGCATTGGCCAAGTTCTTGAAATTGTTATCACTTCATGCTAAGTTTTTTTTTTTTTAAATATTTAGAGATACTGTGTTACGTCTTATGTCGTATTGTGTACTTCTGAGACTTACAAAACCATTTCCAGATAGCATCGATATATATTTACCTCTGTAGCTCACGTTTATAAAGTGGTATCTTTGCCAGTATACATAAAGCAGAGGTTTTCTTCTGGCAACTCTTTTTTTTGTTTTTTTTTTTTGTTTTTAAATTTTAACATTGTATAATAAAACTATTAAAAAAATGAAACAAAAAAGTAAAACCCTCCCACACCCACCAGTTTCTCTACACCCCAACGTCCAATCCTGCCAAAATGTTCAAGAAAGGTCTCCAAATTCATTTCTTGTGGCAACTCTTAAATTGTACATTCAAGCCATCTGTAGTTCAGCTGGTTTCACATCTGCCATCTAGTGGTGAAAAAATAAGGTTCTATCATTATCAAGAGAATGTCCTTTTATAGGGGCCTCACATGTCTTTGTCAACAGGATTTCCTCCACCAGTAATTTAAATCACACTGTTTTCTGACCAATGTTATAATGTTGTTTCCTCATCACAAACATACCTGGAGTTGTGTTTTGTTTCATTCACACACTTTTAACACACAAACCCCACATATTTAGGCTGAGTTCTTTAGTTCTTTGCTCAAACAGAAACACTCTCTTCCCCCTTGTGATGTCATATGGTAATACAGGAAGTACTCTACTGTGTTTTTAAAGTCCACACACCACTAGAATCATTTGGATGATTTCAGACCTAGAATTGCCAATCTCTAGAGAACAAATAACATTATAGCATTACTTAAAGCTCACAACAATCAATTTTGTGTAATATAGGGTCTTTAAATTGTACTGATGTTTAGTGTCCACGAACCTCTTGCGTTAACTGAAATGAGAGCACACTTGAAGCAGCTACACATGGCCAAAACAGCAGAGGCATTTCCCCCTCTGTTGTGTGTAGATGGTGTGTGGAGCTCATCGCACCTGTCTGCCTCCAGGCTGTAAGAGCTGCAGCCTCTCATTTCAGCTTGGCACTCATGGGCTAATGCATTATCAGCCTTGTCATTGTAGTTCAACGAAGGCCCCTGATGAGCTGTTTGACACTGGGACGGGGTCAGAGGTGTCACTGCACTCGCCCTAACACAGAGATGGACACAAGGGCACATTGGGCTGCTGTGGTAAGTCAATTGCAGGTTGTAGCCTTAAGGCCCTTTTCTTCTTCTCTTGACACTTACTATAATATAAGTCAACAAGAAGCTAACAATAGCTTTATTTCTATCTGGGCAGAAAGGTAAATTAACTGAAATTAAAGATCCTATATTACACTAGATTTTCTGATCTACTGTATGTTGTTTCCTCATCAAAAACATACCTGAAGTTGTGTTTTGTTTCATTCACACACACGTTTAACACACAAACCCTGCATATTTCCTGTGCATTTCATTGCATTGTTGACCTTGTGTTGATCCTTCATATGACAAATACACGATCTTGAATCTTGAATATTTAGTCTGTTTTTCTCTAAACAGAAAACTCTTCTCAATTTCACTAGAATTGACAATCTGTACAGAACTAAAGGTAAAACTACCCCTATACAAGGTGGAACAGAGCATTTTGAGTTTTGGAGATATAGACATACTAATAATAAAGGTTGTGAATGTGTGAATGAAACAAAACAAAACAACTCCAGGTATGTTTTTGAAGAGGTAACAACATTATAACATGCCTTAAAGCTCACAAGGGTCAATTTAGCATAATATAGGACATTTGAGATACCAAAGAGAGACCAGAATGAGGTATGATTAGAAACAGAATTATTTTTTGTTACAGTAATAAATTGCCAACTAGAAAAAGTGTTATCAATAATATACTTTATATACAGCAGGAAATGAAAATAAGATGCAACAGCTCTGTTTTTTTTCAACTAAGTCCCAGTGAAAATTAAAATTATAGATTCATACAATGGTAAAAGGTTCATTCTTACAGAGACATATTATTAAGATGTGGTCTAAATGGAGAGAATATGTAAAGCCTGTGAGATCTGACTTTATGTAGTTATTTTATGTTTGTAATGTTTTATCATATTGAGAAAGAGGTTCTGAGTTTGTATCTGTTCAAAATGGAAAAGGAGGAACATTGTATTTTTATTCAGTATATTGGAATGTCTAATGTGCTTTTACAATAAAAACTTGCCAGTTAGTGTCTGTTTTAAAGTATAATAAAGAAATAAAAAGCTGTTGTCATCGAGACTAATTGTAAAGAAGTTAACATCTATGTAGAGTTTGAGTTTATATACAAATGAGCACTTTCCTATACATAAGAAAACTTGCCAAGTACATAGTTTCAGCCACTGGCATTGGTGAGTGTGCTTAGAGTGGAAATAAATGCACAAAGGTTTCTAAAGTCTCAAATCCCTGTTAATACCCCCCATCTTTCAAACTAAAATGGATCACATCAAGAATCTGCTCTGGCTTTATCCAGACTATATCCTCTAATCCCACAGCCATTTTAATTTCTTTAGCTTGTTCTTTATTGCAAATGGCTACGGTTTGGTTGTCTGGCAGTGGAACTTGGAGAATGTGCACTTTTTGTAAATGAAAAAAGTAAGTTTATTGAGTTTAATTGAGCCAGGAATGTTACGGATCTGCTTAGACTTATAATGAGATCTTGTCTTTGCAAGGTGTCTATATTGACATGGGGAGTAATGATGTGCGCAGAGTAGATTGGGAACGTGAAGTGTAGGGGTGGGGAAAAAAGCGCAGATCTGATTGTATTGTACGCACTTTCTCTCACAATGTCCAACTAATGATGTCCAGTTAAAGAGCTCATTTTAAACGATTTTCTGATCTATGTTATAATGTTGTCTCCTCATCACATACTTGGAGTTGTGTTTTGTTTCATCCGCACATTTAACACACAAATCCTACATATTTAGGCTGAGTTCTTTGCTCTGAATACACGTTATGATGTCATGTGGTAATACAGGGCATGCTCCACTGTGTTTTTAAACTCCAAAAACCTTAATTAGTATCATTTGGATTTAGAGATAAAGACAAACAAATAATAATTTGTTACTCATATATGTGTGAATGAAACAAAACACAGCTCCAGGTATGTTTTTGAGGAAGTAACAACATTATAACATGGCTTAAGGCTCACAAGAGTAAATTTTGTGTTAAGTAAATGGAAGATGTACAAAATTTAAATAATTTCATTAGCAGTTACTCCATCTGAAATCACAGTATCACGATGCAAATCTCACATGGAATGAGGCCATTTCATTTTCAACAAAGCTCAAATCTCACACAGTGCTATCAATGACCATACTGACCAAAGCACTGATAATGTTTTCTTAATTGCATTATCCTTTCTGGTTAAATTTCACACTCTGTTTAGTGGGTAAAAATACAAAAGAGTTGTTCGCTAAAAGTTGTTTGAAAGTTTCCTGTACGACGACAGCTTCCAATTAGGAGATAATGCTATCTATATTAACCCCTCGCCCCCTCCCTGACTTCACTTTATTGAGGTGAGGGAGGGGCTGGGGTTGCCTCAATAAAAAACAGCACTAAAAAGCAATTATAGTGCTGTGAAGAATGGGACTTGTCAGTAATTTGCTGTCTAAAAGTGAGGAGATTGCAGGTCTGGGGCCGATTGGAATTCTGAGCCTGCGGTTCAGTGTGGGAAAAGCAGTGGGAAGGCGAGCACCACCCTTTGTGCGGTAATTACTGGAACTAGCAGAGGCCAGCGCCAGTCCTGCTAATGATAACCCCAATCCTCTCAGTCCTCACCTTGTGTCTGATCTGCCCCACACAGCAGCTTAGGTAGAAGTGATGCTATTCTGCCATTATCATATTAACTAACCAGCGGTAAAACATAACAAAGTAAAAGTTGTAAAGTATATTGAACTTAAAATATTTAGGTATCTATATTTTACTTTAAGTACATTTAAAGTGGATAGTTTTTACTTTTACTTCACTACATTTGAGACCAGGTCTCAAAGACATTTTTGAACAGGACTGAAAAGTATTTGTATTATTGTGTGAGACCTGCTGAAAACTCTTTTTTTAATTAAATTTTATTTTTTAATCAAGCTCACTGGTTAAGCAAAAAAAAAAAAAAAAAAAAAAAGAATAAAAACAGCTGGGAGAGCTCAATTGTGTCTGCTGAACAAAATTAAGCACAAATCTATATCAAAATCACCACATTTGAGACTTTATTAGAGCTACACAAAATACATTTCCTTTTACCTCTTTAAGTACATTTTTAAATGGGTAGTTTAATACTTTTTCTTAGATAGATATTTTTCATATCATAGATATTCATATTTTTTTTATTTTCACTTCATTCATGCATGAATGAATGAATGAATGAATGAATATTTCTACAGGGAGAGCCCAATGAGAGAACCAGACAAAACAAACAAATCAATAATAACAACTGCACAGGTCCATTTAAAACATTAAAAACAGGTGCAGGTGTGACTATAAATGTCCATCACCAGGTCATTAAAATGCAGTAGAAGCACCAGTGTATCCAGTTTTGCATGTCTTTAAAAACTATTCTATTTTTGGAGGGCAAAATAAACAAAAGTGGAAGAAAATGAATGAATGAAAATAAACAAAAACTTTCCCACCCCCCTCATTTCATTTCTAACAGATATTTCATACAGATTAGTGATAGATAGGGATGATTATTTGGTTAATAATCGTTCTTATACAGGTCACAATATAAAATTAACATTAAAGAAATATTGCAATTTTAGTCACAATCTTAAGTCAATTCAAGTCAACAGACTGAAAAACAGATTGAAGGATTTCACTGTTTTTCAGTCATGGTGTCAGTAATTGAGAATAATGATTAAATTGTGATTGTAAAATTGTAAAAAATATTATATTATTACTTTCGTAATCTCAAATCCATGGTGCATGTGTGAGGTAAGCTTTCCTGTAGACAAAAAAATAACGTGATTTGATACAATGAACCACTGAATATGAAAATAGACCTCCACCACTATGTGATGAAACTCCACAATTTGACAGGAATGAAATGCCCCGTGTGGATGAACCCACCTGCCCCTCAGCCCTGGGCTCAGAAGTGGAGGTGAAAAGGTGACTAATGACTCATCATGTCTGCCTCCTCCTCCCACTGCACTGATCTGCTGACCCTTCAGCAACCTTCAGGGAACTAGCCCACCACCACCTGTACAACCCCAGTACCACCGCCTGTGCAACCCCAGCACCACCGCCTGTGCAACCCCAGCATAGCACAACCACCTGTACAACCCCAGTACCACCACCTGTACAACCCCAGTACCACCGCCTGTGCAACCCCAGCACCACCGCCTGTGCAACCCCAGCATAGCACAACCACCTGTACAACCCCAGTACCACCGCCTGTGCAACCCCAGCATAGCACAACCACCTGTACAACCCCAGTACCACCGCCTGTGCAACCCCAGCACCACCACCTGTGCAACCCCAGCACCACCGCCTGTGCAACCCCAGCATAGCACAACCACCTGTACAGCCCCAGCATAGCACAACCACCTGTACAACCTCAGCACCACCACCTGTGCAACCCCAGCACCACCACCTGTACAACCCCAGCATAGCACAACCACCTGTACAACCTCAGCACCACCACCTGTGCAACCCCAGCACCACCACCTGTACAACCCCAGCATAGCACAACCACCTGTACAACCCCAGCACCACCACCTGTACAACCCCAGCACCACCACCTGTGCAACCCCAGCACCACCACCTGTGCAACCCCAGCATAGCACAACCACCTGTACAACCCCAGCACCACCGTCTGTGCAACCCCAGCACCACCACCTGTACAACCCCAGCATAGCACAACCACCTGTACAACCCCAGCACCACCTGTACAACCCCAGCACCACCACCTGTGCAACCCCAGCACCACCACCTGTGCAACCCCAGCATAGCACAACCACCTGTACAACCCCAGCACCACCACCTGTGCAACCGCAGCACCACCACATGTACAACCCCAGCATAGCACAACCACCTGTACAACCCCAGCACCATCACCTGTACAACCCCAGCACCACCACCTGTGCAACCCCAGCACCACCACCTGTACAACCCCAGCACCACCACCTGTGCAACCCCAGCACCACCACCTGTACAACCCCAGCACCACCACCTGTACAACCCCAGCATAGCACAACCACCTGTACAACCCCGGCACCACCGCCTGTGCAACCCCAGCACCACCACCTGTACAACCCCAGCATAGCACCACCATCTCCAGAACCACACCACCACCTGTACAACCCCAGCACCACCACCTGTGCAACCGCAGCACCACCACCTGTACAACCCCAGCATAGCACAACCACCTGTACAACCCCGGCACCAACACCTGTACAACCCCAGCACCACCACCTGTGCAACCCCAGCACCACCACCTGTACAACCCCAGCATAGCACAACCACCTGTACAACCCCAGCACCACCACCTGTACAACCCCAGCATAGCACAACCACCTGTACAACCCCAGCACCACCACCTGTACAACCCCAGCATAGCACCACCATCTCCAGAACCACACCACCACCTGTACAACCACAGCAGCATCACCTGTACAACTCTTAACTCTGTTAAACACCTGTGAATAAAACAAAACAAAACTCTGGGCTTGCTTTTGATGAGAAAAAAAATAATAATAATAATAAAAAATAAATAAATAAACACACTCTAGGCCTTTGTTAGGGCAGTTGACAGAATTTCCCCCAATGTTTTATATTTGAAATTTAAATTCTGAAATAATGTAATGTTTAAAATCTGATTTAAGTCAAATTTCCACAATGACTGAAAGTAAAAATTGTGAATGTTAATTGATCATTTCATACATTCTTCCAATTGATAATTTATTAACATTATTTCTTCATATTATACCTTCCCAGTAATTACACTGAGACTATTATCAGAGAAGAATCTTCCCCAGTTTCACTAATGTAAGTGCTGAGGTGGCAAATGTCTTTGTAGATCTCCAACAATACAAACAGACACTTCAAAAGACAGAAGAGTGCTTACAGGTGTCACGTCTCCATTCATGAGGACGAGTCTCTTTAGAAATCTAAAACCAGATCAGATCCATCAAATACTCTCACGACAGGTGATACATTTTGCACATTCTCCCCCACATTCAGCCATAGTGGTAGCCAATACTTAAAGGGTGGACCCTTTAGTATTACTACGGCATTTTCTGATCAATGTTATAATGCGGTTTCCTTATTAAAAACATAGCAGGAACTGTAACAAAACACAACTCCATTTATGTGATGAGGAAACAACACTATAGCACAGATCAGAAAATATTGTAATATGAGCTCTTAAATTTTGCAGCCAAATTCAGTATTATATGTGTTATCCTTCAGTCATACAGGTTGGGTCCATAAGCAAAAGAAAATTAATTTTCATCCTAATTGCTTCTTCAGTTCAAAACAGCTCCAGGTAATTTTATCAGGTAACAACATTATAACATGACTCAAAGCTCACAAGAATCAGTTTTGTGTAATATAGGACCTTTTAATGGGAAGATATTAGCATGTGTTGAGGAGTTTCATCATGCCTGGTGGTTTTACAGTGTTAAGCTTCGTAATTAGCATTGTGTGAGAAACAGCACATTGGAAACACATAGGATTAGATATACTGTCAGGTGAGGTGTGAACACATCAGTATCTATTTAGGAGTGAGAGGAATTATCACTTCCAAGTATTGCAGAAACTATAGCTTTACATGATGTAACTTCTTAAGGTGAAGTGGAATGTTTCATATTAGGGTAGTGAACATATCTCAACATAACCCTTGCATTTGTTAAATTACAGGTGTTTTATTGCTCAAAAATACTTCTCCATAGATCTGACTGTTAACCAATCTCCATATTGATTACCAAGATTATTTCCATACTGTGGAATAGTCAAGGCAAAACAGTAATATCTTGATGGAGACAAGCAGGTTGTGGACCAGAAAAGTTACACAGTGTACCTTTAGCATGTATTCTGAGCTGGTTACTTGCTACTTGTTACACCAACTACAGGAGTGTTGCGTGTGTATTGAGCAAAGCATTGAGATTTCAAGTTGTTTCACGTGATACCGCAAGTCTAATGACCTGAAAACTGGACTGCACCTCACCTCGACCCATGAAACTGGGGTGAATAAGGTTGGTAGTTTAACAGTTACCTTTACATTCATCTATTGTTTGTGTTCATGTGGACAGCTTTTGAACAACTTTTCAGACAGTGAAGCAGTGCTATAAACCGTTTTCATTGTCCACAAATCAGGAAGTATTCTGGTTCGTGGCTAGCATGCTAGTTGTTATTACCATTATCGTGATGGGAAAATTGTGCTCTGACCTCTAAAATTTGAGAAATGCACAAAATGCACAATTTTTAAGACAGTAAAAATTTGGAACTGCAGCTTTAATTGTAATTTTACTTTTAACAAATATTGTACAATTTAAAAAAAAATGGTTTTATGAAAATGGTGGTTACTCTGAGCGGTGGATGGTGGTATGCCACTGGCTAATGGTAAGATCTAATTTCAAAAAGAGAGACAAATAAGACATCAAAGTTCTGGCTTCAAAGTGTTTTACATAATAAAATTCCCACACAGTGTCCTCCCCTTTGCACTTCTCCATCACCTCTGCTATGCAGCCTACACTATAGCAGCAGGATATTTAGTGCAGTGCATTCCAGTTCTTCTCACGTGAGACAAGATTTCATTTTCTAGAATATGCACATTTAAAAACAAACTTTTATTTGCAATGAGGGATGTTCCCATGCCCCATGACGTGATAGCCATGGAGATACAGAATACACTTTGAACTGTTGCAATCTACTCATGCCAATAAGCATCACACGTCTTCTCTTTTTGCACCTGTCAAAACAGAAACTTCTTGAAGAGCACATTTTCTGACACCCATCGTTATGTTATAATTTGCACATTTTAAATCGCAATATTCATCTGAAACGACTTAATAAAAAACATCTGGCAAAGAGTCGGCAACTCCTATGGGGAGCTGCAGATCACATTAGCGAGTAGCAGATTATTTTTTCTAACCAAAATGTGTATAACATGTACATGTAAAGAGCAATGGACGTATGTCAGTGGCAGTGAAAATGGGGGTTGCTCAGCAATATGGCGTTTTGAAAATAAGTGATCGCTCAAACATGCACAAATCACTCCAGATACAACTTTGAAAGGGTAAATGAGAAAGAAAAACAACATGGTTAAAAGCTCGGAAAAGTTGATTTAGCATAACTTTGCTTTAAAAATTACTTCTGACCTTCTCCCACTTTGATTTGAACTAATGCTTAATGTGATGTTGAAAAGTGATTCAAATACATGTTGTGATTTTGAAATTTGTAGCCTCAAAAAGTACAGTTTCTAACAATCGTCAAGCTAAATACAAATACATTCCTAAAGAAAAATTGCTCAAAATATGATAATGGTTAAATTCAAGTAAAAAGCAAAGTTGTCACAATAGTTCTACAATTACTGCATAGTACAAAATAAAAACATGAAATCTGAACATTTTTAATAAAAAAGAGATTGAATATGTCTCCTTATAATAATAATAATAATAATAATAATAATAATAATAATAATAATAATAATAATAATAATAATAATAATAATAATAATACATTTTATTTATAAAGCGCTTTTCAAGACACTCAAAGACGCTGTACAAGAGGTAAAATCAGTAATAAAACAAGTAACAAAACAATAAACAATCAGAAAAACATTAAACATTAAGAAACATTAAAAGCAGTTTTAAAAAGGTGAGTCTTATATGGTATTTGAGTTGGCGTCGAAGTTCTCACAGTCAGGATGCTCTGGAGCTCACCGGTGGCAACTATCTGCTAACAATGTCCATCTCACTTGGGTGACAACACTGCTTTAGGTGGGCCGATGTAGAAGGGAAAGACCCATTTCCTAAAGGCTGGCTGCAGGGCTGGGGTTTCTGTCCGTCCTGTGATCTGTTTCATGTTTTTTACTTGTTTTCTCCCATTGGCTTGGTGTGAAAAAGGTCAAAGGTTATGGCTGGGGAAAGAGCAACAGAGAGCCTCCCAGAGCTAACCTGAGCTTGGATGGTTTCCTTACACTGCAGGTGGTCAGGCATCAATTATTTGCCATTTCAAAACTATTAGTGTGGCTTTAGGACTATATATGTAGCTACCTCAAATATGAAATCCTTTCCATAGGGTGGAGAAAATGTATGCTTTAAAAGAGTATTTGGTCTGTTGCTTTATTTAATTTGGGTATGACTGGTTTTGATGATTCTGTAATGTTGACAGAATTTGGTGGGATCATACATTTTATAAACATAAATTATAGTTTTACACAAATCAAGAAACAATTTGCAAAGAAAAGTGGAAAAATATGTTGAAAATTACAAGAAGTGCTGTGGAACTTTATTAGTCAAATATGATAACAGGAGAAGTTCAATTTGTCAACTGGACCAAGTTTGTTTGGTTGAAAACGTTTCGCCGCTCATCCGAGAGGCTGCGAAACGTTTTCAACCAAACAAACTTGGTCCAGTTGACAAATTGAACTTCTCCTGTTATCATGGATTCTACCTGGACGACTGAGGGACTTTTCACGCATTAGTCAAATAATAATTTCTGTGTACATTAGAAAAGTTTCGTCCCAATATGGTCACTAGTTAATAGTTATGTCATGATTTCCAACCAGGAATTGAAATTTTAAATGGAAAAAAATGTCAAAATTAGGAATGAAACCCTTAAATATAATGATCTTTTTAGTCAAATGAGTAAACTGACACGTCATAGGACCTTTAATGTATTTCTGTATATATGTTGCAGTTGAAATGACATTCATAGAATAATAATAATAATGACTTATCTATTTCAGTTGAAAATATTAGATGGTACCCAATATCTATTTTTTTACATGCCTGTATAACTCTGGGTAACAAGGCTTTAAAGTTTTAGCCAGTCCCAGTTAGTTAAATTGCTCAGTGTGCTATTGTCATTTTTTGTTTCCTGCTATGTTAACAGAAAAAGATGGTAAAATGGCAGCCAATCATAAAAACATTATCTAATTATTTAATCATATTTATTTATATTTGTGAGTGAAACATGATGTAGATGCACCACTATATAGCTGATGTGTGCCTATCTTCCTGTGATAATAGGGTTAGGTGGTTAGATTTGCCCTTTGAGGGGAACATTGTTTAGGGGACTGTCAGGGGTCTGAGGCTGAGCTGGTGCACTGGGGAGCCCTATTCACATGCACTGCTAATCTGCCCTGAGATCTTCCACAAAGCATCTGTCTCTAAGCCAGGCACCAACATGGTCCTGTTCTTATTGTGTTCAAAAAAGGGAAGACTTAAATTTCAGCTCAGCATTTAATGAGGTTTGTTGTGCACTGAACACAGACTGTGTAAAGAAGTTGACTAAAGGAGTGTAAAATAAAAGTGAAATAAAAACACCAGGATCACATAGAGCGGCTTAATACAAACATTTTAAGACCAAAATGACAAGGCTCACTGCAGCAGTTACAGAGAGAGGGGTGGCAATTGTTCAGTGTAAAGTCAATTGGAAACAAAATTGATGGAGCTGGGAGCGTCCCCATATTCACTTCCTATTTGAAACATGGTAGCTAGTGAGTTAGCTATGTCCCTTTTTATATACAGTCTATGCTACCAAACTACATTTGTCACTGTAATTTTTTGTGTGACAATCTTATCTGTGTAACCTGTGACCCTTGGGTAAACTTCATGAATACTACTGCACAAAAGTCTTTTAAATAAGGTCAAATTTACCCAGTCTTTAAATATATCAAAATCATTTGAACATGGTCCAGGTTAAGTCAGAAGCATTGGTCTCACTGTTTTCTCACATTTGAGAATGTGCGTGTTCATGGAGCCTGGTTCTCAGGTTAAACAGGGGGTCAGACTTTCATTGGCCTTATTGACCTGTTGGATTTAACAGAGAAACATGATCCAAAAATACGGGCAAGAGAAAACATAAGTGTATCTGAAGTTTTATTTTGGTGTTACAGAGTTAACATTAGAGATCTACGAGAGGCAGTTGGACAAACAGCAGTGAGCAGTGAATGAACAAAGATGAGGTAAAAGGCCTACAGTGTTACCAGTCACAACACTGCTTTAAATGTATTTATGCAAATATATACTTATATTTACTAATATATACAGAGCACAGAATAAATAATTATAAAAAACAACACTTAAAATCCATCAAAACAAACTAGTTTGTACAAACCTTTGGATTTAAACAAATCTGAACATAAGGATTCCAATGTCGATGCAGGTTTATAGTGAGGGAAACATATGTTTATTGTACATGATTTAATGGACCTGGGATTAAACTGGGGCCTGAGACACAGCAGCACATTGGCTGTAAACAATGACTCATCAACAATGCTGATACAGCAGTGAAATGGCACTTTGTCACACTTTTTGACATTTTGTCTCAGTAGTACCTCCAAACAATAAATAATATTGCATTTGAAATAAAGGGGAACAGTAGAAATCACCTAGCTTTACAAAGCCAACTACACAAAACAAAACGAAACAATGAAATCAATCTACATTGTTAAACTGAATATTACAAACACAAATTAGTCAAAACTTCACATTTTGTTCTATAAAAATAGATGTCTTTCACAGAAAGAATCAATATACAACTATACAAAGACATGCTGGGTACAAAACCTCGGCGCACACATGCAGACACTTTAGCAGCATAAGGACACAGAGCTGAGTGATGCTGCTGCTTTAGTCCAGGGAACAAAACGGTCGTCTCACACAGGTTTTGGTCACGTTTACTGCATTTCAGAGCTTATGTTACAGACTAGCTTGTTAGTTATTGTTCGGTAAGAACAGTCAATCAGACGGGAAAAGGAAATATAAGTCACCAGTGGCACAGCTAATACTGACGAAACACTCAGATCATGAATACTCATCGGGACACAAGTGCTGACCTAAAGTGGATTCTTTTACACTTTCTCTGGACAATTTCCACAGATCTCGTCTTTGGTCAAAACTCTTTTGTTCAATACATTTTAAGGACAGTAGAAAACCAGTAACAAAGCCTCTGTCCAGCCTCTGTGTTTTCATTTGATAGGTTTACATTTCAGTTTTACATTTCAGGACGATTTGCTAAATTGCATTTTGATTTGTTGACAGGCTCGAGAGAAAGAAGCAAATGTTAACTTGTTAGCTTAGAGAGCGTGTAAAAGTGTCATAACTACATTCACTCAGGTGCAAGTGCATTCTTAACCATACATCCTCAGCATACTCATCCACACAAGGGTATCTGTGCTTAGTCCATACTAAGTTGGATAAGTCATAAAACTGTCCATTGATTTTACTGCATTTAAATATCAAAAAAAAAAAAAGCCAGAAAACGCATGATTGATGAGACAGAATGTGATGAGTGCCAGACCCACTTCAATGTCCAAAGAGAGTGGGTCCAACCTGCCAGGCTATGCACAGTAAAAGAATGCAGGCTGTAATACAGTTCTGTCAGAGGTTGGACACATGAAAAGTTAGCAGTGCAGCACAACAGTGTAACTATAGATGAAATACACATATATAAGGCTTCACCAATATGGTGTTTGTCTATCAGTCTACCACAGTCTTCTCCTACGTCAATACATAAAAAGTCTTAATGGCTCTGGCTCGTCTATCTCAATAACCAGTAACTTTTCCAGTGGATTAAGGCAGCCTGGCTTCTTTCAGCTTCAAAGAGGGACCAGACAAAGCACTTATGTCTACCGCTGCTTCACAGACAGCCCCGACAGGTTTACAGTCTCCATGTCTTCTGCCCACTGGTCTCTGACATTTTGGTGAATACAAAGCACAAGCATGAACGTGTCTCATTTGCAAGTGTGCACGTCGTACACCCGGGTGCACTCCTGACAGCTGACATAACAACACCAGTGGAAAATACAGTGGCACTTCTCTTTGCGTTTCTCAGTCCTCGTGTTATGACCCCTTCCACAGCACAGGAGGTCACAGCCGTCGATGCCGTGTGACGTGAGGTTGCAGGCACGGTCACGCGTTCCGAAAGAGCCTGTGTGCGGGTTAGGGTCACAGAAATTTGGGGAGTTTTCGTAGTAGACCAGGTCACGCTCTGTGGGGGGTTTGAAGTAGTTGTATTTGGGTCTGAGTGTTTCCACCCAGCCTCGTGATTCGCGGTGTTTCTCCACCACCATCTCGGAGGCACTGTCGTACTTGTCCTTCATGTAGTCCCCGATCACCCGGAAGTCAGGCTGAGACCACCAGCAGGTTTTGACCTCACAGCTCCCTGACAGACCGTGGCACTTACACTTCAGGAACATGTTGTCATTCACGGACTGGAGGAAAAGAAGAAATTATTATGGTATACTAAAATAGTACTTGAATCAAAAAATAGTATTTGAGCTAAATACATGTTAGTAGTTCGGTAGTTGCTTTACAGTATTTGTCAAACTAGAATTAGGATTATTTAGGTTGTACTTAAATGGCCCATATTACACTGTTTTCTGATCTATGTTATAAAGTTGTTTCCTTATCACAAACCCATAGTTGCGTTATGTTTCATTCACACATACTAACTAACATACACGACTAATAATAAAACAATCATTTTGATGAGGTAAAGCATTATATCATGGCTTAATAATATATCATGGATCTATCCATCCATCCATCCATCCATCCATCCATGAAGGGTACAAGCAGGTCACACTTCAGGCCAAGTTACAGATTTGATCTGTGGAGAGTTTGTAGCAGCTTCAAATTATATAATTTGGGGAATATTATATTATACAATTGGCCTCATACATTAGGCCAAAAATGTCATCAGAGGTTCTCGACCAATGATTTGTCTTGAATTGTAAACAACTGGTAATGAAAAAAACTTTATTGGTCAGTCTCTAGCAAGCACTTTCAAGATTGACTTTTTCAATAAATGAAACTAGTCTAAATAGTGTGATAATAATCTAGGGCTAACTAAGTGGGCAACTACTTCTGCATATGTCTACCTTTTGAAGCAGTTGTTCAAGTTTAAATAGTATTTAAAAAAAAAGCTGAAACAGTACACAGTCTGAAGAACCACACTTACCACCCTCCCCGCCTCGTTGTTGTGCCTGTTCATAGCTGAGCGTGCATCTGGCCTGTTCTCTCTGGCGTCTGCAAACTCCCGGGACACCATGCTGCCGAACTCCACGTCCTCGCTGCAGCCGCCCCACTTCCAGCCCTCTCCTGGGGGTCCTTTGTGTCTCGTGTCACACCCACAGATAGTGGCTGATCCCTCCGCACAGGCCCTGGTCACTGCAAACGCCACACCAGCCGAGGCGATTGCATGGACAAAGGCGGACTCACGAGTAGCTGCAAGCACACGGGGAGGTAAGATAATGTAGATTTAAACCAAAATAGACACAAAAATGATCAGCCTACCAACTCCCACCCTCTCACAGCTACAGGTCTGCCAGCTGTTTGTTTCCATGTAAATGTTATTGCTTTGTCGAGAATGTTCCACAATATAGATTAAACCTATCTATCACAAGAGAGACGAGCAGGTTACAGCACTAAGCTGCATTGCAATTCAGGTCTGTGGCTAGCTGCTCCTACTGACAGAAAGAATTATGTTTTTTGAGCAATAGAATCACCCGTAATGAATAAATACTAGATGGATATGTTCAGTGTCATACCATGGAACATTCCAGCATGATAAATATGATTTGTTTGTATTGTGATTTTAATGTCTTTCTTATTCTGTAAAGCACTTTGAATTACTTTGTTTATGGATTATCCTATACAAATAAACTTGCCATTAAGAGATTCAGTACAATCTGTCAGATCAGTGAGACAAGTTCATGAAAATGCTGGGACCTTTTATCGATCATATGTAACAGAGATGGACTCGACCTCAAACCTCAAACGATTGATCTTTCTTCATTTGAACTCTCTGGACATTACTGTACAGGCTGTTTTTTTATCCACTTACTAGGTCAGAATGGTACTGATACATATTTTGGGTATGTTTTGCTAACTATTTCCTTGCTCTCAGGAACTCTTCAGCACATTGTTACTAACCATTATTCTGCTTTTGCATTGTACTCTATGAGTGAAAAAACACAGTTGGGTATTCCACCTTAAAGTCATAAAATCGGAGTGGAGTGGCTTATTATAATTCTTCTAGTAATACCATTTTACAATATTTACCCCCCAAAAAAGAAATATAAATTACTTTTTGTTTCAGGCATTGTACAATTTGTATCACAACTTAACAAAACCCAATATTTCAAGTGTAGGCAGGAGCAGACTCCTGAAGTTTGTGGCTCAATCCTTGGAAAGACGCAGTTACTCAGAGCTTCACATTAGTTAGTTTCCTACAGGTTTTCCACATTATCCACATCTAAAAAACATTTAAATGACCTATATTATGCTAACTCATAACAACTAGACTATTCAATGTGTTTGCTTGTTACCATGATTGATTTGTCTGTAGGTCATTGCCTGGTCTATGAAAGGCTCCCTCAAACTGAGCTGTCACATGTCTCTAACCCTTGTCTATAATCGTCTGCGGTGTTGAGATCACGGAGGCGGAGGTGTAGCCCAGACTTCAATGGCCTTGTGTCTGAATTGGGCCAACAGTGGCAGGACTTCGGTTTGTCTGTCTGACATAGCAAAGCAGTGACTCACACGGATCAGGATCTTCCACCAAGATGAGAGGAAGAAACCCATTTGACAGGCCTATCATTAGCAGACTCAATCAAGCTTTTGAACATTAAGGAAGCAGCCAAGCACAAGTCATGGTTCCAATGAAAGGAGGACCTTAAAACTCGTGACCTAAAACAATACAATACCTTCCAGAAGAAATAGTATGCTTTTTAGGGTGTTTTATAGTGTAACATTTTACATACATAATTTTTCATTGCAAAAAGCAAAACTAATTGATTTAGCAATGACAAATGACAATGACAAAGCAGTGACTTTTTGGTTGGCAGTCCGTCACCTGCTTGTTTCTATGGATATGTCGTTGCTCTACATAAAAAAACAAAACAAAACTCTACCTTACATTTATCTTATATTTTTCTTGTTTGGTCTCCATGAAGCTACAAAGGTTTAATGCCATACTGTGAAACCTACCACACAAAACAATAACATTTCCATGAAGAAAAGAATATGAAAGACCCTCCACCCACCGGAAAAGTTACACAGTGCACCTTTAAGGTACATTTTACTGTTCTCTGCCTTTGACACATCATTCAGTGCCACTGAGGAAACTTCTCAGGAACAATGCTGAAAAATGGCTACTTGACAGTTTTAAATCCTATATCACAAGTAGATATATAGGCATTGCTTTTTACATCAAAACTATGCAGTGTTTGATCCTCTAAACGTAATTTTTTTATGACAATGACAATAAAATTTTGAATCTTGAATCAGCTATGTGGGCGGAGATAGGGGCTTGGTGAAAACTGACATTTTCTAAGCACTCAAGCCAATCCAGGACCATACAGGATTACTCAAACATGCATCAGTCAACTGAAATACAACTCTCTGACTAACATAATGCTGCAGGGACACTATTATAACATGATTAAAATCCCATAAAAGCTGAGTGTTTTTATTATATGGGATGACATAAAATTCAACAGCATATGTAATGGTTATCTCTCCAATTAAACCTTTTGAGATTAAACTAAACATATTACAATCAGTAAGTGATGGGACTGCAAGCCACAAGGTTAAAGGTCCCATGGCATGAAATTTTCACTTTCTGAGGTTTTTGAACGTTAATGTGAGCTCCCCTACCCTGTTTAGGGCCCCCCCCCCAGGGCTAAAAGTTGCAAAATGTCTAAACTGAGCATTTGCGGTCCTTTTCTGCGTTACAAAAAAACACCGCTCAAACGGGCGATTCTCAACAAGGCACCTTATTGACGTCAGCTCGCGAAAAATGCAGCTCCACCCCCCCGTCTGTGTTTACTCAGCGTCTCTGTAAATCACGCCCAGAGAGTTTGGACTGCGAATGCGCTAGGCAATGCGAAATGCATTTTTTTATTTACACGTCCGAGTGTTTCTAGGCTCGGAAGTCCTTTATCTGAGCCTCTGGACCTTTGAACAGCAGTGGTTTAATTTTATTTTCTGTGGAAATGTGTTTATTTTTCAATGGAACGCTTCTCATCTCTTCTCCTCGCAAAAACGGGGAAATGGATCACAGCGGACAGCTGAGAGCTGAGAGCGGAGAGTTTGGCCACGCCCCCACCCTCTACTATAGGCCATCTCTTTTCTCCTCATTTGCATTCAAGCAAAAGTCCCATAATGGACTGTTCAGAGAGAGAAAAATTACTCTTTCTCATCTTATTGTTTCTCATGCACTGAGTGTTGATTTTGAAGAAGGATTCATTTACAGTATTAGGGAACCATTAAGGAGCCATATAAAAGCATCAAGAAGTACCATGTCATGGGACCTTTAATGTTGCATATTTGTGGAAATGAAAAGCAGTCAAAGGGTGTTGTGGTTTGGATATTTCTTTCAAAAAAAAAAAAAAAGAATGAAAGAAAAAGAAAAAAGAACGAAAGCCTCACCCATAGTTGTAAAACCTCCTTACATCGAATGACATCAAATTGTCCACCGTGAACACAACTTATATGTTCAGCTGCATCAAACTCGTCAAAGGCTGGTGCTTACGTTATGACTTGGCTTAAAATAGATGCCTAGAGAGAGCCTTTCTATATTTATATCTATGAACAAGAACAACACAGAAGAGGTAAAAAAAACAGTGAGCATAAAGCTGAGGGTATGAGCTCCTCCCTTACAGCAGGTTCCAACCAGTTCACAGACAAAAGGGCATTAGAAACAATGATGCAAGAGAAAAGGTCTGCTGCCATCTTCCACCACCCAGGCCAGGTAAGCAAGACAGGGTTACCAGCAGTCAAACTATGGCTCATCTGTTTATGTTTCAAGGGTGTGGAGATGTTTGTTGAGGTATTTCTGAACACATTTAGTTTGTTTTGAATTTTGTTTGAAGTTTGGTGTTATAGTGTAGATAAGAATGTTTCAGACTTTTGATCCTGCTGCAATAAGACTCTTTATTATACTATATTAATATATTTGGCCGATATTTGCCCCTTTTTTTTAGAATATCATCTGCCTTAAATCTCCGCCAATATTTTGCTTTGGTCAATCTGTTGCTTAAAAAAAATACATAGACAGACTTATATTAACACTTTATTAAAGAGATGACGGCACAAAACATGACTACAATGCTCTGTGGGTAAGTTTGTGTTAAATTTAAATTAAATCATTTGGGGAAAATTATCTAAATTTCCCTAAATATTGACCCAGATATATCAGCAGAGCTTATCTATCTCTGTCTGTTATTTAAAGGAGATATATTATGTAAAATATAATTGAGTTTGTTTTATTTATTTCATTATATATTTTTATTTCATATATTTTCAAGTATAAAAAGACATAATCAGTGTGAGAGAAATACAAAATATTGAATGAAAGGAAGCAGAAAGAAGAGTAATCTTATGTTATCTGCCCCCTCTTCCCTTTTCCAGACATTAACACCGATAGTGACTATAAAACATTTCATCAATGCATTCCATTTCAATCACAATTATTAATCAATTGTAAACATAAAGCTTCATTTTTAAACACATCAATTTAGTTTTCTTTTTCATACCTACACATTACACTAGATTTTATGTATTTTTAAAATGTCATTATTAGGCCCGTGCGCTAAAGCGTAGGGCCTATTGTTATTGTTCTGGTTTTTCTTATTATTATTTCTTCTTCTTCTTTTTCTTATTTTCCTCCCCCCCTTTTTGCAAGTTTCGGGTCCTTCCCACCGACGAAAACTCACGAAATTTTGCACATAATTCAAGAATGCCAAAAAAGGAATTTACAAATAATCTGTATTAAAAAATCTTTAAAAATGGCTAGACAGCGCCCCCTGGAAAATCAAAATACATTGCGCCTATGGCTATACCCGTGTTGCCATGGCAACAGGCCAAACATCTGTCCTCCCCAATGGGACGCCCGGCAAAAGCGTTTTCATGGAAACACCGTTCAGTCTTTTAGAACGCTTTTAATAACTTTTAATGTCCCACTTGTCGAGATGATCCAGCACGATTCTGGTGAGTCTGGGTCAAAAACCCGAGGAGGAGTTCGTTAAAATACGAGGACGCCTTCGGCGCCGGGTCACGTGCTCAGTCCAATATGGCTGACTTCCTGTTGGTCGCCTAGCAAAGGTGTTTGTACCAAATTTGGTTTGGCTACAACAAAGTTTTTGCCGGGCTTGTGAGTATTCAGTAATATTCAGTTCTGCAATAAGCCAATAGATTTGTTTTTATTATTTGCTTTTTCAATCTACATTGAATAACTGAAAAAAACAAAACATAAAGTGTCTGAGTCTGAACACTTTCTAATAATCACATACACAAAACAAGAACAGAGCGGTGGGTGGAGATAGGGGTGGGTGAAAATAGACATTTTTTGAGCACTCAAGCCTGGTAACATTTTTATATAGCACTTTTCCAGTATTACTCAAACATGCATGAATCAATTGAAATACTACTGACAAAACAATTTTAACATTATAAGCTAATAAAGAAAAATATATAGGCTATTGTATGTCCCCTTTAAAATGATCAACAAAACCAGATTAGAAGTAGTAAATAAATGAAGTCTGAATATTAACTTTTGACAAACAACTCTCCCTATAGCACAAATTCCAACAAATTACCCAGTTCCACCTATGCCCCGCTGTGTGTGTGAATAGCTGCGGGGCCATGGCATGCTAATAATGCTAATAATACTAACAGCAGAGAGAGGACTTACTTCACCTCCGAACACCAGCCGCAGGATTAGCCGCACATCTTTTCTTGCTTTTATGACCCTTTTATGAGCTTTCCAGACACTTTTCCTACGATGGGGCTAAACTCTGCCAGACCCTATCAACCTAAAGTGGTCCCTGCAACCTGCTGGGGGGCTCAATCCCCTATTGTGCTGCCACTGTCACGCTGTGTTAGCCTCACAATGGCCCCAGATATTTTATATGAAATTTGCCCTGGTTGGTGATTAGTGGGGACCAAGTTAAGTCATAGCAACACAGAACTATGCGCTAGCCGGACTGCGCTTGTCTGCAGACGGGGGGAAATCCCTATTCAAATGGTTTAATAAAACAATCTAAAGGGCGTGTGAATGGGGAAGAGCACTTTTTCTTACGCTTAATCTCATGGTTGCGAAGATATTGTGCTCAGAGCAGTGCTCAGTGGGGAGCAGGGCTAAGGTCCCCCCATCAAGCGCATTTACCACAGAACTTCTTTCTCTCAGGCCGCAGTTAATGATAGCCTCCCCCCAGTATGGACACCCATGCGTCTCCTCAAGGGCGTATACAGGGCGACCAGATCATCCTGCCCAGTTACACTTTCTCATTCGCCGGTCGTAGGTCATAGCCCACAGTCCATGACCTTTGGCTTGTTAGTGTTCGATACGTGTCCTGCTCATGTAAAACAACTCTGGGGAACGTGAGATGTACTGCTTGGATTGAAGCTTGGAAGGCATAACAAAGTTCATAGACAGTAAACAAAATCAAAGAAAACTGAACCCCCCCCCAAAAAAAAACAAACAAAAAAAAAAACAAAAAAAACTGCAAGTACAATTATTACTACTACTTCTGAGAGTGCCACCACTACTTCAACGTCTAAGGCAGAAGAAATACTACAACCATTTGACTTGTGCATTTTGTAACATGTAAAAGTAAAAAGTAAGACTGCATTAAACAAGTTTTTTGGGTCCAAAAAGTCTCGATTGGTATTATTTGAGTAAAACCTTCTCTTATCCTCTGTGTTAAAGCTGCTACTTGAAGGTGTATAAAATATGAATTTCTGACTGTAACGATTTATGGCAGCACTTCCCAGAGGCCATATTAAACTAGTCCAAACTGAATGGGCTTGGCTTGGCCCCACACATGAGGTCACTGGGGCTTCCTGCAACATTTGATTCATTTCAATGTAATGGGTTGTGTAGGGACCTGCAGGCCTGTACCTGTGTGCAGGTAACACCTGTAAAAGTGTGACCGTCTCCTTTGGCTGGGCTAGGCTCCCCTTACTTCTTCTCTCATATGACTCAAAAAGTGGGCTCTGATTATAGCCGTATAGCGCTCGCTCTTCAGTAAATACCTTAAATGCTGAGGCCGTGTAGGGATTGGCTCGTGGGTCGAGAACACCTGCACAGCTTTCTATTGCCTTTCATCACAGGCAAATTCCAGCAGTGCATGTTTTGACACTTTGGTTAATGTAAATTAATGAGTGCTGACGCAGACGTAGCCTAAAGGCAGGGCCAGTGTTGGGTTTGGAGAGAGTACAGGTAGAACATGTGAGCCGAGTACTGCACAGGTGAGAAGCACTTTACACGGAAGCTCCATGTGTTACTACATAGTTTTGCCTAGTCAGGTGAGTTTATACTCACGCATTGTTAGACATGGTTACATACTTCAGTTTGATTCATACCTTAAGCATCTTGAAATAAACTACTGCATGTTCTTAAATAAACATGTCACGTAAGCTTTGTTTAGGTCTATTCACTTATACTAAGCCCGGATGATTTTGAAACTTAATCCTTAGGGAGGGAACACATTTTGCTTTTGGCAATAAATATCTATCTATCACTAATATTAAGCATTGACTGCTGCTGTTGTTGCTGCTGCTGCTGATGATGATGATAATGATGATGATGACGTTGTTATTATAATGTGATGAGTGAGCTACTGTGTCCAAATAATTTCCTTTGTGGATCAATACAGTTTGTCTAATATGTCTAATCTAATGACTGTCATATTCATTTCCTTTTTGAAATGGGTAGATTTCAACAATTTTGAACTTATACCCACCATCTGCCATTGTGTATCTGCAAAGAAACCAAACTGATGAAGTCTAGAGGTCCCAGTCAGTAAAAGGCTATCTACTGCGCTAAGCCTCTAAGTCAATAAAACTGCTTTCTCATCCTTTTGCCCTGGCCTAAAAAGACAGGAAGAATCCTACACAGGGCTCAGACAAACAGACACCAGTGAGGACAATAGCGCAGTAGCACAGACAAACCCCTGGCATCAATCAAATCCAGTGAAATGGGAACCTTTGGGACTAAGCCCTATCAAAGACCCATGAGCCCTCAGTCACTTGTGCGCAGGCCGGGACAAAGGCACTTAATCCAGCCACTTCGACCTCTAACATTATTAAGGGCCTGAGTGACCTTAATCCAATCAAAATGATTTACTAAAGCCCAGTAGAGGCCTCCCCTTTCCCCTCACTAACCCGCGATTTAGGGATGTGCTGGCATTTTGCACCACAATGGGGCTTTAAAGTGAGAACCCCTATCGTTAGCCACCTACTTGAGTTTAAAGCACCTCAACGAACTGAGTTTATTAAAAGCAATTGGCCCGCCTAACCTCCGGCCCCCTGCGTACGCGGACAAGGCTGGGGCACTCACTGCATTGGCAAAGGGAAACTAAATACACCACCCAAATATCTTTTGTGATTTATGGTCTCAAGATAGTAACAACAGAACAATGTAGTCAGTTTTAATTAGACTAATCAATTAATTAAAAGTCAAATAGTTAGGCCTTCTAATATTGGGTAAAATAATTCAACTGTGTCAAGGAACACTTGTGTACCTTGAGGTCTTATTGTGCCGTGAAAACAATAAAACTGAGTTAACAGATTAACATATAGATTTAATGGATTGGTGGGTAAAGTAGCCAAAACTTGTACTCAAGTAAGAGTAATGTTACTTCAAAATAATATTACTCAAGTAGAAGTACAAATTAGTCCAAGAAATATTCGGGAAAAGTATTATCTAGTATAATCATTTGGAATTTCCTAATCAAAGAGCATCAAAAAACAAAAGCAAAACTATCACCATTGTGAAATTTAAAGAAAGAGAACACTGTGTGGACAATATTTATCACGTAGACTATACACTTTGCTTTTTTTTCAAAGTGTGATTTTGTTTGAAGGTTGAACAACCCTGGATAAATTAAATGAATAGGCTACCTTAATTTTCTATTGTCTATTTCTATTGTTAGATTAATTTACCTTTATGTTCCTGCTAATCTACAACATAGCATATCTCCTCAATAATACTGTATTGTACTGTCTGCCTGTATTGATTTAGGGGTCAGTGTATTAAACCCACTTACAGGAAATACCTTAGTTTAGAATAGCTGCATAAGATAAAGTAAATAACACTTGCTTGACACTTGCTAACTCACAAACTACACTCTTGTTCTCACTGTAAAACTGTAAAACGTGACTGTGTTATGATATTAAAGTATTATGTGTTCCTAAATTTCTTTCTTTGGTCGTTTGTGCATTGTACACTGGGGATTTCTGTTCAGCCTGTGATTGTCAAAGTACCACAAATCTACACTACAAAAGCCACTATCTAGGTAAATTAAAACTACTTAAATTAAGAACATTTGATTTTATTTAAGCAGATTCAACTTGACAAGTAAAATGATCTACCAATGGAACAAGTGTGTTTTTCAAAGAGTTGTTTTTCTTATCTTAAGTGTGGCAAGATGTATTTTCATATTTTAAGTAGAAAAAGTCTTGTTCCATTGGTAGATAATTTTAATTTTTATAGTGTACGTCCTAATACATCATCTTCAAATTGAATGGGAAAAATGGGGTGTTCGGTAATGTCTGTAGTAGATGAACATACTGGGGATTCCCTTTTAAAGAAAACTCGGACAAGACTCGACCCCCTCTCTGCTCTTAATTGTGTACATTATTTCACTGCTCTGTGCTAGCTCAACCCAAAGTCTATTTAAACAAGGATTTGAATGAGCAAAATGAATGATGATCGCGAGGAGAGCTGCTTTTCAAATGCAAATATGAGACATTGGGAATATTGTGTTATGCTAATGGACATATGCATTTTTCAGTAGTTATATGAAGGCAGTTAGGGCCAAGAATTTAAAGATGTTCTATGGCTTTGTATATTTATGTAAGGCGTGATTAAAGGGGCGGCTTGCAGCTTTCTTCTCGTGCTTGTCTCCATGGAGATGTTATTTCTTTGGCTAAGTCTTCCACAGTGACACATTAAACAGATGTATTTATTATGGAGATGGAGCAGAACAAATATATTCAGATAAACTATTACAAGTGAAATTGCTTTTGACCTTTGGATGCAATTGATTTGTTTGGTTGATTTTTGGCTGTCTTTCTCAAGGTATACCTGTTATTAAATATAATGAAACTTCACTCCATTTGTGTGAGGTTTCATGCCCTACTGTGGATTGATCCATGCCAAACAATAACATCCCATTGGAGACAAACAGGTGAGGGCCCACCACCAGAAAAGTCACACAGTATTAGTCACAGACTGTATAAAGAAGTGGACTAAGAGAATGTTCGGTTCCACTCAAATGAAGCTCACTGAGGCTGACAGTTACAGGGGCAAATTTGGAGCTGAGGTCCATATTTGGAATAAATTGGAATTAATTGATGGACAAAATAACAAAACAATAACTCCAGGATCGTGTAGAACTGGTTAATACGACCATTTTAAAATCAAAATGAAGAGCCTGACAGCAGCAGTTACAGAGAGAAGGTTTTTTAAAAAAATACAAAGTCAATTGGAGCTGATGGAGCCACAAATGCACCCATGCTCACTTCCTATTTGGAACATGGCAGCTTGCGTGTTAGCTATGCCCATATACAGTATATGGTATTAATCCATAGTTAGTATTTGTATTGCAATATTGGCGGATAGTGGAAAGCTCAAGGCCTCCTTAAGAGGCCTTAAGAACAATTATTAAGAATAATTAAATGTTAAATAGTAATTCCCATCCTTCCTCCTTACCCTTGTCCAGCACAGGTCCAAAGATGGCCAGGTTGTTGCTAACAGTGGTGCAGTTCCATCTTCGGCCTCTGAACTGGTGCTGACACTCCTGGATCCCGATCTTCACACCCTCCGCCACACTGGGCATGATCTCCACGTAGTTCCTGCAGAAGCGAAGCTGTTTGGGCACGAGGCCGGGGATACTGCCACACAGAATGGGTTGGGTGCCCAGAGACGAGTACTGGTGACCCACTGCTAGTGACCTACAAGAAACAAGGGAACAAAAATGTTTAACTTCAAACTTATATGAGAATTAGGCATGGGCAATATGACAAAAACCTAAACTTTTTGGTTTGGGGGCCCATCACCTTCTCTTTTCTATAGATAATGTCATTGCTCTGCTTTGAATGTTCCACAGTATGACATTAAACAGATCTACCTGACATGAATTCAATTACCAGCTCAAAAATACCTAGAAAAACAGGCATCCTGACTGAGAAAAGGGTTGCCTCTGCAGAAATCTGACCAATAACTTGGTCAGATTGGTTTGTTCTCTGTGATGATAGAAAGGTTTAAAGGTCCCATGACATGGTACTTCTTGATGCTTTTATATGGTGCCTTAATGGTTCCCTAATACTGTAAATGAATCCTTCTTCAAAATCAACATTCAGTGAATGAGAAAGACACATGTACACAGTTAGAGTCAGTCTCTGTCTGAACAACTCATTCTGGGCCTTGTTGCTTGAATGCAAATGAGAAGGACACAGATAGGGTTAGAGGAGCGGGTGGGGGGGGGGCAAATGCGCGCACAGCGCTGTCTCCCACTTCTGCGTTTTAAGAGCGTAGGAAGAAAGGAGAGGAATTTCAATGAAAAAAACACATTTTCACAGAAAATAAAATTAAACCACTGCTGTTTCAGAGGTCCAGAGGGTCGGGTAAAGGACTTCCGAGCCTAGAAACACTCGCACGTGCCTCCAGGCAAATAAAAAAACGCATTTTGCATTGCGTAGCTCCTTCGCGGTCCAAACTCTCTGGGCGTGATTTCCAGAGACAGGGGGTGGACATTCAGACGGTGGTGGAACTGCATTTGAATTTCTTTTTTCGATGTTACGTAACAAAGTTGCCTTGTTCAGAATCGCCCGTTTGAGCTGTGTTTTTTTCAAACGCAGAAAAGGATCGCAAATGCTCAGTTTACACATTTCGCAACTTTTAGCCATTGGGGGGGCCTAAACAGGGTAGGGAAGCTCACATTAACGTTCAAAAACATCAGAAAGTGAAAATTTCATGCCATGGGACCTTTAAAGCCACACTGTGACACATTTCTGACAAAGCAATAACATCTCCATGGAGAAAAGCATTTGACGGACCCTCCACTGAAAAAGTTACACAATGCACCTTTAAAATATGTTTTTTTTTTTTTGTTTTTTTGTTTTTTGAGACAGATCACATTTTCAATTTGATCACCATTCATGTAGACTTACTATGTCTTTAAGTGGTAAATAAAGTCATCTGCTTGTTCTGAGAGTTCATACTTGACTGTGATTGGTTAATTCTACCTGTCCCTCACTCAGAGCATGACAAAGGCTGACCAGTCAGAGGAGTGGATGGGATAAAGTGTCCATGTTTGAGTATGGAGGTCCACTAAATAGTGAAGCATTGAATTATGATCTGATCACAGAAATAGCAAAATAAGATCATGATTTCATTTTCACCGTATCGCCCAGCCCAAATGAGAATAGCTAGTTATTGGCATATCTTCTCTTCCTCTTGCTTTTTCTCATTTCTACTTGAGGTTTTAACAGTTTTTTTGTAAAAACACCTATATACCTTCTGGTTGATGGATTAAAATTTTAATGGCATTATTTTGTATTTGTGTATAAATTGTGGCCTACAACCACATCACAGACTATAATTTCATTATACCTATCATATCATTATTTATTTATTTATTTATTTATTTATTTCAGGGACAGTGCACATTAATAAACATTTGCATGTAAATATGCCAGAATTAGCCTGAGGGCTATTTTTCATCTGTTGTCCCGGACAGGTGTAACATGTCAAACCTACAAGAAGTAAAATAGAATAAAATAAAATAAAAACAGGGTTAATATTTACACTCTAAAATCCTTCATACATACAGTCACATACAGCTCCATGCAATTCTATACAGACATAAAACCACATTCCGCCACATACATTCATTTCCAGCCACAAACACTATAAACCATATTGACTCATATTAAGATAAGACAATTACAGTTGCACAATACAATTATGCATAGAAATAATCACAATATCACAGTTTATCTTGTCTGTAATTTGACTGATTTGTGGCCTCTTTTATAATGTGTGCGTGCAAATGAAAAAGTTATGAATGTGGTAGGTCTGAGATTTATATGAAAACAGCAATCTGGTAGCAATCTGGTCCACAAACCCTGAACAAGCCTGCGGGGGATTTCAGAGATAAGGCAACCTGTGTTCAGAAAGACAATATTTACAACTGTATTATCATTCTTATTTAAATGTGAGGAAGCTTGTGTTCTATCTGTGTGTAAACCTTTAGTCAAAATTCTATATAAAATTGTATATATGAGAACCCTAAAAATATTCAATTCTCTACTTCCATTCTCAGTTATTATTTGGAAATATAATATATATTTGTATGTATTTTTTCTCTTTGTTATTATTTGGATGTGTGAGCTACTGTGTCCAAGTAATTTCCCTTGTGGATCAGTAAAGTTTGTCTAAGTCTAAGTCTAAGTATATTGTAGCTGTATTATTGAATATTCTTGAACCAAATTAGCAGTGTCTTTGAACATGCAGACGAACATCCATCTCCTCCTCTGTGTAATTTGACATCTGCGTTGTTTGTTTATTGGCGGTATCACATGACTATTAGCTGTCCCTGCCTGATCCCCTCACCTGGCCTTTGTGCAGATCAAAATTGCAGCCTGCTACTTCAGGGGCAACCTGTGTTTGGTGGAGATGAAAGTCCACGCTCCATCCAGAGGTCTCCATAGACTTTAAGCTGACAACTGCAAAGCTACACCTTGTTATTAACTGTCCATACACCCCAACATGCCGTCAGCTTAGGCTAATGAGAGTTCCTAAAACTCTGCATTGAAACTGCTCACTGTATTAGCCACAGCGCACACGCCAAAGCCCTTTCTTCTCCCCAACATGTGCAAACTTGGTCTTCTGATTACATCTGTATGTCTAGCTCCTTTTATTGCTTTCTCAGCGTTCTCGATTAAGATTGCCGGAATGCGCTGACATTGTACCACTGCATGCACAAGTTTTGAAACACAGTAATTATAAATGGTACATGTCATTGAGATGTCAGCCTCATTTTTATTAGTGGGTTGACTTGGATGCTGCTCTGAGCTTTTTATTAAAGGATATTATCAGCTCTAAACCAGTGAACTTTTGACCTGACACACACCTATTAATTAAGTGTTACCAAAAATAATATTAGGCCCATTTGGTTGTGTCATGAGTTAGCTGAATTGCTAGTTTTTATTATTGTTGGCGAACTAGCTATGTGGAGAAGGTACAAAGTAGCTTCTTGGCATGCAGGCTACCTCGCGACTCACTTTGTTGATTATAGGGTATTGGTGGTGATCATGTGACCCACCCCCCTAATAGCTGATTGTGATCTTTGGCAGTGATGTAGCCCAGCTTGGCTCACTGCTCAATTAAGACATCTATCTGTGGGGGGTTTTAACAGTAGGAGAACAATGTGATTGCAATAGTTTAAAGGTCATATACTGTATATCATACAAAATTGACTCTTATGAGCTTTAAGCTGTATTATAATATTGTTACCTCCTCAAAACATAAGTGGAGTTGTGTTTTGTTTCATTCACACATGTTTGATTGAGTAATCCTGGATTATTAGGCTGTCTACAACTCAAAATGCTTTGTTCCACCTTGTGATGTCATGAAGTGGTAGTTTTCAAGTTAACAGCTACCTTTTACCTTTAGTTCAGGAAAGATTGGCAATTTAAGTGCTGAAATGATCCAAATGATTCTAGTTAAAGTGTACGGAGTTTTAAAATGCAGTGGAGAACCTCCTGTATTACCATATGACATCACAAGGTAGAACAGAGTGTTTTCTGTTAACACTATGCAGTGTTTGTGTGTTAAATATGTGTGAATGAAACAAAACACAACTCCGGGTTTTTGATGAGGAAACAACATCATAGGGCACAGCAAGAAGGTTCCAGGTTCGATCCCCAGTTTGCATGTTCTTCCCGTGTCTGGGTGGGTTTCCTCCGTGCACTCCGGTTTCCCCCATCAACCCAAAAACATGCTCCATAGGTAAAAAGAATCCTCCAGTTTATGTCCTGACCACGACTAACAATAAGATCACAGAGATGGTTCCCCGGGCGCCTGAAAGATGTGGTGACCACTGCTCCTGAAAGGATGGGTCAAATGCAGAGAATAATTTCCCTACAGGGATAAATAAAGGATGATAAAAGGATGATAGGAATAATAATAATAATAATAATAATAATAATAATAATAATAATAATAATAATAATAATAATAATAATAATAAAAACAGATCAGAAATGGCATAACATAGGCTCTTTAATGATCACACTGATTTAGCTAACAAATCATGTAATTGATTGTAACTTAGGTATGAAGTGATTTTTTTAAAACAAAGCTTTCAGGTAAGAACCAAGACCAAAAACTGTAAACTGCATTCTGTATATGAGTGATGATACTGTGTGTTCATTTCTGTTAATGTTTTACATTGACCTAGACCCAGATGAAAAACACTGGATCGGGAATGGCATCTGATATTAAAATCAAAGTATTTTAGATGAGAGAACCTTTCCCCAATGAGGAATTTCCAGTGTTGCAAAGCATAATTCAGGAATAGGAGAATAGCTAAGTCTTCAAATAAGGGAAAGAAAGTTCCTCAAGTACTTATTAGTACAGTATATTTGTAGTTTATATTTATTTTTTTGTTGGAATTCCACTTCAACATCATTTTTAAAATAGTTATAATCAATTCTGAAATCTGTTTACCTAAGTTTAACAGGTGTGCACCCTCTTAGTCGCTGGCTAACCTTTCCTCTGTGTATTGACCCATTCAGTGTTATGCAGCGGCTAATTGCTGATCACAACAAGATTACCTGGGCTCTGACACTGGCCCGGGGCTGTCCTCCTCCTCAGACGTTTGACCCTTCAGCCAAAGCATTCATGCACACTGACCTTGAATACCACAAATTATTACATTTTAATGAACCGTACTGTAGAAGGACGTGAAGCAGGTTTTTAGTAGAATTCATCGGTTGACGATTTCTACAAGATCAGACCGTTTGAAGAAGAAGAAGTGACTTTATTGATCTCACCCATGAGAAATTGGGCAGCACATTACTGCGCCTGGTCCCCATCTCCATGATCTCCTTGCTTCGGTTTGGTCAGGACCTAAGATGGAGGATTTTTACCTATGGTGCATGTTTTGGTTGATGGGGGAAACCGGAGTGCCCGGAGGAAACCCACCCAGACACGGGGAGAACATGCAAACTCCACACAGAAAGGCCTGGGCATACCAACGTGCCACACGGGGATCGAACCCGGTACCTTCTTGCTGTGGACCATGAGCGCTAGCCACTCAGCCACCGTGCCGCCAAAGGAGTTAATCATGAACTCGGTGCACGCAAAAGCAAGTGCTGGCAAGTTGGGAAGGGCTTGAGAGGAAATAGGATTCGTCGTCTGCGTTTTGTCTGCGTTGTCCATCTTTAAACAGGGGCTCTCCTGTTGCATGCTGACCCCCGGTTGGTCCTTGTCAAACCATGGCCTCCAGCTCTTTAGGCGGGCCACAGGTTTGAGGATTGTATGAACGTTTAGAGCTACCATTAGCAGGGGAACATATTTTTACAAGTGTTTACTGGAAACTGAAGGAGGTGAAAACTAACGCCTCAGGTCTGATTTTTTTTGACATATTCGTTGCTTGTTTGTCTAGTGTTGAAGGCACCATTTTGCCCTTGGACAGAAAAGGTTCTTCCAACACGTGGATGCAATCTTGAGGAATGACTGACAGGGTTCTATACTTTCTATACAAATGACTTTTATTTTTTCTTAAAGTTCCACTATGCAACTTTTCTGGTGGATGTTTTGAAACCTATTCTCCATGAAGATGTTATAAGACCCATCAAACCATTTTTCTGCCAATAAAAACGCCTCAAATTGAATCAATGAAAGATAGACCAGTTAATACCATACTGTGGAACATTCTAGGCAATTCAATAACATTATTATGAGAGAAGCAGGTGACAGACTCTCCATTAAGGTAAAATATTACTGAAAATGGCATTTTTGTCAGTGTAAGATCAGACATAGCTAGGTAGTCTGATTGTAAGTCTGTGGTAAGATACAAAATGTAATATACTAGCAGCCAGAGACATTTTCCCACAGTATTTGGTCCATTCTTCTCTCAGAAAAAGTGCTCTTTCCAGATCTGAGTATGGTTAGGACTACAGCTCAACAGTGACTGCCCACCCCCTGGTTCCAGAAGAAAATTTCTCTTATTTTTTCCATAGACTGAAAAAAAAGTATATAAGATAAGAGATAAGATAAGACTTTATTGATCTCACACAGGAGAAATTTACTTGCCACAGTAGCTCCAAGACTGTGGCAAGTACATTTCTCCTGTATATGAAAAGTTTGAAAGCTTGCTCAGGGCTAATCATCTCATTCATCATTATAAATGCAATTCTATCTAAAATCTCTTTCTGAAACATTATTAACATCAAATTATTAAAACATTAGCAGAATCTTGAGTTTAAAATGTGCTTTTTACACTAAAAACAACCGTGCTATGGATGGTTAGCCTCCGTGCTGCCTTTGAACTGTTAATATTTAGATTTTTCAAAATGTCTATGGGAAAAATTGATGAAAGATTGAAGATTAATGGGAGAAATCAGAAACATACAACATAGAAAATGCATAAAGATGTTACCATGCAAGTGGTAACATCATAGTGAGGGCTAACCACACAAAAAGTGATTCATCATTCATGATTCTATTTCAGATTAGACCAGACCAGTTCAGACATTAAATAGTGTTGCCATTACAAACATCTATTCATTAATCTTAATCTTTGCCCATTCATTATTATTGACGCACTTCACTTGTATCACTCTTCACTCTTTGTATTTGAGGTGAAAGTAGCACAAAGAAGTATTCAAGGTTAAAAAAATGCTGCCCAATGGAGTCAAACTTTAATATGCTGAACAGATAACCTAATGCTATGTATATCATTGCACTGCCGTTCTTGTCTCCTGTATATAGCTGTGATTTTATATTTTATTTTATATTTTATTACTTATTTTTCTATTTTATTTTGACTTGCAAATATACATTTATTTTTATAATAATGTCTCATTTCACACCTGTCTCTTGCTATCTTTTTTGCTATATATTTTTGTTACTCCCTGTTATATACAGTATTATATTGTGATGAGTGAGCTACTGTATCCAAATAATTTCCCTTGTGGATCAATAAAGTTTGTCCGAGTCTAAGTCAAAACAAGTCTATTCACCCCCATGTGAGTTCCTAATGCGAGCCTGAATAGAAGTAAGACAGAAAAAAAGTTAAAGTTATAATTTGTTATTCTTTAAAAGTCAATGGCCTTTTATCTTCCCTCCTCGTATCATTTGGAGCATTATGCGTCACCATGTCTCAATGCAGCTGACTAATGGCTCCTGCTTTTCTTGTGTAACCAAATTGCAGGGCACATTCTGCACAAGCTGATTTACGATTTTAGAGTAACTGCATGAACATATCTGTTGTAAGGAAGGACAGGGTAGTGCGCAAGTGTCTATTTGGAAGACATAGCCTGAATATTCCACAGTATGACATTAAACAGATCTCCACTTATTCAATTAGAGGTGGTTTTATAGCTTAAAACACCTAGAAAAACAGACAATCTGCCTCTCCACAGATCTGACCTGTAACTTGGTCTGGTTTGGTCTTCATGAAGATAGAAAAGTTTAATGTCATACTGTTAAACATTACAAACAAAGCAATAACAGAGAAAAACATTTGACGGACCCTCCACCAGAAAAGTTACACAATGCATCTTTAAAGGTGCATTACATCACTTTTTGGTGAAGGATCAGTTATTGCTTTACCTTGAATGTTCCACCGTATGCCTTTTTTCTATGTTTCTGTGAAACATAGAAACAAGCAGGTGATGGACTCTCCACCAGAAAAGTTCCACAAGTTCACCTTTAAGGTATTTCTGAGCAATAAAAACACCTGTGTAAAAATAAATACTTAATAAAATCCATACTGTGGAGCATTCCAGACAAAGCCACAACATCTCCATGGAGACAAGCATTTTGCACACTTCCCTTCAGAAAAGCTAAGAACAAAATGATTATCGATATTAAAATCCCATCATGTTATTGTGGCCGCAAACCTTCCCCCCATCTCATCAAGTATATCCAGCGTAGGATTTTAATGCATATTTCAGCAAGCCCATGCAGGGTACCTCAGAATTACCACTTTACTTTGGTGGGCCCTGAGGCCTTGGAGCCGACTTTGACATCAAGAGAGTATGTTTGGGAGAAGGAATGCGCGGCAAGCTTTCACCTCCAGGTATTTATCTTCAGAGGTGGGGTGGACCAAAAGGGTGGGGGAAGGAGGGGGGGTGGGTGGGGGTTGTGTCGCGGCAGGTCGGGCTGAGATGGGCAGAGGTGAACCTGTCCCACAAAAGTCCAACATCACATGGTCGCTTAAGCAAGAAGAGGAGGAAGGAAGTTCAGTTGTAGGTTAATTGGTACTGAACGGTACATTGTTTATCCGTTATTTTTCATGTTACAGCTCCTACCGCAAATCACTTTGTTCTGTTGTGGGTTTCAGAATGACATTGCCATAGTGATTAATAATTTAAAACAAAATATTTGATCTATTTGATATTTGATATATTTAATCAGAAAAAATGAAAACCAATGAATAGTCCAGTCCTATGTATTTCTTTTTTGTCCAGGCAAAAACAACAAACACAACAAAAGAAACTGTAAAATAAATAATTTGTAAGGATTTTCTTTCGGGTGAATTGTCGTGATTTGATACATGCTCCTGTCCTTCTATGATTATTTAGCACAGTCCCATTCCACACAATTGTAACCCTAACTCACTTGTTTTTAGAGCCTGGTTACAGGCAGCTGATGCTAATATGCACAAGACCAGCATATGCATATTGCCTTTTTGTTGACCACAGAAGTAGGAAAAATACAATTTTGTGTTTGTACTTATTTGTGTAATAGTATTGTCATGATACTAAAATTTCAAACTTGACTTTGATACTTAGGAATACTCAACACTTTCTAATAAAAATTTCTTTCTGCTACCATATCTTATATTTGTTCTGATAAAGCTCAAATGCAAACAAGAAAGCTCAAAGCTTAAATGTTCTCCTGTTAATATTTTTTTTTTTACTGCTGCTGCTGCTGCTGCTACTACTACTACTACTACTACTACTACTACTACTCCTACTGCTACTACTGCTACTGCTACTCCTACTGCTACTCCTACTGCTACTGCTACTCCTACTGCTACTCCTCCTACTGCTACTACTGCTACTCTTACTGCTACTGCTGCTGCCACTAGTACTGCTACTACTATTGTGACTACTACTACTACTACTACTACTACTACTACTACTACTACTACTACTGCTACTGGTACTGGTACTGCTGCTACCTCTACTACTACTACTACTACTACTACTGCTACTACTATTACTACTACTACTACTACTACTACTACTGCTACTGCTACTACTACTGCTACTGCTACTGCTACTGCTGCTACCACTACTACTGCTGCTGCTACTACTACTACTACTACTACTACTACTACTACTACTACTACTACTACTACTACTACTACTACTACTACTTCTACTACTACTGCTACTCCTACTGCTTCTACCACTACTACTGCTGCTGCTGCTACTACTACTACTACTACTACTACTACTACTACTACTACTTCTACTGCTACTGCTACTCCTACTGCTTCTACCACTACTACTACTGCAATCAATACTTGGACAAATGAACACTTTCAGTACTTTCAGTATTAGTTTTAGTATCGATTACGATCTGATTTTCAATACTTTTGAAAACTATCATGTGAAATTAAGCAATGTCACAGTATAATGATATTTCAACTAAACATTTCACACCGAGTGCCTGTATGTGCCAGCTGTACCATCATGACTAGTGTTACTTCTTTCAACCCCAAGACAACATTATCTCAAATATCCAAAAATCAAATCTTCCATTGTAAGGTTTGATGCCTACATGAACATGGCATAGGTACAAGCCTGTGCATTTTCACTATTGGAGTTTCCATTGAGTCCATTGCCAAATTGTGATTGCAGCTCATTATGGTTCCTAACAGCACAAAGTATTTCACAGGCTTAATTCTTGAAGATAATTTGCCTCGTATGCCAACAGATGTCGATTAGAATTTTCAAAAGTAAGCGCTGCAAACACCTACCAAACAAGTCCACGAAATTCTTTGAAATCACATGATATCGTCTGATCCCATACCAGAACTCTTAAAACCAAACAATGAAGTTGCACTCTGGGAAATCCGTAAAGGTATCAGATTATTTGACTTGGGATAAGTTGCTATGATACAAAGACATGTGGCGCACTGTGACGTCAGCAGTACGATATGCTACTGTTATCTTTAGCTTTTATAATCTATGCTAATACAGCCCTAAACCACACAGAATCAGTGAAGACAGGAATTTGTGATGACACAATAGAAAGGGCCTATTTCCTTGTGCCAGTCATAGTTTACACAGTTTTTTGTTATTGTGCACATCAGATTTAAAGGTGCATTGTGTAACTTTTGGATAGGGTCTTTAAATACTTTTCTTTCTGTTATTGCTTTGTCATCTCAAAGGAAACAACCATAGGCTACATTACAGGTCAGATCTGTGGAGCAAGAAGAAGAAGAAGAAGAAGAAGAAGACATGCTTATTTATCCCCGTAGGGAAATTATTTCTCTACATTTGACCCATCCTTCAGGAGCAGTGGGCAGCTCATCTTTCAGGCGCCTGAGGACCCATCTCCATGATCTTATTGCTCGGCTTGGTCAGGACCTAAGCTGGAGGATTTTACCTGGAGCATGTTTTGAGTTGATGGGGGAAACCGGAGGAAACCCATCCAGACACGGGGAGAATGCAAACTCCACACAGAAAGGCCCAGGGATCGAACCTGGATCATGCATGCAAACTCCACACAGAACACACACAAAACGGGGATCGAACCTGGAACCTTCTTGCGTGAGTGCTCGCCACCGTGCCGCCAGCAGCAAGAATAATTGTATTTTTGAAGAAACACCCGCAATGAATAAATGCAGCATAGATGTGTTTAATGTTATAGCATAGAACATTCCAAAAAAAGCAATAACATTTCCATGGAGACAAGCAGGTGATGGACCCTCCACCAAAAAAACTACACAATGCACCTTTAAACATGCAGTTACAATTCCAAGTAAACAACTAAAACCAGAAAATGTGCATGCATTAAAACAACACTGCGTAACACCAACATGACTACATGAAATAAAAGTTCAAACATACTTCACAGGTACAATTTATTCTATATGCAATGCAGTTTCCATGGAGACAAGCAGGAGGTGGCCATGTTTGAGTCAGGTTTGTGGTGATGCAAGCCCGCTCATAGTAAGGATGCAAGTTTTTTTTCAATGTTTTTACTGCAATCAAAATTTTAGTCAATTTTTTGGCTAAAAAGTAACGTAATAGACCTTTAACGTACAGACATCTTCTCTGGATTCTTTCTTATTACTTCAGTGTTTAAATGTAACAACAAAACATCTATCTGTTAAAGGAAAAGTAACGTTTTTTACAATCTGAGCCTTATTTCGGTAATAAAACAAGTTGTTTTACTCACCCATAGCAATTTGGTGTCATATGGAGCACTTCCGGAGATGTTTTAGATTTGCGATCTCCATCATGTGAGTTCTCGGGGCACTTATTTGCGGTCTCCAAATAACACAAACTTTAGCACTTTTCAAATCATAGAAGCTCGATGTCTTATCCTACGATTTCGTGTGGTCAAAAGTGGCCTGTAATCCGAGATTTATCCATAGTTTCGAGTAGATGAGGACGCCAGTGCGCAGTGCGCAAAACGTTACTTTTCCTTTAACACTATGTTGGCAAAAGCACTGCAGCTAAGGTGCACTGTGGAACTTTTCATGTTGGGGGTTTGCTACCATGGAGATGCTATTACTTTGCCTGTAATGTTCCCCAATATGATGTTAAACGTATATGATGCATTTATTCAGTGGGTATTTTTACTGCTTGAAAAAACAAAAAACAAAAACAAAACATTAATTACTGTGAGCAGGGTCCCCTCTCCACAGATCTCACCTGTAAACTGGCCTGGTGGCATCTCCTGCTTGTTTCTATGAACACTGACATGCATTCGTGGCCATACCTGCCTGTCAAAGCCTGATCCCGTCAGATCTCAGAAGCTAAGCAAGGCAGGGCCTGGTTAGTACTTGGATGGGAGACCACTGGGAATTCCAGGTGCCACAGTGGGGCGCCAGTTGCAAAAAGCTGTCGCTGTGTCCTTAGGCAAGACACTTCACCCACATTGCCTAGTATGAAAGTGGAGTGTGCGTGAGTGTTGGAGGTGGTCGGAGGGGCCGATGGCGCAGATTGGCAGCCTCGCTTCCGTCAGTCTGCCCCAGGGCAGCTGTGGCTACAGAAGGTAGCTTACCACCACCAAGTGTGGAGAGAATGAACGGTGAACTATGGAGCGCTTTGGGATGACAAGGCATGTCATGAAAGGCGCTATATAAATGCAATGGAAAAAAACAAAAAAAAACAAAAAAAAAAACATGTTTAATGCCATACTTTGAAATATTGGAGGTAAAGCAACAACATCTCCGTGTGGGCCCTCTACCAGAAAAGTTACACAGTGCACCTTTAATTGCACTTGTTGAGTCAAATGAAATTCCACTCAATTCAATGGTATGTGAATGCATGGCGGGCTGTGAGGCTGTCCTTTGGCTCACATGAGAGGGCCGCTTCTTCCCATTACCTCAGTCCAAAGAGTCTGTGTGGAGAGGATTTCCTTCCAGCTGAGCGTATAATTAGTTCCTCATCAGAATTAGCATTGGGGACCATTTAAGCACAGGGTCTGCGTCTGAATGGCCAAACGCGGCAACATTTCAGTCTCCTTCAAAACAGCGAATATTTTGAAGGAGACTAAATACATTTCGATGTCTGTGAATAAGGGACAAGTGAGTTTATGGATAACATTAATCGTGCACTATGTAACCTTTCTGGAAAGGGTTTGCATGGAGATGTTAATGCTTTGGCTTGAATTGTCCAGTATGGAATTAAACAGAACTGTCCCGCATTTATTCAATTACAGGTGTTATTTATGGCTCAAAAATATCAATTCTCAAGGTTCAAGTTTTCTTTATTAATCTCCACAAGAGACAAATTTGACTTAGAGGTAAGAGAAGGTAAGGGAATATCTTATAAAACATCCATTCTTACTGTGAGTGGGGTCACCTCTCCACAAATCTAACCTGTAATTTGTTTTACAAGTTTCCATGGAGATTATTAAGATTATTTATGGCTATAGTATGGAAGATTCTAGGCACATCTCCATGGAGGTAACCAGGTGACGGACCTTCCACCAGACAAGTGCAACTTCAAGCGGTATCTGTTATTTATTTAATCAAAGGAGGAAATTTGGGATGTTCTGATACTGAGACAAAGTACATTATTTACATTAGTACATTATTAAATTCAGTGCTGTTAAATATAGACATGCACTTCTGATAAACATTGAGACTGTGTGCTGGGACCAAAGACAAATATTGTGGAAAAGAGTAAAAAAAAAAAAAAAGAGATGCAAATCAGTTTTTTTCTTTTCTACAATAGCCTAATTGAATTAACTGAAAAGTAGATATAAGATAATGATACTATTATTACTTCATATTAAAACCTAGATCAGCGTATGTATTTTGCACAGCCACTGCTAATTTGTCTACTGTAAGTGTAGGGTAATCTTCAAAATATGCTGTCATGCACAGAATGATTTTGATATTGTTTCCTATCCAATGTAATTAAATGTATGTAACTAAGACCAATAAATCATGACTACTATTATTCTAAAATACGCAAATAACGTAATGGATAATAGTACATAACTATTTTAAACACAGGTTGTACACCACACCCAAATATTAAGTTAAGTGATGGTTGCATAATAGGATTTTCTTCTCTTATCAAATCACATTTGAAATACTACTTCTTTATTTTTTAGTGCATGATAATGAACAGACATGATATAACCTGATTATGAATACACTGGATTATATCTGAGGTCACAAAAAAATGAATATGTTAAATGAATCATATAGTAAATCAGTGGTCTTTGTTGGTGTTGATTGTGCATGTTTTGTAATATTGAGATGAGTCACAAATGAGTCAGAATCCAGGATGCTCTTAAAATGTTTGTCCCCTTTTAAGAGATGCTTACACAAGCATTTGCCAAAAACAATTACTAAGATATTTGAAATTATGGATTCACTTCAAAGCTGGCAAAGGCCCATGGCACCGTTTGATTTGCTGAACTGATCAGTAGCTTCAGTAATGAGCAGACTGAGTGAGTGGGCCTTCCCCTGCCTGGAGTATGTAAGCTCCCCAAGTCTGAGCAGGTTTGGTCCTTTTCCATCAGTCAGAGTTGTCCTTAAATAAAGCTCCATCATAGAGAATTATGAAACTTTAAAGGGTAGTCTATGCCGATAAAAAGATAAACATCATTTGACAATTTAGCGGGTCCTAGCACTATGATAGCGATCTCAGCCAAAGCAAAGGCCTTTATATCAGGGCATCCCCCAATTAAAATAGACAAAAATAAGAATGTATTGCTAATAATGCCAAGTGTTCAATAAATACATAAATGGCAATATTTCTAGGATCTTAAAACGCATTTGAGCCCAAATAGGCTACAGAAAGCCAACATGTATTTATTTATTTATTCATTCATTCATTCATTTTTTAACCTTTATTTAAATTTTTGACTGACTTAGCATTTATGTCAGATACTTTTATAAGTTTTGAAATTTTGCCCACGTGTGCACACAAACTGCACCTGAAGCATTTGACCAAAATGACCAAACAAAATAAAAGACTCCGCAGTTAATTTGTTGCATTCAAAGTCAAGAGCGGTGCCTCGGATGTCAGCAGAGGCTCAGTTGCGCACCGATTTGTCAACAGATAAACAAAACATTTAGACTCTTCTTTCTTAAGTTAAACCAGCCCCTCCACCTTTTGCGTGGAAATTCTTCGCTGTCAGAAAGTCAAAAAGGCAGCTCGACTCCGCTGACAATGTCAACAAACAGTTCACTTGAGTGTAAAAATAAAAACTTACCACCAGATGGGATAACTTGCCATGACATGCGTGAGCCCACAGAGCACCAAGAAACATCCAAAGAATATCATCCTTAAAGTTTCGTGGAACAACATCTCGTCTCTTCACATGCGTCTTCGGAGGTTTACGCGCGGGTTTTTGGGGAGCGAGGTGGATGTGGCTTATAATTACTCCTTAACCTTCGCGCACACTTACAAAACGACCACTGACAGAGCAACTAATGTGTCGCGAGATCTCGGGAGAGGCAAATATTAAAAAGTTAAAAGCCTCTTCTGACTGCGCTAAGGACCCAATCAGTGCGCGTTGCCAAAGGGGGAATTCTGATGATACGTTGCCTTGCGCTCTCTGACGCTTTGAAGCCCGATTCCAGGTTGCGTTTTAGTGCTCATTGAGAAAAGCGAGGCGTATTTAGCATGCCGTGAGTGAGTGTGATATATAATGTAGTGTAAAGACGACAGAGGGAGGGTCCCAGGGCCTTTTAAATAGGCATCAGAACCCCTGCGGACTGCGTAGCTATAACAACCTGTCCGGATTTCACTCCCCGGCTTGAAGCTTCTAAAATGCACAAATAAATATGTGTGAATTGCTTCGAAGCATTATTTAGCCCCGAGCTCCTTTATCTGAGCCCGTTTAGCAGCGGTGTCAAATGAGGAGTTTAGACGTCCTTCCTTACGCACGGATTAGTCCACAATAAAGTATACGGCCTCACCAATTAACAACGTTTAGAGGTTATCTAACAAATTGTCTACATTCCATTAGTATCCATGCATTCTTATTTTATGTTGTGTTCATACAATACTAAGAAGATCTTAATTTAAACCGATCACCGATAAAACCTTTACGCACGAAAACGGACCTTTCCAACAAACTGGATATTACAAATAAATAGCAGTCTTTCATCTTTTTTTAAATTCACTATTCAAAGTCTTAGGAAGTCTTGGATCTATAGCCTAAGTGTCCCAGTCTCGAGGACAAGTGGATGCTGAGCCTTGTCAGAGAAGAGGAGAGGAGGAAACGGCTTTGGAAAGAACTGAGGTCCAAAAACAACACAAAAAGTAAAATTGAGTTAAATGAGAAAATATATATTCTAAGAGTTTGATTAACTGATTTATTTGAGCTGACGTTTTAATGGTCAAGTGGAAGACAAATGTCAAATATAAGAGTTTTGGAGTTTGAAAAAAAAAAGAAAGAAAAAGAATAATGACTTAACAGAGACAAAAATGAAGAGAAAAACGCAAACATGCTTAACATTTAGGCCTCTAAGAATTAAAACGTAGCTATTTTAAGCTCAGTGTTATCAATTAAATTATTTTTTTGATATCGACCTGAAAACCCATACTATAAATTCTTTATTGGTGTGAATTTTAATTGATTTGCGAGTTTGTGTAGTCGAAATTCTCCTTGTTCACTTTTGTCCCGCAGGACTGCCGTGCCGTTTGCGCGTCGAGGCCTGAGCCCTGCTGACATCTAGCGGACAACTTGGTCACTGCAACCAGTAAGTTACCAGTAAGTACCAGTAAGTATTACTAGCAGGTCTGGACTGGGACAAAAAAATGGCCCTGGCATTTTTGGCTCAGACCGACCCCTCATAATTAGTCCTGGTTCAGACCTGATTTAGTCCTGAATTAGATATAATTAGTCCTGGTTTAGTCCTGGTTCAATCCTGATTTAGTCCTGGTTTAGGACTGGTCCTGGTTCAGTCCTAAATTGTGGTCCGGTCTCTAAGTAAAGTCAACGGCCCCTAGGACTGTCGGCCCACCGGGAAAATGCCCGGTATGCCCAATTACCAGTCCAGGCCTGATTACTAGTGTCACCCATTAATTGCCACTAATCACATTTCCTCTCAACCCGTACAAATTATTTGAAAATTGGAAGATGAAATAATATGGATTCACTATGACGTGTGTTATAGCCTATAACCGGGGTCTCCAACCTTTTTCCTCCGCTGAGCTACCTTTATATGCATACCTTTACGTTGCATGCAAACTCCACACAGAACACACACAGAAAGGCCAGGTCGCCCAGGCCTTTCTGTGTGTGTTCTGTGTGGAGTTTGCATGCATGGTCTGGGTTCGATCCCCGGGTCGCCCGAGCCTTTCTGTGTGGAGTTTGCATGTTCTCCCCGTGTCTGGGTGGGTTTCCTCCGGGCACTCCGGTTTCCCCCACCAACTCAAAACATGCACCATAGGTACCTCCAGCTTAGGTCCTGACCAAGCCGAAGCAAGAAGATCATGGAGATGGTCCCCGGGCGCCCTAATGTGTGCTGCCCACTGCTCCTAATATATGTATATATATATATACTCAACAAAAATATAAACGCAACACTTTTGTTTTTGCTCCCATTTTTCCTGAGCTGGACCCAAAGATCCAAAATTCACTCCAGATACACAACACTACCATTTCTCTCAAACATTGTTCACAAATCTGTCCAAATGTGTGACAGCGAGCACCTCTGCCCCGCCGAGACAATCCACCCCACCTCACAGGTGTGCCACATCAAGATGCCGATCCGACATCATGACCAGTGCACAGGTGTGCCTTAGACTGCCCACAATAAAAGGCCACCCCGAAATGTGCATTTTTTTTTGCTTTAGTGGGGGTCTGGGGACTCAGAACCAGTCAGTATCTGGTGTGACCACCATTTGCCTCATGCAGTGCAACACATCTTCTTCGCATAGAGTTTATCAGATTGTCAATTGTGGCCTGTGGAATGTTGGTCCACTCCTCTTCAATGGCTGTGCGAAGTTGCTGGATATTAGTGGGAGCTGGTACACGCTGTCGTATACGCCGGTCAAGCACATCCCAAACATGCTCAATGGGTGACATGTCCGGTGAGTATGCTGGCCATGCAAGAACTGGGACATTTTCAGCTTCCAAGAATTGTGTACAGATCCTTGCAACATGGGGCCGTGCATTATCTTGCTGAAACATGAGGTGATGTTCATGGATGTATGGCACAACAATGGGCCTCAGGATCTCATCACGGTATCTCTGTGCATTCAAAATGCCATCAATAAAATGCACCTGTGTTCTTCGTCCATAACAGCCTTTGAAGAGGAGTGGACCAACATTCCACAGGCCACAATTGACAATCTGATAAACTCTATGCGAAGAAGATGTGTTGCACTGCATGAGGCAAATGGTGGTCACACCAGATACTGACTGGTTCTGAGTCCCCAGACCCCCAATAAAGAAAAAAAAAAAAAAAAGCACATTTCGGGGTGGCCTTTTATTGTGGGTAGTCTGGGGCGCACCTGTGCACTGGTCATGATGTCGGATCGGCATCTTGATGTGGCGCACCTGTGAGGTGGGGTGGATTGTCTCGGCGGGGCAGAGGTGCTCGCTGTCACACATTTGGACAGATTTGTGAACAATGTTTGAGAGAAATGGTAGTGTTGTGTATCTGGAGTGAATTTTGGATCTTTGGGTCCATCTCAGGAAAAATGGGAGCAAAAACAAAAGTGTTGCGTTTATATTTTTGTTGAGTGTATATATATATATATATATATATAGGATGGGTTAAAATGCAGAGAAGAATTTCTCCAGTGTGAGATCAATAAAGTCACTTCTTCTTCTTCTTCTTCTTCTTCTTCTTCTTACAAAACAAAAACGAGCCAGAGAGCTACTCCTTTTAGCAGTCACAAGAAAATGGGTTTATAAAAGAGCCCGGCCTTAGATGGGTACAGTTAGATGCCTGTAAAACAAACAAAGTTGGGAATCAAAATGATACATGTACAATGGTAAAAGGCATTTAATTTATCAAATTTTACATTTTCAGCACAATAAGTATAATTCAGAAATAACTTGGCGAGCTACTTGAATGGGGCAGAGAGCTACCGGTAGCTCCTGAGGTACAGGTTAGAGACCCCTGGCCTATAACTAGTAATGGGAAGAATCTGTTGAACATGTATTTAGTTACAAAATACCTAGTTTAAAATGTATTTTGTAACATATTCTGTTACATGGTCGAATCTGAGTACTGTATTGTGAGTGCTCGGAATACTTTTACACTGAGTTGCATTGTAGGCTACAGTATTATAGTGTAAAAACATGGCAATTCCAAACAGCTTTATTTTTGTTGTATGTTTATTATGCTTTAATTTATGTCTAATTAAAGACAAAAATCACACATGTACACCCTGCGTTTTCTTTTTTTTGTCACTAATACTGTGCAGTTCACAGCCAAAATTAGAGGATGAAGTAGGGCCATGTAATACATTTAATTTAGGAAAGTAACTGTTCTGAAAACCACCAAATGAAGGAGTATTTCATAATCCTTATTCTGAATATATTCACTGTAGGCCTATTTAGTTATTTCCCTACACTGCCTATAACCTTTGAAGATAGTGACATAGGCCTCTGCAGTGCTTGCTATTATGAGTCCTGAACCAAACCTAAAATGCTTTATATCAAAACAATGATTACATCGGAAATACATCCAGAACATCTGGTGTTTTTCACAACCATTCAACACTTCACTGCTCCATGAGGTCACTCGGGATCCAGCAGTGTGGTGGTGTCCCTCGTGAACCACCATGACATAACGCAGATGCTAACATCACACACTTGGCCTACATCAGAACAGCGTCATGTCCTCCAATTTTCACAGAGACACAAATATTGTGCATTATTCATTACACCAGACATCACAATTTGGACAGCTTACTGAAAGGACATTTAGTCAAGGTTTTAATTGAGTGTATCCAAAACACTTGTCCACTAGAGGTCAGCATTGTAGAACACTTACAGAACACTTTATAACGGGGGATGTCACGCCACATGCCATCAGAAATGATTTGACTTTCCGAGTACCACCCGATCTAAAAAGGTCTAAAAATGACTGGACAATTGCACTAGTCTGAACTGAGACAAAAGGGTGAATAAAGAAAGACTCAAATTATACAAACCAGTACATGTACCAGAGTTTGAGAAACACTGGTTTATATCTGATACATTATACAATTTATAGATTACAACACCTGCAAACAATATTATGTCTTTATTTAATATTTATGTATGAAAATAGGGCCAGAATTACTGCAGAATTTTGATTGGCCACTCAATAAATCAATCCGACACTGTAGCAAACCCATTTTGATTTATTGCACTGTATTGCCATTGCCATTGTTGCAGTTCATGTCTGCAGCAGAGTGGTATATGGGAACAGAGCTGCTCAGTGTTATCTTCAGGATGGGTATTGACAGAGGCGTCGACATCCCTATCTGCACACGGCCTCAGAGCTGATGTGAAAGAGTCAGTGCTGCTGTAATATAAACTGAGAGGACATTTGTGAGGGCAGTGCCACATGGGCATGTCAGCCTCAACAAGAATACATTACATTTATAGAGTTGAAGTATACTGCATAAATAAGTTACTATTGTAGTCACAGCTGCCCTGGGATACACTGAGGGAAATGAGTAAGCCAATTTGTGCCATTGGACCCAATCACACCAATCACTCATTCTTGGACATTCTCGAAGTAGTATGGCCAAGCATTACAGTGCCTCATAAGGCTTACTGACGGAGATGTAACTGGCAAATCTGCACACACCAACTTACAAGGTGGGTAGGCAAATGTCTTGCCCGAGGACACAACAACAATATGCACTGGAGCTGCGGCTGAATTTTTTTTCATCCTTCTTGTTTTAACAGCTATCTAGCTTTTTCTGCTCCAATACTGATATCAACTTTGGTTTTCAGTATCTGCTGATACCTGATATCAAGTGATACCAGTGCAGAGATCGAAAATATTGTTTATTTTCTTTAAATTCAAATGATTTATAGTAAAAAAATTAAAAATTCATAAAATTAATAATAATAATAATAATAATAATAATAATAATAATAATAATAATAATAAATCCAAATGTGCTTTTTAATAAGTTTAATGTTATGAGACATTAAACTTATTAAAAAAGCACATTTGGATTTTTTAAATTAATGTTATGAGAGGCTGGTGCATTGTGTTCTGGGCAGTGGAACACTGCTTGGACTGCTGCCCCCGCAACCCAGAGAATGGAAAAAGCAGAAGAAGATGAATGAATGATGAATGAATGTTATGAGACGTCTGGCCAGGAAAACTTCTTATTACACCAATTCATAGATGCTAAACCTATATCTTGGAAGCTGATATCTGATCTACCAAATGTTTTAATATCGGTGCTGATATCCAGTACCGGTATTGTATTGGTGCATCCCTAATTGTTTAATCATATTATTTATTCAATGTAATTTGTAGAGAAAAGACTATATTTGCCTTGCTCATCAATATTGTGATTTCTGTTCAGCCACATAAAAAGCATATAAAGATGATGTTTAATTTGGACATACTGGTATATAAGAGCTACAGCTTGTCTGTTTTTCATTGTTATATATGGACCTGTGTGATATAATATCTTCTTCTCCCAATGCAACCCCTGCTATGAATGACTCTCATTGGAATCTCTGTGTTTCCTACCCTATCCTCCCTCTGATCCACATTCAAGTCTCTTCTTCGTGTTCATCTCCTCTGCAGGTCACTTGAGGTCGTGCTTGCTCCAGGAGGGAGGACACACTGTCTGCAGCTGGACTTCAGTGCATCTGATTAATGCGATGTAATGCAGATGGCTCAAGATTGTCAACACTACTCACTAAATATTGTGCACAGACACTAACCTGCTCTTTATAAATCATCACATGTCATTACTGTGAGTGCTGACACCGCCTGACCCTGAGTGAATAGTTTGTTTGTTGAATAATACACAGTTTGGTCTGTTGAGATGAAAGTTAGAATCTGAAACGTTGTGACCTTTAAACAATGATTCTAACAGCGCTTCCAACAGTGCTGATGGCCAGATATGCTAAAGGCCAATAACTATAAAAATACTATAAAACTGTTCTTGTAGACTGTTTAACTGACTTGAGCTTTTGGCCGTGTTGTGTTATGCGTGATCCTACAAACCACCAAAGCCTGGTTAGTACTTGGATGGGAGATCTCTGGGAATATCAGGTGCCACAATGGGGCAAACTGTTGTTGTGTCCTTAGGCAACGCACTACACCTACCTTGCCTAGTATGAATGTGATGTGTGCTTGCTTCCATCAGTCTACCCCAGGGTGATTAGGACTACAGTTTCTTTCATTAAGATCTTATGCAAATACAGTTTTCAATCTCATTTAAATGACTTCACTATTTGGCATTATCGTAAGCACTTATTTCCAAAAAATATACATTTTTTTGGGATCTCTAAGTATCACAGCAAATCCCAAACTAAAACAGCTTTTGTCCTCAGTCACTGCAGCCACAACAGAAGCAGTATTCCTTAGTAAGACATGTCCACACAGGTTCAAATACAATGTTTGTCTATCCATATGAACTGCACTTTTATATAGGCTACATTCCTACTCCTCCTATATAGACATGTCTGAAAATTGAATAGAGGTTTGCCAAAGCAGATTTACCAATGTTGGCCAGATGTGCTGAATAATACTGGAAGCATGGTGGTATTGTTCCTCACCTTACAGCGAGAAGGTCCAGGGGTTGATTTCCCATTACAACAGCAACAACAATATGATTCCACCTGAGATTGAAACTCAGAAATAAAAAGATACATTATGTAACTTCTCTGGTGGGTCTGCCACCTGCCTCTGTCTCCATGGGCATGCTATTGCTATTGTTTGGCCTAGAATATGAACTAATATATTATTATATTTAGATGTAGACTTAGACTTAGACAAACTTTATTGATCCACAAGGGAAATTATTTGGGTCCAACAGGGTCTAACAGGGTCTGTTAGCCAGGCTTCACAGGCTCCCAGGCTTCCTATGAAGGTTCCCGAGATATGAGCTCACTTCGGCTAGATCAAAGACACATCAAAGACAGATCAAAGGTACATTCCTGCGTTGCTAGGCAAATTCCTGAAAATTCCTACAACTTTGACCTGCTGGTGGCACTAGACGATTGGGGGTGGGGGCCTATATTCGGTGCTTGCCCCCCCCCCCCAAAAAAAAAGATAATGTAAATGCACATTTAAATGTATATGCACATGTATGTACATTAATATGTATGTTAATATGTACATAATAAATGTATATGTACAAATCAGGATAAAATAGAAAATAAGTAATAAAATATAAAATAAGATAAGATAAGATATGCCTTTATTAGTCCCTCAGTGGGGAAATTCCAGTGTTGCACAGCACAAAAAAGTAACGTCCGCCTCTGCGCGTCCTTCGTAGCAGCTCCTCCGGCACACAACTGCGCCGCGCAGCGCACATAGCAACGCACAATATCAAATAAGATGTCTAATCACAGCTATATACAGTTGTACAGTTTAGCTTTCATTTGTTCAATTAATGTGTCTCTATGTAGACAAATAATAAAGGGTTACTCAAACATGTGTGAATGTAAGATAAGATAAGATATGCCTTTATTAGTCCCTCAGTGGGGAAATTCCAGTGTTTCAACGCACAGATCAAGAACAGCACGAAAAAGTAACGTCGGCCTCTGCGCGTCCTCCGTAGCAGTCCAGATATGTTTTTGAGAAGGTAATATTCTCACATGAAAGTTCACAACAGGTAATTTTGCGTAGTAAAGGACGTTAAAGGGATAGTTTTTTTTTTGTTTTTTTTATGCAAATCTGTATGGCATCCCCTTCAGCAGTGTCGTGCATTAACACTGGCTTACCCCTGACAGTGTCCTCTAAGTCTGACCCGGTTCTGGCGCTGACGAAAGTAGGTCCGGCAAGTTAGCGGGGACAGTTAATAAAGCTTGTTTTTCTTCTCAAAACAATATTTGTCCAAAAAGTGATATACAGGGGGTCCTCAGGTTACGACGGTCTCGGGTTACGACGTTTCGTGGTTACGAACGCGCCCCCATTTAAAAAAAATATGTATATATTACGCGTCATTCCGTCTTACGCGGTTTAGCGTGGTAAGAGATGTAAACAAACGCGAACGGCGCGCGGCGCACGGCGGAAGAATACGCTCTGTTGTGGTTATAGGGAGAAGAAGACGGCCTCGTGTGCGTGTCCAATGTGGGCGGAAGTACCTGATGTGGGCTCTGATCTGCTCCTATGAAAGCGGCAGTGATAACCAAGCAGCGTAGTGGTCTAATTATTGAGATGGAAAGGTTATTGGTGCTTTGGTTGGAAGATCAAAGGCAAAATCCGGTTTACGACGAAATTCGGGTTACGACGCATCTTAAGAACGGATCAACGTCGTAACCCGAGGACCCCCTGTATTTGCACCATATATGCACACAAAAAAGTGGCGATGTTTACAAGTGAACAGGCTAATAGTAATATTAGGTGCGCAGTGATAGGACTCGAGAGAAAATAGCACCAAGCGATTTAGACTGCTGACTTTTTCACGTGCAACTGTTAGAGTAAATAATAAGACTGCTATCACAATTACGACCAGCAGATGTAGCTAATTTGCTTCACACATCTATCCTCTGACCCTCACTTTACTACTGCTGTCTAGAAGCAGCATGTCTTCATTTAGCTGACTGACTTGCAGCTACCTTAATTGGTACAATGAGCTCCCTAATTACTGTATGCGATGTAATCAGAGGTGAACAGAAGACTTCCTCGTCAACTCCGAGACGCACCGCACCGTCAGCCTGCAGGCCTCACCACAAACATGTCTGGAGCAGAACAGATCATGTGGTCCACCCATCCCTTCCACATTCCAGCCCAGGACGTGATACCGTAGACAAGGTCAGGCGCAGGCTCTTTTGTTTAAAGAGGACGGAGTAAATGGACATTCTACAAACAATCAGCTCAGGTCTTTGAAAGGCAGTTCATGTCAGTTTGTAGGAATTTGCATGAATGGAAGAGAAAGGCTTTGGACAGAAATTGTATCCTGTCCGATCGCAGATGTGAGAGTTTGATTTTGGAGTTTGCAATGGACGTTTCTAACATTAGATTATACTGAATCCATAAGGGATTTTCTACCTGTTGAGTTAGGATCTTGGTTACATGCCTGTGTCAAAACTTCACATGGTCCAGGAACTGAACCCTAATTTACAGCTTTTGTTTTTTTCTATCCAGCCTATGTTTGGTCAGTTTAAAGATGCACTAGTGGAGGGTCACCTGCTTGTCTCCTCGGAAATGTTTTGGCTTTGACTGGAATGTTCCACAGCATGACATTAAACTTAACTTTCTCAATGAAGCAAGCAGATGATACCTACAGTGCCGTGAAAAAGTATTTGCCCCCTTCCTGATTTCTGTGTTTTTTGCATATTTATCACTCAAAACATTGTCAGATCATCAAACCAATTTTAATATCACACAGAAACAACCCAAGGAAAGACAAAATTCAGTTTTTGAATGATGATTCCATTTATTAGTGCACAAAAAAAATCTAAACCTATCTGGCCCTATGTGAAAAAGTAATTGCCCCCTTAATCTAATAGCCAGTTGAGCCTCCTTTGACAGCAATAACTGTAACCAAACGTTTGCGATAATTGGTGATGAGTCTTTCACACCGCTGGGGAGGGATTTTGGCCCACTCTTCTATGCAGAATTGTTTCAATTCTGCCATATTGGAGGGTTTTCTTGTATGAACTGCCCGTTTAAGGTCACACCACAGCATCTCAATCGGATTTAAATCCGGACTTTGACTTGGCCACTCCAAAACCTTAATTTTGTTTTCTTTGAGCCATTCAGAGGTGGACTTGCTGGTGTGTTTTGGATCATTGTCCTGTTGCATGATCCAAGAGCGCTTGAGTTTGAGGGCACGAACTGATGGCCGGACATTCTCCTTCAGGATCTTCTGGTAAACAGCAGAATTCATTTTTCCGTCAATCACAGCAAGTTGTCCTGGTCCTGAGGCAGCAAAGCAGGCCCAGACCATCACACTGCCACCACCATGCTTTACTGTGGGCACCATGTTCTTTTTATCAAATGCTGTGCCATTTTTACGCCAGATGAAACGGGCTGCAGACCTTCCAAAAAGTTCAATTTTAGACTCATCGGTCCACAAAATGTTTCTCCAAAAGTCTTGAGGGTCATCAAGGTGCTTTTTGGCAAAGGTGAGACGAGCCTTTGTGTTCTTTTGTGAAAGCAGTGGTTTTCTCCTGGGAACTCTTCCATGGATGCCATTTTTGGCCAGTGTTTTTCTAATGGTGGAGTCATGAACACTGACCTTAACTGAGGCCAACGAGGCCTGTAGTTCTTTCGATGTGCGTCTAGGTTCTTTTGTGACTTCCTGAATGAGCCGTCGTCGCACTCTTGGAGTAATCTTAGTTGGTCGACCACTCCTGGGAAGGGTTGCAACTGTTCCCAGTTTCCTCCATTTTTGAATAATGGCTCTGACAGTGGTTCGCTGGAGCCCCAGAGCTTTGGGAATGGCTTTGTAACCTTTTCCTGAATTATAGACTTCTATCACTTTTTTTCTCATTTGTTCTTGAATTTCTTTGGATCGTGGCATGATGTGTTTGTTCTTGAGATGTTGTAGCCAACTTCACTTTGTTTGACAGGAACTATTTAAGTGATTTCTTGATTCAACACAGGTGGTGACAATCAGGTGTGGGTGTGGCATGTAGAACTGAACTAAGTTTTCTCAAAACTGTGGTTAGTCACAGTTAGTTTGTGATTTAACAAGGGGGGGCAATTACTTTTTCACATAGGGCCAGATAGGTTTAGATTTTTTTTGTGCACTAATAAATGGAATCATCATTCAAAAACTGAATTTTGTCTTTCCTTGGGTTGTTTCTGTGTGATATTAAAATTGGTTTGATGATCTGACAATGTTTTGAGTGATAAATATGCAAAAAACACAGAAATCAGGAAGGGGGCAAATACTTTTTCACGGCACTGTATATACCAAGTTCTGGGTAGAAGCGCCCCTGTTCACAGTAAGATGTCTTACAAGGTAAGTGAATAAAATGCTACCTTTAATGCCATACTGTGATATCTTCCAGGCAAAGCAATATCATCTCCACAGACATAACATCTCCCTCCTCCTTTATTGTTTCGATTCTCAGTGACTCGAGATTCAGGAGTAGTGAGGCCGAAACCAATACTCACTCATGAGGCATATTACTTATTTTACCAACAGATTTATGACAAACACAGAGGGTTGTGTTGAAGAGTTTATGATCTGATCCCTGCAGGTAAAGCAGCAGTCATGTGATGAAGGAAAACAAGGATAGATTTACCAGAGGCCATACCTGCTCCCCTGGAATAGACACTGGTGGTGAGGAGGAGGTAAGAGAGGCTAAAGGAGATGATTCTGCAACAGTACATTCTGCTACATACAGTATGTAACACTGAAATGTTAGAACCTAAATGGACCTAAATGCTATACCAAACACTAAGAGATGATTGGTTGAGACTCAAAAGACTATATTTGGAGATGTAGACAGACTAATAATAAAGGATTACTCAAACATGTGTGGTTAAAACAAAACACAACTCCAAGTATGTTTTTGAGGAGGTAACAAAATTCTAACTTGACTTAAATCTCAAGAGAGAATAGTACCTTTAAATATAATTCTGCAAAAATTCTCTGAAATCCAGACATTATTGAGTTTGCATAAAAGCTTTTGTGTGCCAAGAGAATATTTGGACCATAGTGGACCTGATTTATCTTTTGTCTTCAGTAAAAACACCATGTGCCTTTCTCTTGTTCTCATGTTATAATACTGGACGTTATGCCAATCACCTCAAACAACCTTCTACATAGCAAATGAAAACTTGTAAATTAAATACCAGTTCTGATGAAACCATGAAACTGTGCTGTCGATTTCAAAGTTGTGCAAACATAAACCATTGTGGAGAATATTTTCAACTTTTCTGCGTTCCAAAATAAAGACTATATTGTATCGATTCTATACGCTGGGTGCATTCGAGGAGATTTGCCTGAACTTTATTCTAGAGCATATTCCAGCTCATTTACATCTGTGTAACCTCAGAACCCAATCCAATTACACCCACATCTGGACCCAGTATTTTTGTCACTCTTAAAAGTCCTATGTTTAGAAATTTTAAAGGGCCTGTTCCGATTTTGAACCATGAATGAAGGGCATGTTTCAGAATTAAATGTTAACTCCGCCCACTTACTCCCTTCTCACTCTGTTGATGATTTATTTCCACGTGGTTCTCTTCCAACAACATCTGTGATTAAATACCATTCTATGTCTTGGTTCCTTATATTTTTCATCCAGTAAAATGTACAGGTAGTATCATTCAGTCTCATTATTTTTTAAGAAATAGTGTCTTTTACAATATACTTTAAATGTGTGCACTATGTAACTTTTTGGTTGGGCGTCCGTCACCTGCTTGTTTCTATGGATATGTCATTGCTCTGCCTGGAATGTTCCACACAGACATTAAACAGCTCTACTTTACAGGTATTAAATTACAGGTGGTTTTATAGCTCAAAAATACCTAGAAAAACAGGCATTCTGACTGTGAGCAGATCTGACCTGTAACTTGTTTTTTTTTGGTTGTTTAATGTTTAATGGCATACTGTGAAACATTCCAGACAAAGCAATAACATCTCCATGAAGAAAAGCAACTGACGGAGCCTCCACCAGAAAAGTTACACAGTGTACCTTTAAGTAACACCTGTAATAGCAGCCTCAGAGCAATTCCAGCTTTATTTTTCATATTATTTCTATCTGTTTTCTCATGTTAAATTCTTCTACATTTAGTTAAACATAATGAGGATAACAGAACTTTACTCTAAGTATCTCTTCCACATCTGCTCAGCTGAACACACTGACAACCCAACAGGATTAGTGTCCATTACCAAAATGTTAGCTTCTACCTACAACACTTCTGACACTCCAGCCCTCATACAGGACTACATTCATACCATACTTCATAAAACAACTCACCCTTATGTAATAGATAATCCTGTCAATCATCATATCATCTTTGCAATGTTTTTCCTTATGACCTCTTGTATACAGGGGAGAGATATTTGTATTACTATATTTCTCTATTTTATTTTTACGGACCCTCCACCGGAAACGTTACACAATGCACCTTTATTATTATATTATATTATGATGTGTGAGCTACTGTGTCCAAACAGTTTCCCTTGTGAACTAATAAAGTTTGTCTATGTCTAATAGTCCCCCCCAAAAACACATTCTTTTCCACCATAGCATTGCTCCAAATGGCAGTAGCTGTGTTTGTAGTTGCGTGGGGGCCAGAAACACTTTTAAGAAGGCTGTGGGAATCAATTATCCAGTGTTTAGGCGTATACGGCCGCTGGGTAGTGTGGGGGATTAGTGTCCATTCTTGTCCTGGCTGATCTGCCTTAAAACCAGGTGTTATTAAAGGAAAGTGCAAAGAGGAGAGAGGGAGGGAGAGAGGGGGATTTAGGAATATGTGCCCTCTAGGAATGAGTAACAAGCTTATTACCGAGCGGGCTGCCAGAAGAGCCAAAATTCCTGTGCTTTTGTGTGCTCACCTGTATGAAGGAATTGCGGCAGTTTTGGCTAGGCAAATGCTGCAGATGGGAAAGCGGATTAATGACAGTTGAAGCATAATGGGGAAATGCAAAGTTGTATTGTGTCAGGAACTATTTTGGAAATGGTCAGTAAATGTTCTAATCATACGCTCATTTGGAAAACTCTTTGGATAATTATCAAATAGTTTCACATAAGAATATACCTGGGTACACATCAATGGCTCTTGCTGAAAGTGACTGAAAAAATGTGGAACGTCATAATGGATATTTGAAGCTGACTGGTCCAAGCATAAAAACAGCAGAAGAAGTCAAGAAATCTAAATTTTGTTAAAGGATTATTATATATTATGATATTTTTGTTATAATGTTGTTTCCTTATCAAAAACATACATGGAGTTGTGTTTTGTTTAATTCACGCATGTTTAACACACACATACTGCATATTTAGGCTGAATTCTTCTCTTGAACAGAATACACTTGTGGATGGGGTATGTCATGTGGTTATATAGGAAATGCTCCACTGTGTTTTTAAACTCCATACACCTTCAGCAGAACCATTGTGATGATTTCAGCCCTAGAATTGCCAATCTCTACTGAACAAAAGGTAAAAGGTAGCTGTTAGTGTGAACGCTACCACTTTCTGACATCACTAGTTGGAACAGAGCATTTTGAGGTTTGGAGATGTAGACAAACTAATAATACAGGATTACTCAAACATGTGAATGAAACATAACAGAACTCTGGGTATATTCTAACATGGCTTAAAGCTTACAGAAGTCAACTCACTCTTACTACTAAGTCCCTTTTTGGCTGCTCTACCTCCTAATGGTTTGGAATGTAATGATTAAAAAAGTACAGGCTGTTGTATATTGCACTTCTCATTTTTTAAAATAGACTATAAACGTACTATAAAGGTCTGTTACTCTGGGGCATTTGACTATGACTATGGTGTATGTGACGTAGGCTTGCCATCATTTATTCACTCTTTACACCCCATCCATATAAGATAAGATAAGACAAGATAAGACTTTACTGATCTCACACAGGAGAAATTTACTTGCCACAGTAGCTCCAGGACAGTTTGAAAAACATATAAGCAAGTTGGGTGACGTGTCTTGTCAAAGGACACAAAAGAATGAACTTGTCTGAGTTAGGGTGAAGCTCCCTCCACTCATTCATAGATAAATTACACAATTATTACACCAGAATAAAGTGATTAATGAAATCAGTGATGTAAGCTTATTAAATCCATTCACTTTTACAGTTAAAGATTTCTTAAATATTCTTCTTTCCAATGAAAATGTGTCATTTTCCCACAGTGCTTCTCTAAAAGTGATATCATTTGGAGCCGGAAACAGGAAGTGTTGAGTCACAGAACTGTCCCTGTCTTCGGACTATCTTCCCATGTAAAAACTGTAGACTAGCCCTTAATGCCACACAAGTAGTAGTATTTGCATGTGATTTCCAACTTCTAACAATTAAATTCAAATCACCATTGGAAAAAGCCAAACTTTTTTTTTTTTTTTTTTAAATGCCTACATTTTAATACAGAAAATTTATACATTTCAACACCCCACCCCTCTCTAGTATCCAGTACTGGCAAGATGTTGGAAACAACTAAACTTGATATTCATAATAAATGATGAAATTAAGTGAGTTACAACAGGTAAGACATTTAATATAAATTAAATTACATGTGAATAAAATAGATCTGTGATAGCGTAGCCACACCAGCCCTGGATGACAGAGACATGGCTGCCATTCTTTGTCAACAGCTTTTCCAACCACCACCAATCTCTCTCGGCTCAAATGGTTTTACATAGAGCTTTTTCCGGACGCTTAGAGTCGCTTTACAATTTGCATTTGCATTATTCATTCACTCCATACTGAGGGTGGTACGCTGCTATTGTAGCCACAGCTGCCCTGGGACAGACTGATGGAAGAGAGGCTGCCAGTCTGTGCCATCGGCCCCCCAGCCACCACCAACACTCACGCTCACACCACTTTGATACTAGGCAAATGTGGCTGAAGTGTCTTGCCTAACGACACAACAATGTTTATTTATTTTATTTTATTTTTTACCACTGGCACCTCAGTGTTGCTGCACCTGATATTCCCAATGGTCTCCTATCCAAGGACTAACCAGGCCCTACTTAGCTGATGAGATCTGACGAGATCAGGCTTTGACAAGGAGGCTTGGCCACAAGGTTAGTCAAAATAATGAGATGGAGAGAGTAAAGTGTGTTTTTGAACAAATGTGTTGCATTCATTTAGGATTTGATGATCTCATTGTTTCAGATACTGGGCAGGAGTCTAAGCTTGAACTGAGTCCACAAATCTGACGAGAACTCAACTGAAAAGAATCACACTTTAGTTTTTCAGTATTGCATCAACTTTTCAAAGTAAATCTGAATAATAATAGTTCATTTGTGCTGACAGAGAGCACATTGAACTTTGTGCCAGTATGTGGATAAGCCCAGTAACCACAGAGATATAAATCATAAACCAACAAAAACTGCATATTGACAAATTCAACCATCGAATTCTAACCTGCCCTCCAGCTTAATATTGTAAAGCCAGTTAAGAACGACGTGATGTCTAGCGAATGCAACCCTTTCTGGACTTTTTTTTTTTAAACGTAAACAATGAATCATTTGGTTTTAAGTGTACCCTAACTCCATTGTTCTCTAACTGCATCTCAACGTCGAAGCCAGTACTGCACTTTGCACTGGAATAACCTTCTAAATTAACATTACTCAAGGCACAATAACACACTTGAATCCGCAGTCTACTTGCTGACAGAGTTGGTAAACAGAAACTTAGCTTTGACTTGAGATCGCAAACTGAGCAGCCCATGTTGAACGCAGGCTCAGCTCTCCACATGCAGGTGTACAACAGAAATGCTGGCTCTGTTCCCATCTTCAGATACCTCCTGGCAGAAAGCAAGACGTGTGCAGCCCTTAGCTTGTCACTGCAGCTGATGGGTGCTTATACAGGGCTTAAGCAGGATTGTCCCACTCTAACGAAAACACCGCTATGCAAACACATGTTATTTACCAATCAGAAGGTCAACTTAATCAACAAAGCTGTAATGAAATACTTTGAGTGTATTGAGGCAGTGGCGCATAGGCCTATAAATCTGTCACGGATTCTGTCATGCCTCAACAATGTTAGCAGTGATTCATGCTTTGGACTACTGTTTGGACAGCGTGCATGTTTTGTTATTTGTTATTAAAATTTTCGCAAATGAATATTGTTTAAAGGTCCTAAATAATGCAAAACTGATTTTTTACAGTGTTATAATGTTGTGGTGTTTAGTTTCATTCACATGTATTTGACTTCTTCCTCTTCAGATCTCAAAAACTCACCCTTACCCATAGAATGTAAAAAGAAGTGGATTAAGTGAGTGTGACGTCACCCATAGCGTTCTGCTCCAGTGAAATGAAGCTTACGATGCTGTTTAGAGCCAGGACAATCTTAGGAATGGGTATTTATTTACAGACAAAATAGTGAAATAAAATCTCATCATGTAGAGCAGGTCAATATGAACATTTGAAGACCAAAATGACGAGACTCAGTGCAGCAGTTACAGAGAGGCGTGATAATTTTCCAATGCAAGTCAATTGGAGCCAGGGTCAGAAAGAGCTGGAAATGCCTCCATGAACACTTCCTATTTGGAACCCGGTTAGCTATGTCCATTTATAGTCTATGCCCTCACATCATCATCTGGTGGTAAGTCAGAGTGAATGTACGTAGATAGGTGAAGTATCTTGCCCAAGGAGACGACAGAACTTGGTCCAAGCAGGAAATGATCTTTTGACTTCCAGCATGGTGACCATGTGCTCATAATACATGGTTCATGATCTAACTTTTCTAGTGGAGGGCCCACCGCCACCTACTTGTTCCCATGGAGATAAATCTGCTTTGCCTGAACTGTTCCACTGTATGACATTACACTTATCTGTCTCAATGAAGACAAGAAAGTGATTTAAATCAGGTAGAGGTCAGATCTGTGGAGAATCAGCAGTCTTACAAAAAGAATGGCCATATTTATTCAGTAATAAAACAATTATGGAAACATGAAGGTAGGAGACTCTCCATAGACACAGTGAACCTTTGAGGTTCTTCAGACCTTGAGCCAGGATCTTGATGGATGACTTAAACATGTGTTATGAAAAAGCTGTAATGGCAAAGTTGAGTTTTTCAACATCAGACTTTAATGTTTTGTAAGCAACCAACATTTTGTCATCAATTAATCAATCAATTAAGTTTGACAAGGTTACATCGCTCTGATCATGCAATGGTCTCATTTATGATTTGGCGTTTGTGTTCCTGACAACACTAAACTTGTTGGATAAATAATCCAATCAGTCTAAACAGAAATTCAGGACACGTCTGTCACAATGTTTTGGTTAGTCGTCTCAATATCGTCTTAATAAACACTCAAATATGTTGGAAATGTGTGTGATTTGGCTTGCCCCAGGCTGTTCTTCGCCTAAATCATTAATAGATTTGTCAATTGATTTATAAAGCTCATTCTAATATTTATTCATAGTATGATTACAATAGCCTGTGATGTGGAAATATGGAGTGCGGTGGTTCTGAAGCTACATTGTTATACTGAGAACTGCTGAACTCATAGTGGTGGTGTTGAAGTTACTGATCAGTGGAAAATACACTATTTCAATGGTTAACAGAAGCAGGCGCTGTGTGGGTCTGCCTGAATGTTGTGCTGTAGAATCATTACAGAGTATGAGTGCAGATCATGCCATGTTTGTAGGCCAAATGTAGGTTAACAGAATGAAGAGGGTGGTGCCTTATAGCAAAGCCTCCACCCACTTTGTCCAAACAACAGCAATACAAATAAGCTATAGGAAATGTGACTGGTCATTTCATCTAAATGAATAATATGAGTGGACCACCAAGCCAGTCTTAACATTAAAAGAGTCCTATGTTTGACTGCTATGTTAGCTAGTGGTTAGTCAGTAGTCTTAAAATGCCTTTAAATGCCTTGAAGTGGTCCAACTTATTTTCTAGCATCCTAATTATTCACCATGATGAGTTTATAAGAGCTTTCTTTTCACAACTTTTAGAGCCCAGCGGTTTTGCTGTTATGATAATGCTGACAACAACAAGCCTGCAAAAGGTGCACCGGAGCTACTTCCTGGTTCAATCCTGCTAGACCATTAATAACAAAATGTATTGATTATACCAGTGTGATAGTACTGCTGACTGTTCATCTTTGATTTGTACCTTGATTTGAGGAAATCTATAGTCAAAACTACTTTTAATAGAGCACTTTGTAACTTTTGTAGTTGCGGGGTCCATCATCTGTCTCCATGGATACTTTGCCTGAAATATTCAACATTATGGCATGAATTAAAATGATATATTTTGCACTGATGATTCTCTTCAATGCTAAGTGCTATTGTGTCTCTGAGTAAGCCATGTAATATGTGTGATATTAGATATTAGATGGAATGGTAGATGGATGGTAGAATGGTTCCTTAAAGGGATATGCCACCCCCAGGTCAAACTTGGGCATCTCCCCACAGTCCAGAGACTAAAATAAGTGGTGGAAAGCGTTTTTCTGGTGACGCAGCCATTGTCCAGGTCTGTCAGCACTGACCGCCGTGGTATCTGCACGGAGAGCTTGACTTGGTCATTTTGGGTGGGAACTATTTTTCAGTGCGGAAAAAGACAGACGAAGCACACACCACGCTGCGTAACAGGGGAACTCCCTTCCTGGTGCGTATCTGGGATTCCCCTGTCAGCGTGGTGTGTGCTTCGGCACACTCCGTGTTGATTTGCACATTTATTTGCACTCGATATGAATGCGCACTACACAGAAAGTAATTGGGAAACGCATCGAGCAAATTAATTCCTTTTGGCCGAAATCTTTCTCTGGCGACGTTAGACTCCAGTCTAACGCGGAGTAGCTGCAGATACCGCGGCGGTCAGTGCTGACAGACCTGGACAATGGCTGCGTCACCAGAAAAACGCTTTCCACCACTTATTTTAGTCTCTGGACTGTGGGGAGATGCCCAAGTTTGACCTGGGGGTGGCATATCCCTTTAATGTAAAATGCTTTGGGTGCATAATCAAGGTAAAAAAAAAAAAAAAAAAAAAAAGTTATATAACCATTTGGGCACCATTTTATACTAAGTTGAAATCTGGGCTGTATTGCTAACAAAACATGTACATATTGTTAACCCAGGACTTGGCCTGTGGTATACACTTTGTCCATGGTTTACAGTTCCGTGCTAAATGTTCTCTCGCCGTGTGTTTTGAAGTGACTCTGTGTTTTGAATCCAGAGCAGCGCATGGTAATACATCTACATTATGCGGCGTTGTGTTTGATTTAACCAAATCAATCTCAGGGCGCACTAGAAATAAACTGTGGCTGACTGAAGGTAAACATATTGAACCCGTACAACGCAGAGGCCAGCTCCAATCAGGGTCATTATAACAACTATGCAGGAGAACGCAAATGTATGGAAGAAGTAGAAAGGATTGTAAGAATGAAATTAACTTTATGTAGCTTGAAGCATAATTCTGTGTTATTTCTTTGCTGTTTTTGGTTGGTCATTTTCTTACCTGGCCAACCAGAACCACACACTTTGATGAAACTTTACAGATGGATCTGGAGCTGTATCCTGTCTCTCTTTTTTCAGAGGATGTGATTTAAAAAAAAAAGAGGACAAAAAAGAACATAAAGGACTGAGAAACAGTGCAGATTTTTACAGATTCAGCAATTGAAACACCAGACTATTACTTATCTCAGATATATTTTCTTCTGAATGTTACAAAAATTTTCTAAAGGAAATGTCTTCTGCATCTGAGAGACATGTGCTACAAATCAGTTTTTCCAGATCCTTCTGGATTCAAATAGAATGTAAAAGTGACTGGCTGGTCAGGCAAGTCATTCATCTTTGGAGCACCATTTTTCCAAACACTAAGAAGATAACATGCTACCAAATCTCAGACCTTCATACTCGTAATGAATAAAAAGATGGAATTTTAAAAAGTTGCTGTATACTACTTCAATGTCATAGATGCCTACTGCACATGCCAAAAAGGTCATTTGAATCAGCCTTTGTAAATTACTTATAATTGCCTCCGAACCAAAATAGAGATAAGACAAAAATCCCAAATATGCAGTAATCATCTGTTTGTGAGTGTGTTTAAATGACTGTTGTGGCAGCATATCATTGCCATGAAATATTTACTATATATACACTACTATATACTACTATATACTAATACTATCACGGTGCTCATAGTAGCCTATAGGCTAGGCTGTTTTACTGTTACTTAAAGGTGGACTATGTAACTTTTTGGTTGGGGGTCTCTCATTTACTTGTTTCTATGGATATGTCATTGCTCTGGTCTTATGGCATTAAACAATTCTTACCTTACATTTATTAAATTATAGGTGATTTTACTGCTCAAAAATACCTAGAAAAAGCCATTCTGACTGTGAGCAGTGTTGCCTCTCCACAGATCTGACCTCTAACTTGGTCTGGTTTGGTCTCCAAAGGCTTAATACTATAATGTGAAACATTTGAGACAAAGCAATAACATCTCCACAGAGAAAAGCAATTGATGGACCACCCACCAGAAAAGTTACACAATGCACCTTTAAAAATAAATTTTAAATTAAAGTAAGGATGTTTGAATGCAGTAGAAAATGGTTTAGGGCAGAGGTCTTCAACTGGGGGGTCATGACCCCTAGGGGGGTCGTGGAGGTACTGCAGGGGGGGTCGCTAAATCTTTTGATTTCACTTTAAAATAATATAATTTTATATTTTATAGTGTAAAATACAGTATTAACCTGTGTATTATTTCCTTGTATTGGATGTACCATAACAGAGTAGCAATGTTTATACATGACACTAAGCTCAATTTAATATAAAACACAATTCTATGCCGTATATATAGTAGGGGGTCCCTGGCCCAGTTCGCCATCTGTTTGGGGGTCCCTGGCCTGAAAAACGTTGAAGACCCCTGGTTTAGGGTCTTTCCACTATAGGTGCACGAATAGCTGCTTTGAGTACATTGGATTTAATGAACAACATAATCTTGCATTGCAAAATGAGTTGGAACAGTTGCTCTAAAATATGCTGTAATTTTATTGGAAAGTCTTGTTGTCTGTAGTTTAGATCTCCACAAACATTCTGGAGTTCAGGAGATTCTTGTATTAGTTTCAAATTTCAGTCTTCTCTCAAATGACACACTCTTGGACTGGGTGGTTTAATATGTGCACTTTGAACATAATCCTCAAAACATAGGCTATATCGCAAATGAAATCGCAACTACTCGTCCTACTTTGACCATTCAGTCCCCGCCAGGGCTGGACTGGGACAAAAAAAACGGCCCTGGCATTTTTGGCTTAGACCTGGTTTAGTCCTGGTTCAACCCTGATTTAGTCCTGGTTTAGACCTGATTAGTCCTGGTTAAGTCCTGGTTCAATCCTGATTTAGTCCTGGTTCAGACCTGATTTAGTCCTGATTTAGTTCTGGTTCAATCCTGATTTAGTCCTGGTTTAGACCTAATTAGTCCTGGTTTAGTCCTGGTTTAGTCCTAGCTTAGTCCTGGTTTAGTCCTGGTTCAATCCTGATTTAGTCCTGGTTCAGACCTGATTTAGTTCTGGTTCAATCCTGATTTAGTCCTGGTTTAGACCTGATTAGTCCTGGTTTAGTCCTGGTTTAGTCCTGGTTCAGACCTGATTTAGTCCTGATGTAGTTCTGGTTCAATCCTGATTTAGTCCTGGTTTAGACCTGATTAGTCCTGATTTAGTCCTGGTTTAGACCTGATTAGTCCTGGTTTAGTCCTAGTTTAGTCCTGGTTTAGTCCTGGTTCAATCCTGATTTAGTCCTGGTTTAGTCCTGGTTTAGTCCTGGTTTAGTCCTGGTTCAGTCCTAAATTGTGGGCCTGTCTCTAAGAAAAAAAAACAAAAAACGGCATCAGCTCCTAGGACTGTCGGCCCACCGGGAAAATGCCCGGTATGCCCGATTACCAGTCCAGGCCTGGTCACTCCCCGCTATCAGTAGACAAAACGCTGTCTGTATTTTCACATGAAATGCAGCCCGTGCCATTCCATCACACAGAGGCACAACCCCGCGTCACAATCAGGACAACCCTTCACCAGTCATATTTCACTTCGCGGGAGGAGAGGAGAGAGGAGCGTACAGCCTCTCTCCAGTGCGCGCCGGGCCGAGGGGAGGAGCGCGCTGCTCGCTCCCGGCCTGTCCGTATAAGAAGTGTGGAGAGTCCAAGCAGGGATCTCACACAGCCACTCAGGAGCTACGAAATGATCTGCCCTCGAGCCGCTGCAAAATGCTGGATGGACACCTACTCCTGGGATGGTTATCGTTCACGGTCATAGTGTGTCTCGTCGGCTTACCCGGACCGACCGCTGCGTATTTCGGGTGAGACATTAGAATACACTTACTTTTTTTTAACCTGTCCTTCTAACCAGTGCTTCTTTATTGATTTGATTGGCTATTCAATTTACCGTTCAACTTTATGATGAGAATTTGGCGTGGTTTTACGCAGCTGGTGCGTTCACAGACAGCAGGTTGTCTGGACATGTTTCAAGCTAATCAAAAGACTTGACAGTTTGCCTTTTTGCATGCAGGTTTTAAAAGTAACTCCAACGTTTCCAAAGAAGATAGGCTGCTAATTGATGTTGTAGTCCCGTCAGAACCGTTGCCAATTAAAGCTGCCACTGCAACTTCTCTCAGTGATAACAAATCGTTTACTGGACTTTTTTTTATATTTTTTTTATTGAGACCGTTATTTTCAGTATTTTGGAGCCATTAAAGTGATTTACGTTTAAACATACAAATAAAAATTAAACCAACAAGAACCTAGTCATTAAAGTTAAAATGGATAAATTAATAAGTAGCCTCATTACTTTGTACCAAATATTTATGACATCGCCTTCCCAAATTCTTCCAGCTTAATTTCTCAAGTAAGAAGAGTGCACTAGAGTCAGGTTTGAGTGACAGGTCGATTATTTTGCTGAAAATCATAACCTGCTTGAGTATAGAGTATGTTATAGCCTGCGCTTGAGACCCAACAGCTGGTAACAATAAAGCAACCTGACGGAGTGAACCGGTGGCCGAACCAGCGTCTGCTCCGTCAGCGTGTGTGCAGTGAGAAATTCCCCCATCTCCAGCACAAACACCACACTTTTCTTTTTTTCTTTCCTTTTCTTTCAGACATTTTTGCTGCTCCCATCAAGAAAAACACTCGGAACACGTGCTTAGGCCGAGCAATGATTTTTTAAGTGCGCCTGAATCATGTCGTATGGGCACAAAATTGTTGGGTTTACTCAGCTAAGTCAGTCAGGGTGTATATTTCAAAGTGGAAGGCAGTCTCTGGGAACGCCTTGGATTTTTAGGTGTAGTCGGCTATGACCTCCACTCTAGGAAGGCTGCAGGGAAGTACTGTGGAGCCCTGCGCTGAGAGTGGAGTAGGGGGGTGGAGGTTACAGCTGTGGGGTGGAAGGAGAAGTGAGGCTCTTTGAATGGGGGAAGCGTGTCAGGTGGAAAAGAATGGAATTTCACCTGCAAGGTTAACAAGGCTAAATATGAACTTTTGTCTATGTAAATGCTGGAGATGGTGGCTGTCACAAGCTGGCAGTTATGGCTAAGAAGAGTTGACAATGTGGTTCTTGGGTGCTTGGTTTTTAAAGGGTCTATATTATGCAATTTTCTGATCTATGTTAAAACATTGCTGGAGTCAGTGTTGTGCAGTAACGCGTTACTAATAAAGTGTTACTATAATGCCGTTACTGTTGACAGTAACTAATACTGTAACGCATTACTTTTAAAATAAAGGAACTCCATTACCGTTACTAAACGGCGCGTTAGTCCGTTACTTGGTAAATGTTTTTATTTATTTATTTATTTATTTGGCTGCGGTGTAGCTTAGGTCTACTAATGAAGAAGACGCATGCATTGTGGGTGTGCGTGCTCACGTTTATTCAAGTTTATGCGACAGTCATGGAGGAGAGTCAAGGCAAGACGAGTTTCTCGAAATGGAAATACGCCCATTATTTTACTTTTGTGGAACATAAAGATAGAAACATTTTAGTTAAATGTAAGCTATGTCTTTCTGGCTCAAAATTGCTATCAACTGCGACAAACAGCAACTCAAATCTGTAAAAAAACACCTACAGAAGCTACATGGCTCGACGAAGCTAGAAGCTAACCCGGCGTTAGTGGACACACACGAAGTGAGTCTAGCCCCTCCGCCCAAACAACAGCGCCTAGATTTCAACCGAACTGTTAGCCAGGGACAAATAAATGAGAATGAAAGAATGTTCTTTAAAAGGTCACTAAAAAGTTACTTTCAACAGTAACGCATTACTTTTCAGTTTGAAGTAATCAAGGAGTAACTGAGTTACTTTTTGAGTAAAGTAACTAGTAACTGTAACTAGTTACTATTTTTCAGTAACTAGCACAACACTGGCTGGAGTTGTGTTTTGTTTCATTCACACATGTTTTAACAAACAAACATTTAGGCTGAGTTAGGCTGCAATGTCAAATCCTGTGTGTACAACTTGTACATATGATTTTTGACAATAAAGCTGACTTTGAACTTTGAACTTCTTTTTTCTGTTCCATCTTGTGATGTCATGTGCTACAAATCACTCCCGGCCTGTCCGTATAAGAAGCACTTCCTGTATTATAACATAATACAGGAAGTGCTCCACTGTGTTTTTAAACTCCATACACCTTCATTTGGATCCTTTCAGCCCTGGAATTTTTCTACTGAAAAATGTATCTGTCAACTTAGAAACTACCATTTCATGACATCACAAGGTGGAACAGAGCATTTTGAGCTTTAGAGTAGACAGACTAATAATAAAGGGTTACTCAAAAATATGTGAATGGAACAAAACACAACTCCAGGTATGTTTTTTATGAGGTAACAGCATTATGAGACTCACTCAAGAGCCAATTTTGTGTAATATAGGATCTTTAAGTCAGATTTGCATGGGTCGGCTTTACTCAAGTATGTTTACTTGAGTTATGTTTGAATAAAATAATATTTTCAGATACCATACTTTAGCTTCTACTTGAGTATGCTTCAATGTAACAGCAATGTACTCGAGTAAAGGTTGTGGGTGCTTTTCTACATGTCTACAAGTGACAAAAGCTTTATATTGACAATATTAAACAAGTTGAATGTTTATGTTTCTTGCACTGCTCCTTCAGATATGATTTAGTTATCCTCATTTTCCTTTGCATTATTTTTTTTATATTTCATCCTTCCAATTACACACTTCAAATGTGTCCACACAGTTACTATTTCTTCAGTAGTAGTTTTCCCAAAATACTTTTTACTTAAGTCATTCTTGGACAAGCTTCCCGAGTAATATTATTTTAAAGTGATGGTACTTTCACTTGTTTAATTTTTGGCTCTAACACCTACATAATTACAATTACATCCAACTTTCTTCTCCCACTGGATGACATTGTGATCCAGTGGAGACTCTTGCAAAAAAAGGTGCAAAAAGGTTGCAGGTTCAATTCCTAAAACAGTGTGCTTCTAGTCGGCTGCACAGATGGATATCACACAATGCTTATTTCTTTTTGAGTAGAGTAGTCTCTCATCTTCAAAGATCGGGAACTTCACGTTGACGCTATGAAACCAATTTTCCAATCTGAGGTGCATGCACGTGATTAGCTAGTCTTTTTAAATAAAATAAACCCATGTTGCTATTTCCTGTGTTTCTTCTGTTCTTACAATAACATTTCAAACTTGATTTCGATACTAATACCGATACCAGTAGTTTAGAATCCAGAGGAACTGATCACTGATGACCTCTGCTTTTATTTTTGGACCGATATGCTGGGCCCATTAAGGTAATTTTCCCCAAAAGATCAAATTAAACTTTAGTACAAATTAATCCACATCCTTGTCTTACTACAAACTGTGTAGAGAGAAGTGTGATCAAATTTTTGCAGACCCCTCTTTGGACTAAAGTGTTTTGATAAAGCTTTATGCATAGATTTTTCATGCACATTTCAGTAGCTGGTTGGACCAAACAAAATGTTAGCCTCTGATCGAGATTTATGTCTGATAGCCGATACACTAAAAATGGCTAATATCGCCCCGATATATTGGCCAACTGATATCTATCTCTATCTCTATTTTGGAGGTACCTGATAATATTTGAAAACCATCCAGCATTGCCAAGGATTGAAAACCACACTATATGAACTATTACCACCCAGGATAAGTTTCACATACGCCTGTCCTGACATAGGCTGTGCTCTTGTGAAAGTGGTTGTTTTCTGTACTATTCAGCGGGGCTGCTTCGTGCTGATGGATGGGGCTAGTGCCGAGTGCAGCAGAGACAAATGGCTGCTGACTGTGGAGTGATGACACTTGAAGCTCTTCCAGAGGATTCAGATTTATGGCAGGTATGGGCCCAGGGTTTGTGTTGGACTAGTGTGCGTGCGCCTCCAGGACTGTCAGCCGATATGGGAGAGCTATGTTGTGTCCCCCCGAGCAATGGTTTATCTCACACAGCTTAGACAAACAGTATTCTTAGTAAATGGAAGCTTGGACATTTTGAGAAAAGTTGTTGAAAACATACTAATACTAATAGTAGTATAGAAACTAGATACTCATTTGACCAGATTAAAATGATTAAAAGGTCACATTCACAGGACAGAAATTAACCTTTTTTGAATAACTTTAGAATGATCTTGAGCTGCATCAGAGCAAGTATAAGAGCACATAAACTAGTATGGATCACTGTGGAATCTTCCTGAACTACTGAGGAATTACACAGATATATAAGACTGTATGGCAATTTAAAAAGAAGTACTATGATTCAGTGTTCAAAATCACATTCTATTGATCTGATTGGGTTCATTAGGTCATCTGCTGAATATAAATGTCTGTACACATTCTCCTGTCTATAAAATGTGTTTTTTTATTATCATTGTGGTGTTTGAATTGGTATTGAATATCTAATTTATCTAATTTCTTGGTATCGAAAAAGCTGTTTGAAATTTTTGTATCGTGACAACACTAATTGTTTCTGAATCTGTTTGGGAGCATTTTGGGCTGTTGTGTATCCCTACCTCCAAACAGGTAAAAATGAATGAATGAATGAATGATGCTTTTCAGAACATGTTTGTAGAGGTCTATAAGCTACAGGGTTAATAGGATTCTTACATAAAAACTTACACAATTGCAGTATTTGCTTGCAGTACTTGCTATTACTGCAACACATAATCTGACTAATTGACTACTGAAATATTGTTAGACTTTTTAAATTATTGTTAATCCTTCTAATAATCGATCTGAATGATGCCAATTTCAAAATGCCTGATCTCATCTGAGTTTAGAAGTAGAGACCACCAGGTGGAGAATACCAGGAGAGGCAACAGTGATTTGCATAGTGTTGTATGATAAACAGAGCAGACAACTTACCTGAAATCTGCAGTTCTCATTTTTAACATACTCTGTGCTTGGACAGAACATTTAACATATCTCATGGGTATAAATATGTGTGAATGGGTGAGTGGTTTACATTCCAAATATTGTTTAAAAAGTAATTTATGGGCTGTACGTTTGCCTATGAAATGCAATAACATCAGAAATGGTCCCATAGTACAAGGCTACAAACCTATACTTGGTATCGGCTTTTAAAGTGACCCCTACTACTGTAAATCTAACTTTGTTTTTTCAGTGTCTATGTGATTGAAACCAACAGGCCCAAAGCACAGATATAAAAAGCCTCCTGACACACACTTGTAATTTATGCCTCTGGGTAAATGTTGTTCTCCTGGGTGTTGCACCCAAGTGTTGGCGCACGCCTCTGGAAAGTGGGTGATGCAGACATAGTGTATGGCACCTGTAATGGCTGGAAATGCGTCTGCCCTTCTCTCTGCAGCGTCACTGTGTGTAATAGGCATGTAACTCTGTGCATCTGTCCACACAAACAGTAAAGCTGACATGCCACATTAGCAAAAACATAACTCCGGCTCAGAGTTGATGTAAGTGGTGCAAGTTGGTCATACTGGGGTAGCAGATTTATTTTGAAAGGGAAATGTTACAGAGTGTCATAATGCCTTGAGTGCATTTTCCAGTATGCCATCTCCATTTGTCCAATTAAAACTAAAGTGACCCTTTAGTGGTCATAAGACAGGTCAACAAGTTTGTCGGTCTGTGTTAGGGCTGTGCTTTTAATCATATGTTAATCAATATTAATATGTAGTAATTTCTTATCATCAATGATTGACTCCTTTTAATTAGTTGGCAGAAAATCTATTGCAGAGGTTGTTGTACAGTAAAAGTACACGTATAAATCACAAACATGTAGAGATCCTTATATGTCTTGGCTGTGATTGACAGGCAGATTAACCAATCAGAGAAACGCATGGTTTGTTTGTGCCAAAACAAACATAGCATCTTAGCAAAAAAACAAAACACTGGACTGAAAATCAGTGCACATTTCTCCACAATGGATGAGTGAAGCCTCACGCTCAGTAAATCTGAGACAGATGTTATATATTTTGTTCTAAACAACACAAAGATATTTAAGAGATATTTAAGAGTCATGACTTACAAATTAGTGGCTGGCACATCCCAAATAAGGACAGTTGTTTGACACACTGTGTCTGGTTCTAGATCCTCTTCCATTCAAATTTCAAACAGAAAGTAGGAGGAGTGGACTCACTAGGCAAAGAAGGACTAAGTATATCAACAATAATTGGAGACAGGCCCCCGAATAACGGTCTTGAGTCCATGCACAGAGGCTGTAGTCTTCCTGCATATGTGCTGTTGCTTTAACAATGGGCCATCTGACATGTTTATTTACTTCAGGCCAGATGGAGCACACTTAAGTGAGATAATTGAGCTATGTTGTGACTGATTGATTTACTTAGTTGAAATTTAATTCTCTATTGCATTCTTTTATTACTTGAGCTTGTGAATTATATGTTAGCAGACAAATATGACAAAAAGTCTGCCAAAATGCTGTTAATTTGTAAGCTGACATTTTTTAAAATCAACACTTGTACTCTGGCCTTTGTACTGCTCAGATACATCACATAATATTAGAGAGAACTACGTAGCCATGCAAAAGTGAAACAGAATGAGTCAATTATTTATTCTCAAAAAGCAGGTGACTTACAGACTACGGTAAGACCGGCTTCCCTATAAAGAATTATAACTTGCATTTCTATTTAAGACATAATTAAATACTGTTGGACACCTCAGGATCAGCTATTTGAGTAAATTAGGCTAAAAATTGCAACTAGCAAGCATGCGTTGCAGTGAAAGTATTGTAGTACTGAGATAATCCAAATGAGTAAGTGATATGTGGACTTAATACCGAACTAAGGAATAGAAACCACCTTGGAACATTAGCCAGTGAAACAGAAAGTCTTGAGCTCAACCCAAAATGTGAATAAAACAAAAACTCACAAATGCTGGAATATCTTGATAATGACAAAGGTGCAAAATAATCACTTTATTTCCTTTACTTTTTTAAAATTGTCTCTTTTTGCAGCATATTTGCAGTTAATTACAAACTATACACCTGTTTCTAAAATTGTGCATAACTTCAAAACAACATTGACCACATCAATTAGTGTTTAGTAGTTTGAAATTAGCTGTAAATTTTAAACTACTAAGCTGTTAGATGTTAAATCCAACAGACATGTATCCATCACATTCAACACATTGTTAGGGTGGTTGCTAAAGGTAACTGAGTGCAGAACTACTACACCAAGTTCTTAACATCGCCAGCAAGTTTATCAGTGTAGAAATATCAGCAAAACACCTACACAAGAGATTCTGATTGGGTCCTCTCCTCTGGTCTCTGATTTCCTCCAAAATAGTCCATGTTATAACCTCAATCTCCAGAGTGTTTTAGAACATATTGGTTTAACATAAAGAGCATGTCTCTTGGCTGTAGAACACGTGGCGCTGGGCGGGGTGGGATTCCTGGAGTATAGTCTTGCAACCGTTTTAAATTGTCATCCATCGCACCACAAGAATGTGAACTTCTCTCTTTCTCCCCTGTCGCCCTGATGAGTCAGGTGCTCAAATGCTACTAAAAGTCTTACTGAAGAAATGTAGGCTTGATTAAAGAAGTACTGATCCAGATTTTCAGTTTTGATACTCATTTTGATACTATAGCTTCAAGTATCTACCAATAGCCGATATCAGCCAATACCAGTGCAGAGACTGAAAATTGTATTTAGTTTCTTTCAGTAAAATAAGACTAAACTGTTCTCAAGTAACTACAGAACAACTTTGTGTAAGTACAGATTCAAACATAATGAGAATTTCTGGACTGACTACAACTGGTAAATAGTAATAATATAATATAACATAATTATATCGATTAAAGTCTTCAGGATATTGATTGTATCGATATTTGGAAGCTGATATACAATGCCAGCATTAGATCAGTGCATCCCTAGTCACGATAATTACTATATCAATTTATTGTTCAAAATATAGGAAGGTGGAGCAATACATTTTGTGGTGCAGTATTTATCGTATGTTCATTTTCTTTGTAAAAGTGGAGAGATTTAGGGTATTTTTGTTGTACCTGCAATTGCATTGCATTGCATTGCTACAATTACATTATAGCTGCAAAAGGTTGAATAAGGTAAAGGTTCTATGGCTAATTATTGACCAATAATAGTACATTCTGTTAATAATGTTACAGCTCATGCCTTTTAATGGAACTGTATATTTAAAAATGGTTTACTAGGAGTATCTTGCATTATTATTGTATCAGTCAAGTAGTTTCAATATCATTGTTTATCGCAGTATATCTCTGTACCAATATATCTTGCTGCCAAATGTGTTATTGTGAAATTCAAGTTCTTGTGTCAAATCATTCAAAGGACATTTGCCTGGTTGACCCTGACTGCATGAGTTTAAATGCCCACTGGCTCCACAGCGTGCCATCCTGTGGTCTTGTAAAGCAAATGTCAGTGATTCAGCCGTTTGTTTTTATTTAGATACATGTGGTCTACGCAGGAAGTGTGTCTGCACTGAGGCAAAGAATGAGATGTAAGAGAGGTTTCATATAGACCTGTCAATTGTCAAATACTAATGGACACTGAAACTAGTATCGAAACAGATCCTAAAAAAAATAGGACAAAGCTGGACCTTTTCTGAATAGTTTATAATGGGTTTGGTCTGCATTAGAGCTAGTATAAAACCACATTGTAACATTAAAGGTGCAATGTTTCTGTGGAAATGTTACTGCTTAGCTTGGAATATCCCACAATATGGCATTAAACATATCTATCATCATGGAGACAAGCAAGTGACTCCAACATGTGTTACAGGTCAGATCTGTAGAGAGGTGGGTCTGAACACAGTAAGAAGACATGATTTTTCTGGGTATTTTTGAGCGATAAAAACATCTTCTAACTGAATAAATGCAATATAGATACGTCGATACATCTCCATGGAGACAAGGAGTATTCCCTCTGTCTCCCTATGTCTCCATCTTCAGAGTTCAAAACAATCACCCTTCATGCACTTGCAATTGTAAACATCTTCTGACTGATCATTTCTGACTGCTCAAAATTGCCACTTCTAGGCAGCTTTGCAATATTAACTCTGCCATTATTTTAGCATGATGCCAACTGTTTTCAGTGTAGAGTGACTGAGTGAGTGGGTGATTTTGATTTGAATGATTTTGTATTGTTGAGTACAAATAAAAGGAATGTTGATCAATTGGTAGATGATGGTACATTCATATATGACATTGTATATGTATATATAGTACGGAGGCAGGTGGAAGTTGCTTGTTGAAGACTGATAATCTGTTGAAGGCTGCTCTTTAGGGCCTTACTGGTTCTAATTTGAGATTTTAGAATTTATTTTTTAGGAAATGCACAATATAATTTGGTTCATGCCTATAGTAGGTCAAAGTTGAAGGATGCTCATTTTATACAGAACCTCCATCGATTCATAAACTACCTGTTTGCTTCAGTTGCCCTGGCAACACTGATGGATGTATGGCTGCCTGTCCATGCTCAGAGCCCGCCCACGGCCACAACCATCCTATTACAAACCACATGAGCTCATGTTTACCTATCCTCACAATAGCCGATACAATCAACAAAGCCACAACAAAATACGGAAAAAACATTGCATAAATTAGCCTGATATCCTGAAGCCTTCACTGGCTTGCTGTGAAGTGTGCCTGTAACCTTTTTAACAGTCATGATTGTTTTCAGTGCCCCATTAGGAGAGGCACACAGCCAAAAACAACAAACACAGTAACAAATCTGTGCAAGCGGGGAGAGATCTTAGAGTTAACCAAATTAGCTCTTATATGCCCTGGATTCTTTCTTTTTCAGCCTCGGCTCTTAAAATACAAGTACAAGTACAAGTACTGAGGGACTTTTCACTCATACAAGTACAAGTCTTTCATCCTCATGTTTTTGGATAGAACTGACTGTCTGCTGGGTGTGCGTGCGGGCATTCCCTCACAGTGGTTTGCGGTGAGCCTTCTGTGTGATTACAACTCATTTGAAAGCAGCAGTCGTGAAGTGGAGCTGCAGACAGTGGTGACGCTGGATTTATTACTGAAGACTTAAGAAATGATTTGGCCTGACATGCGAATAGTAGCAGCAGCAATAGCAGTAACAGGGCGGGGAGCACCACTGATAGTAGGGATTTCCCAGCATGCAAGGGATATCCTGCGGCTGCGGACCACGCCTCGAAATGTATCGCTTTACCAAGAGTGAGGAGAGATAGGGCTGTGTGTGTGGAGTGCTGCTTTTGTGATCAGGGTGTAAATTTATCAACTTGTTGTCTTCCAGATGAGCTTTTGTGGGTGTTGTTTCTGTAATCGCCACAAGGGGGTGCAAAGGATTCTAGGGCAGGACCTGTTGCCTTAAGAATGTAACAGGAGGAGAGTGGGAAATGAAACATGAAAACATCCAGTGTCAAAGTAGCCGAGTCAGAGAAATAGTAATGTATGAAGTGAAAACAGAGTGCATGTGTGGTGGTGTAGGGGATGTGTAGGGAAGTGTGTCTTGGCTGCACTCCGCACTATAGTGGAGCAGGATTGACATACACACCTTGTTTTGAACAGAGTGGGACAAGAGCTAAAAGTAACAATATGGCTATGAATAAACTCAAAAGCATTTATTAATAGTTATAATATTATTTTCACAATTACAATCAATACTATCACTCTTCTTATCTATCTAAAACTTCAGCTTCAACTGTAACTACTGCTGCTTCTACAGCATCATACAATAAATGATTTCAGTCAAGTGTCAAGTTGATGCTAGAATGTTATTACCTTCTCAAAAACATACCCAAAGTTGCGTTTTGTTTCACTCACACGTTACCTTTTATTATTAGTCTGTCTCCATCTCCAAATCTCAAAATGCTCTGTTCTACCTTGTGATGTCATGAAGAGGTAATTTTCAAGTTAACTGCTATATTTTATTGTTTATCCTAGTAGAGATAACAAAATCCATGTCAGAAATTATCCAAATGATGCTAGTAAAAGTATATAGAGTTTATAAACACTGTGGAGCCTATCCTGTATCACCACATGACATCACAAGGTGGAACAGAATGTTTTCAGTTTGAGAGAAGAACTCAGCCTAAATATGTATGGTCTATGTTAAACATGTGTGAATGAAACAAAACACAACTTTAGGTATGTTTGTGATGAGGAACATTAAAACACAGATTAGAAAACAGTGTAATGTGGACCCTTTAATGATATTTTATATACTATACTGTCTATAATATACTAATTCTGTCCTGCAGTCAGCAACATCTAAGCAATGGTGTGATTACCAAAAATTACAAAAATCAAAACAATAGAATTTTCACACATATGACAAAATCCTTCTTTTTGTAACTGATTCTGTATATGATAACATGATTGCAAATAGCAAAATCCGAAAGAAGTACATTTAGACTAAAACTATTTGCAATCATTGATTTTACTGTGAGTTGTCCCTTGGGTAGTGAGGGGTTCAGAGTATGATGTGTCATGGACAGGTCATGGTCATGTTACAGAGTTTAAAGCTGAATCAAGGCAAGGCATGTTTTTTCCTTCCCTTTTATAAATTCTTTTTCATTTCTTTCTTTTCAGTATAATAAAAATAGCTTTAAATATTGGTTTTATGAACACAAACAAGGCAGACTTTTAATCTATGCCATTTAACCCAAAAAAAGCCACATTTCCTTTTCCAGTCTGAATTTTGATCCAAACCACATGCTTGGATTGGCTGTACCTCAAAACAAACAAACAAAAACAACCAACAACAACAAAAAACAAAACAAACAAACAAGCATATCATTAACAATTTCAAATGAATGGATCTCAACTCAATGAATTAATTGCCAGCCCTAAGATGAAGTCACGTGTCCAAGATGGTTGCAACATGCTTATAAGACACAGAGATGAAAAGCTGAATGAACACAAATGATTCATTTAACCCCGTGTTTGAAGAAAATGAGAAAAGTAGTCTGCTCTATGCAAAGTTGTTAGAAATGCATTTGAGGTGAGTTGGTGATACTTTACCAATCTTTCCACCTACAAGTGCATTTGTCAACTTATAAACAACATTTTTCAGACTTTCCTTGGAGCAGAGCATCATTGCTGTGCACTCCTGGTATTAGTCATCTCCTGGTCTCTATTAGTGTGGTCCTGCCTACACTACAACCAGCCTGTCAAAGCAAACACATATTTATAATTCTAAATGACAACCAATTCAGTTTATTCCTACTTCTCAGCTGTCCATCGGCACACGGGCACAAACTCTGGGAACTCCCGCTTAGGAAAGTCTGGTTGGCCAAAATTTCATATCCATAATGATTTTTGCAGACAGAGTTTTCGTTTGGAGACATGGGCAATTTACAAAACAGGAAAGCTAATATAGACTCAAGATAGTTTTAGTGGTCAGACATTGATGAGATGATGCTAGTTAGTGTGACCACTACATCCTGTGTTTTCCATACTTGACCACAGCTGTGGGAATAGAGGAGACACAGGAGCTGACATGGGCCAGGATTAGCAGATTGACAAACTGATTATAATTAAAGGTTCAATTGACTGAAAGACTCTCTTTTTTAATGCCAGTGGAAGTTAAATACTAGTATTTTGTTGAGTATATTATATTTAAAGGTTCTATATTTTGTTCTCTCAAGCTTTGGCCCTGTTATTATGCTGTTTCTTGTATAGTAAAGGGGAAGTACCCATTTTGTTCAGGCAATACATATGTTTTGCTCCAGTACAGATATATTATAGTTGTTATACTTACTGGCGGCTGAGTGGCTAGCACTCATGCTTCACAGCAAGAAGGTTCCAGGTTCGATCCCCGTGTGGCACGTTGGTATGGCCTTAAGATTCGGGTCGCCCTTTCTGTGTGGAGTTTGCATGTTCTCCCCGTGTTTGGGTTTCCTCCGAGTGCCCGTAGGAAACCCAAAAACATGCACCATAGGTAAAAATCCTCCAGCATAGGTCCTGACCAAGCCTAAGCAATAATTCTTCTTCTTCTTCTTGCTGTGTTTGCCTGGATCAACCTGCTGATGGAGGTGGCCTTTCATAGTCTGCACATCTTCTGATAAATTCAAATTGTTTTATTGGATGTCGTAAATTATCAAAAGAATTATCAAATACACATGCAATACACTGTGTACACTCAGTATAACTAAGACTTAGACTTAGACAAACTTTATTGATCCACAAGGGAAATTGCTTTGGGTACGGTAGCTCACTCATCAACAGGTTGTTTGTCTAAAATATATATATTTTTATTTTGGGCCAGTTGGTAGAACATTTGTTCACTGATCCGAAGGGTTGATTGGTCCAGAGATCCACTGACCCACAGGTTGGTGTTGCGATTCCAGCTCCCACAGACAACTGCTGTTGTTGTGTCCTTCAGCAAGACACTAACCCACCTCACCCCTAGTGTCTGTGTACACTGGTGTGTGTGTGAATGGGTGAGTGCCTTGAAGGTGGAAAAGTGTATAAAAATTGTGACCATTTACTTGCAATGAGAAAGTGACAAGTAAATGATGGCTTGCCACCATTTCTGTGTTCTTTTATACAACAAAAGGAAATCAATGCGACACGATTGCATGACAACTTGACACTTTATATTAATTACTTGATTATTATGACTTATTTCTCTTTGTGCTTGGCTGGATCAGCGTGTACTCCTTTAATTGTCACATTCACCTCTCTAAAATCTCACCAAAGGCATATGAGCTTTCACTCTGCCAAGATCACTGTGCCAAGCATTTACTGTCACCAATGATTTTACACACCTAACCCTCTGGACATTATTAACGTAATTTGCACTACATTGAGCCTATGCATGCTCCTTTAATCGCCCATCAATTGTCACGACTCAAAGCCTGTAGCAATACTGTGGATGCATGCTTAGAGACTACCAAAATACCTCCCTGGTGACTCAAAACAATCATCAAGTATGACTGAACGCCAGTAGCAACCTGTAAATATTTTCATGTTAGTAGTAGAAATTGGAACCCTCATCTGGATTTAATAAACAAAATAGAGGGATTCTGTTTTGTTTGGGATTTTTGTGCTCTGATAGTGCATGCTTGTGTTCTTTCTTGAAGTGTTTGTGCTCTTTGAAGTGTTTGTGCTCAGTGCAGGTTCTATATTTTGAAATATCAACTTTTGGTCCGAAATGCTATTTCTAGTGTATTAAAGGGAAAGTATCCATTTTGTTCATGAAATACATTGGTTTTGGCTAATACATATATATTATATAAGCTGCTCTATAGGGTCAAAATGGGACTGCTGTGTGTTGTCTGCATGAATGAATTATAAAGCATTTTTATCATCCGTGAACCAGGAAGTAAGGCGCTGTTAGTTGTTGTTAGCATTATTTTGGAAAAGTGCTCATAAACTTACTATAAATAATTAGGATGCTACAATTAGGATGCTACAAATGCATTAGGAATACAAAGAGGCAAACTGATCATTTCATTTTGCTGAAAATTTCAGTTTGCAGCGGTCCAACCTCTTCCTATTTAATAGTTCATTCTTAAGATGATAAAAATGTAATCAAAATCCAGTACCTACAGTACCTTAAGTCTACAGAGCTCATTGATATATCATCAAGTATTGTTTTGATATTTTGAGTACCAACCTGTAAATATTTTCATGTTCATATTAGTAGAAGTTGGAACCGGGATTTAATAAACAAAATAGAGGGATTCCGAGCAGCTACTGTTTTGTTTGGGATTTTTGCGGTCTGACAATGCGTGCTTGGCTTGTTCTCTTAAGTGTTTGTGCTCAGAGCATGACAGAAAGAAACAAAGCTTACATGAACACATTTGAAAGACTATTTGACATTTGGTATTCAAGAAAAACAGAATAGTTTATAGTAGTTGAACCCAAGGAGACACAGAGACAAATGTGTGAGGTGTGATGAATTGTTTATTTAATAGTGGATCTTTGCTGTTACGTCAGATGAAGAGGTCAGCGTTGTGACATCTGAGACTGTTTGAGGTGTACAGATGAACAGGATGAAGAGGCTGATGGTGCTGCTGCTGTGATAGAGATTTGGTGGAGGAGAACTGAGTAGGGCTGTAGCCCTTTGGCGATTAGTTGATTATCTGTTGACAGTGTCTTAGTCAACCAAAATTTGTATTAGTCAACAATTTTTCTATTTTTATTATGAGGATTTATGGGAGAACAGCAGAAAGCAGAAGTTCATTCCAGGCAGTCCTCATTCAACAATACAAATACTTGGATAAAATAAAATTATGTATCTCAGTGCAGAGGTATGCTAGCTATACTTATAAATATTAAATATATTAAATAAAAATATTAATAGTAAATATTAAAACTGAAATATTTAATATATAAATATATAATATACAAGTCCATAACAATATCTATTTACACATATATATGGTTAACCTTCAATGAGATGTTGGTAAATGGGCACATTTTTATAGCACTTTTCCACCTTCAAGGCACTCAAAGCACTATACAACAAGGAACCACTCAACATTCACACACAACAGTGTATGCAGACACTGGAGGTGAGGTGGGTTAAGTGTCCTGCCCAAGGACACAATGGCAGCATTCATCTGTGGGAGCTGGAACCACACCAGCCAACCTGTGGGAGAGATCTGGGTCAGATTTTTTTTTTTTATGCTGAGCATGGGATTCGAACCTCCAACCTGGGGATCAGTGGACAAACAGTCTACTAACTCAGCTACTGTCGCCCATTTCATTGATATAGATCAGTTCTCTAAATAGATTAATATGAACAAACCCAAAATAAAAGCACCAAACTCAGCATCATACATACATAGTTACTTTCTTTGCTAGAATATTGAATTATGAATTTCCAGTGGTCCACGTGGTCTCCTAAAACAATTATATTTCATGGTTGAACTGTGCTGCCCTGGTCGGTCCCATAGCGGCCAGTAGCCTGAGTGTGAGTACAGTGTGTGGGGGTGTGAACCGTGGTGCGCTGGTACTGGTGGATCTGTGCCATGGCGTGGACTTGAACAGGTTAGTCATGTGGAGGCTGCTGCCGGACGCCAATCTGTGCCAGTCACCTGCTGCCTGAGAGCGGGAGCCGACCTCAGGGCCAGGGCTCCTGTAGCACTTAAACCTCTTACCTCTCTCCACACTGTTCACAGAGTCACAGCACTGCTCAGAGAGGGAATGAGGAGTGGACTAACAATTTATTTGCGAATGATCATTTTACAATTTTGAAACTAGACATATATTGGGTCCATATTTACACTTTTTAGCGGCTGTCAACCTTACATCTTTTGCAGGGGCTGATATTTTGTTTGGGTCCAGATACCTAAAGACAATGCATAGCGCCTTATTTGAACACTTTAGTACAAAGGAGACACAGCACAAAAATGTGGCTACACAGCTCTCATATCCATTTTGCAAGAAAACAGACTTGCATATGAGTTTGTTATAATTTCAGGTTATTTAATTTGGGGAAAATAATCAAAATCTGCCTTTTTGGTTTTGGCCATGAAAAAAAGTTATATCAGTTGATCTGTAATTGACACAGTGCTTGCCATAAATGTTAAATTGGTCCATACATTCTCATGTCTTTGAAACCGAGGGGTTTCTAAATTTCTGTTCTATAACATCTTAATTTTCCATACAACAATTTTATTTTTCCTTTAGGACAGTAGTTTTTCCTGTAGGAGATAGCTGTTTGAGTCACCAGTGTATAATACGGCTCCTAAACCCTGGGACTGAACCTGGAACTAAACCTAGACTAGACCAAACAATTCAATTCTACATTAGAACTCAGAATGAGCCCAAACCAGGAAGAGAAAGCAGCCTTGGTTAGTTTAATTTCTATGATTTTAGTTACATAACTCCAACACTCCAACACACAGCACTTTTCAGTAATCCAATTTGAGGCTAGTCTTTGGAGAAACTAATGGCAGAAAGAGCAGATGACATAAGGTGGCCTCATATCCCGTGAGGTCATCACTGATAGTTGTTTCCTCTGCTGCTTTGCGGAGCCACAGAGCGCACATTCATTCTCACTACAATGAAAGCCTATTACTAAACTACTTACTACTGACTTCCAAAGTACCAGGCCACCAGCACTTCCATGTGTCAAGCTACTGTACTGTGGAAATCGACCATTATGGGTTTTTGCATGACGATGTCGATATTGATTGTTTAGAATCTGGAGAAACCAATGGCCGATAAGATCTGCTGATATTTTTGGACCGATATGGACTAGGAACGATTTTGATTATTTGATTATATGATCTGAATTTACTACAAACTCAACCGCAGCCCTGTTTTACTACAAAGTGGATATGAAAGATGTGTAGTCACTTTTTGTGCAGTGTCCTCTTCACATTAATTAAGGTGTTCAAATAAACTTCTAGGCATTTGATTGGCCCAAACAAAATATCATCATTTGTACAAGATTTAAGGCTGATAAGATAAAAAGTGCAAATGTCATCCTAATATATCAATCTACATCTCTATTGTACTGTGCCAGTGACAGCATCTTAGCAGTCGTTACAATAGTTCACTGAGTCATCCTAGAGTAAACCCATGCATAATCATTTACACTTTACATTGGTGCCAAACAAAAGGACATTTTTGCAGACTGAAGACATGCTAATTAAAATAAATTATGTATTTTCTACTGACAAACACTTGTAACATTCCTTTTATGTACATGAAACGAGCACATTCGAAATAAGATGCCTGCATGCATTTCAGAACATTTTGCAGAATTACAGTAGTATGGATGTTTTTTGTTTTGTTTTGTTTTTTTCACACATTTTTGAAAGGTAACAACATTATTTATTATAACCCACTATAGCAAAAGTAGGACTACACACCTGCACAACTGAATCTTCTATAGGGAAACCTTTTCGCTTTAAATTTGTATGTACCACAGTTTGAAAAGTGCTTATTAAGCTTTTGGTGAAAGGAAATTTTTCCTTTACCACTTTGAAAACAATTCAGGAGGAGTGTGTTTCCAGTCCAGTCCAACTTTATTTGTATAGCACATTTTATCAAGACAAAGTCTCCAAAGTGCTGCACAGAGTAGTAATAGTATAAATCAACACATTAAATAAACTAAGTATAAAAAATAAATAAGCAAGTCAGTAATATCGAAATATCTATATCCATACCTTTGACCGCACTTTTATTTTGTTGCTTATTTAGGGAAAAGAAACTTGTTTATGCAATACACTTAAGATATTCACTGTTTTGATGATTAAAATAGATGTATTTCATATTAACTTTGTACACATGGTGGTTTAACAAAGAAATTGTTGCTAACATGTATTTGGTTTTTAAAAATTGCATGTATCGGCATAATATTGTATTGTGAGCCATGTATCGTGTATCGCATTTAAACGTGAGGAATCCTGTAATTCCCATCCATAGTTCATCTGTTGATGTTTTTGCTAAATCTTACTGGTTAGGAGTACCTAGTTGGATTTTACACGAGACAGAAATAACATACCAAAAGGACATTGGACCTTTGTTTTTAAATGCACAAACTCAAATGAACTTGGTAAATCTGTTAACACAGTCTAATTGAGTTGAAAGAAGCTATTTTGGATGGCCTAACTTACCATAATGGACTATGAAATATGGTTTTAACAATTCTTCAAGCTGTCGAGAACATTGTCAAGCCTGGTTAGTGTAGGCAAGAGAGAAAACACCACACACATTCCCCTGCTGGCTCTAACATGGCACGGACCTCCATAAACCAGGGTCAGGGTGGTCTCAAGTTCATTCAACTCTGTTTTCCCAGTTTAAGCATTTTAAGCAAGCAGGAAAAAGGGAGAGAGAAATCATAGCTGTATGACATGTGGAGTTGCCTACAAAAGTAATCTGCTAATGCACTCTATGGATCTCAGGTGAGCTGGGCAGTTTTTCTTCATGACAGCTACAACACCTCAGGATCGCCTTCTATATCCCACATTAAATATATTTGTAATACTTACGTAGACGGGTGTAAATAAAAATGCATTAAGGTAAGAAAATCAAGTGTTGTGTTTACATTACAAGCACTATGGGAAATTTATGTTAGAATTTCACGTGTGTGTGTGTGTGTGTGTGTTTTTTTTAAATGTAGTTCAGAGATTCACGTGAAATGGTATGACTATAAATAAGATGGGATGTGTCTGTTAAGTAAAGGTGAAACTATTTTCTCACAGGAGTATGCCAAGGAAATTCTGTGGATGGATATTATTCTAGGCCCATGACTTTAATCCAACAGTACAGGAGGACAAGGGGAAAGTGAGGGGTAAAAATAAAAAATAAAAATAAAACAAACTATCAGAGAATTTGATATGTAAAGGTCCTATATTAAGCAAAATTGACTTGTGTGCTTTTAGTTCTTTTATCATTTTGTTACCTCCTTAAAAGATACCTAGAGTTGTGTTTTGTTTCATTCACACACATTCACATTATTAATCTGTCTATATTTCCAAAGCTCAAAATGCTCTTTTCAACCTTATGATGTCATGAAGTGAACATTTACAAAGTTAACAGCCAGTAGAGATTGGCAATTCCAAGGCTGAAATTATCCAAATACTGTAATTCTAGTGAAGGTGTATGGAGTTTAAAAACACAACGGAGCACTTTTTGTATTACCACATGACATCACAAGGTGGAACAGAGGGTTTCTAGTTTGGGAGAATGAATATCTGGGTATTTTCTTAATATGCTATGCTATACTTTTTGTGTATTTGTTAATGTCTGGACCACAGTAAATTTGGTTTGAGGTATTTTTGAGCAATAACATCACCCATAATTGAATAAATGCATCTTATATAAGTTTAATACCATATTGTGGAACATTACAGGCAAAGCAATAGCATAAGGCGCTTTGTGTTACATTTTGTATGAAAAGCGCTTTATAAATATTGTTTGATTGATTGATCTCCATAGTAGCGGACCCCCAGCCAGAAAAGTTGCAGTGCACCTTTAAAATCTAGACTTGGTGCTAAAGAATCAAAACAGTTTCATGAGAGTGAATTGTAATCTGACTTTCCTTGGAAATTGTGATCACCTAAAATAGTAACAAAATCTCTCAGATGGTGCACACCAAGGACACGTGTCTATCAAGGAGTGGTGTAGACGAAATTCGCAGACAGGCTCGTTTTGTCTGGTTTTGTTTTGCGCCAACAGCTGGTCGGAATGATTGGCATCAGTTTATAGTAATTGACCAGTGGGAATAAGGCGCGCTGGGGAGAAGGGAAGAACACAGAGAGAAAAGGGGGTTGGGGTGCAATAGGGGTGAGAGACACGAGACCACACAACCGGCAAGTTCAGGCTCATACTCCAAACCTGGCTTTGTGCTCCAAACCTGTCTTCTGCCTGGACAAGCACTTCCTGTATTTTCATGTGATATCACAAGGTGGAAAAGAGCATTTTCAGTTTGAAAGAATAACTTAGCCTAAATATGCATGGTTTATTTATTATTCAGGTTTGTTTTTGATGAGGAAACAACATTATAACAGATATAACAAAATCCTCCAGCTGAGGTCCTGACCAAGCCTAGCAGTAAGATCATGGAGATGGGTCCCCAGGTGCCTTCATGTGCTGCCCACTGCTCCTGAAAGAAAGGGTGAAATGCAGAGGATAATTTCCCTACAGGGATAATAAAAGTACTGCCAAAAAAACAACAACAAAAAAATCACAAAGTGTAATATGGGCTCTTTAAATTCACTGCATAGAGATTGACGAGTTAGTGTTCTCTTAAAGGTGCATTGTGTAACTTTTCTGGTGGAGGGTCTGTCAATGTCCATGGAGATGTTATTGCTTTGTCTGGAATGTGTCACAGTTTGTTATTAAACTTTTCAATGTCCATGGAGACCAGACCAGACCAAGTTACAGGTCAGATCTCACAGTCAAAATGGTGTTTTTGAGCTATAATAAAACCACCTGTATTTGAATAAATGTAAAGTAGAGCTGTTTAATGTCACACTGTGGAATATTCCAGGTATTTTTGAGCAGTACAGTCACCTATAATTTAATAAATGTAAGGTAAGAATTGTTTAATGCCATAAGACCAGAGCAATGACATCTCCATAGAAACAAGCAGGTTAACGGATCCCCAGCAAAAAATTTACAAAGTGCACCTTTAATATGCTATCCTATAAAAGGAGAAATTCAATTTGTCAACTGGACAAAGTTTATTTGGTCGAAAACGTTTCGCAACTCATCCGAGGTGCTTCGTCAGTTCTGGTTAGAGTGCTGATAGACACTGCTTATATCTAGCTGCCGGGAGGAGCTAACTACACTGAAATTATTCTGAAACTGTCCCGCCTCTTTGTTTTGAGTTTCTGTCTTTTGTTTTCAGTTTCTCTCTGGCGTCTAGTTTAGCATACCTATTCAAACCCTAATGGCTGTTTTCACACCTCTGGACCTGACCTGGCTCGCCCTGTTGTTTCCTTTGTTTGTTTTGATTTAGGTTTGAGGATGGAATTATATATGGGAGACAAATTATGTCTGAATCCCCCATTCCTGTTTAAACGTTTTCGACCAAATAAACTTTGTCCAATTGACAAATTGAATTTCTCCTTTTATCATGGATTCTACCTGGACGACTGAGGGATTCTTCACACATGCTATCCTATACTTTTTGTGTATTTGAGTATTTGCGGGAGACACCACAAGACACACAGACCACACAGCCGGCAAGTTCAGGCTCATGCTCCAGCCCTGGCTTTGTGCTGTCTTCTGCCTGGGCAAGTTCACTTCTGGAGCTGTTGACTTAAGAGCGTAAGTGCCCCTGTGTTTCCATGTATCCATGCTTGTATGAACATATGCACAAGGTAAACGCTAGCCTAAAGCACCTGTTAGTGTAGAGGGGAGGGGGAGGTGGATAAACACAAGGCTAAGAGACACACTCTTTTGGATAATCCTCGAGCTGGCCCAGTTTCCTTACAACAGTTTTGGATATTTTTGTGCCTGTGTAACTGTGATGGATTCTACATAGTGTAATATTGAAATTTTATTACAAATGTGTTGGTTTAAATATTATGCTATTGATCTGATCTGTATTACAAAAAACATACCTGAAGTTGTTTTTTTGTTTCATTCACATGTTTTACACACAAACCCTGCATATTTAGGCTGAGTTCTCTGTGGTAAGAAGTGCTCCACTGTGTTTTTAAACCCCATACACCTTCACTTGTATAATTTGTCCAATTTCAGCCCTGGAATTTCCCGTCTCTACTGAACTAAATGTGAAAAGTAGCTGTTAACGTGAAGCCTACCTCTTCATGTCACAAGGTGGAACATAGCATTTTGAGCTTCGGAAATGCAGACAGACTAAAAATAAAGAATTACTCAAAACTGTGAATGAAACAAAACAGATCTCCAGGCATGTATTGAGGAGGTAACAACATTTTAACGTAGCTTAAAGCTCACAAGAGTCGATTTCACTTAATATGAACCTTTGAGGTTTAATCAGCCCTTCCTTTCAAAACAACTATGACTACTAATTGAGCCACTAAGAGGTAGCTGAAATGTTGACTGCTGTTCTGTGTCAGAGGTGGGACAAAGTCATTGCTGGGCAAGTCCCAAGTAAGTCTAAGTCTTTTGCACTCAAGTCCGAGTGAAGTCCCGAGTCAAGAGTATCCAAGTGCCGAGTCAAGTCCGAAGTCAAACCTCACAAGTCTCAAGTCGAGTCCAAAGTCCTAGCATTTTAGTTTAGAGTCATTTCGAGTCCCCTTTACAAAGAAATTAAATTTCTACAAATCATATAATGTCTGCAAGATCTGTATTCATTTTACCTTTTTACACCATATCAAATAACATTAGAAAAAAATGAAAGGATCCAGGTGTGAAAAACATGGTATAATATTCCCAAAAAGTCTCATGGTTGTATTAGCTCAAAGTGGTGTTTCTACTAAATACTGAACAAAAAGGTCCGAAAACTTATGACAGTGATTTCAGTTTTTAATAAAGAGAGAGAGAGAGAGAAAATTTGAGGGAGCGATCACTCATCTTAAAACTCAGAGACTGCTTGTATTTCAACACTACTAAATGCAGCAGCTAGTAAGTTAGCCCTTAGCCGATAAGGTAGTCTAATCATTCATTCAAAAGACATTCTTTCAAAACTTACCTTTCTTTGTGCAGCTTCAGGTGCCGAACAAAATTGGACGTTGTGGAAGCTCCGTCTGTAATCTTTGACCCGCATGTTCTGCATATTGCCGTTCGTTTTTTGTTGACAACTTTGTAGTTTTTATAACCAAACGAAATCACCTTCGGCATCATTTTGCAAACTGGCGCGAGGATGCTTGTTTCCGCCCGCATCATTTGTTGTGCAATTTGCCTTGGATGCGGTCGAATTTTCATTCGACCGCATCCAAGGCAAATTGCACAACAAATGATGCAACGTAGATCTACTGTGATTGGATGTTGTGCAAGCCGCGCGCACATGCTCTTTGCATACATTTTCGCAGATTCACAAGTACGAGTGCGGTCCTTATCAACATACTTTTAGAGTTTTTTTTTCATTGGACGTAGCAAGTCATCACAAGTCAAAAGGCCTAAGTCCAAGTGAAGTCACGAGTTATTGATATTGAAGTCCAAGTCGAGTTGCAAGTGTTTGTACATTTTGTCGAGTCGAGTCTAAAGTTATCAAATTCGTGACTCGAGTCTGACTCGAGTCGAAGTCACATAACTCGAGTCCACACCTCTGTTCTGTGTCAATGCCCCGTCCTACCTCCATCAATCACTTTAACACTAATATGATTACACATTATACACATCCAGCCCCAAACAATGATGTTCCCAAATTAAAACTAAAACATTTTTTTATTTTAGATCTTAGACTGTGTCTGGACAGATTTGATGATTTGACATTTTTTACTCATATCGATAGATCACAAGTTCTTATTTTGTTTTGTCTAGTCTTTCTATATTACTTTCCTGAACAACTGTTTCAAACCACATTCTTTATTGTCAGAGGATTGGCTGTAGACTGACAAAAGCATTGACATTTAGTGAATGTAGTAAATAGTAGTAAATATTGCCAACATGCGTAAGCGATCGACTGAGATGTTTTGATGATCAATTACTGGTTTGTTTGTGGTAACTGTATCTATGTAGTGGATATAATCCCTAATTCGTCAAGGAGTGGGTGGTCCATAGAAGAAAAGGTATCAAAGGACCCTCTTTTTGAAATCAGGTTTCATCTGTCATCTGGAGGTTATGTTCAGTCTTTGTTCAGGCCTTGGAAGAAACCAAAAATCCTGTCAAAAGCTACACCGGTACACAGAAACTATGAGGGACAGGCTGTAGAGAACAGCCTCAGTAGAATGACCCAAAACTAGGCTAGCAAACAGCCAGCTTTTGTTGCTCTTCAGTATCTTCTGATTGAAACGGACTCCCAGATGGCAGTTGAAATGTCCAGTTTGAAAATCAAGCCTACCTTTGAATACCTTTGAAACCTTTTCCACCACAAAAGCACTCTTCACAGTTGCAAAAATAGATTGTGACATCACACTGCAAAGCTTTATGGGATACTCTCTTAGACAAACAAACAGCAAACCTGATATGTCCCCCTTAGTCAAAACAACCTCCTCATTTCCAATTCTAGCATTTGGTAACTTGTTTATTCATACACAGTTTATGGTTTCACAGACTGTTTAAATGTAGAATGCGTGCCATGTGCCCATTTGTTTGTCTAAGGTTGTGACATCATCTGTAAAGTGGGTTATTGCATTTACGGTTAAAGTAAATATTATTATCCTTCAGATATATAAACCATCTGCATTTGACCCACTCTATGCCTCTAGGCCAACCTGTCAGCAGTAGTGGGTTACAGCTTGAGTCAGTCATCTTGTGTCTTGATGGAGAATTGGCCTACAGCGCAGAGTGAAAGAGTACAAACTAGCGGTGACTTAGCAACTCTCCTTGGAAATTTTAGGTATTTTTGTAGACTTTGAACTTCATATGGTGGTGAAGTGTTATTTGAGTAATTGATAAATGCATTGATTGAATGAGCATTACTTTATGCTTGGGCAGCTTCCACCAAGATGACTTTAGCACATGTGCTGAGTCTTTGTTTGTACAGTGTAGGGTTGGGTGAGTTCATGACCAGCACCGCACCTACAAAGATACTTTACACTTGATACTATACACTTGATACATTATTGTAATTAAACTAGTGGAATATGTTTCCACTATCTAAGAGCTAGGGTGTTAGTTTGTTAACTTTAAGGGCCCATATTACACTATGTTTTGATCTATGGTATACTGTAGTATTGTTTCCTCATTAACATACCCAGAGTTTTGTTTTGTTTAATTTACACATGTTTAATACACAAACCCTGCATGTTTAAGCTAAGTTCTTCAAAAACTGTCCCATCTTGTGACATCCAGTGTTGGGGAGTAACGGATTACATGTAACGGCGTTACGGTAAAAGGATACAAAATAAAAGTAACTGTAATCCGTTACAGTACAAGAAAAAAACGATGTAATCAGATTACAGGTACATTCATTGAGAATGGGGATTACTTAACAGGATTACAATTTGTGCTGCTGCGTGGTGTTCCGCCATTTCTGCGAGCGGTGTCGGCTGGTTCCTACTGCCTGCCGCGCTCCCGTGTTTCCCCTCCGCACCGTAGTGTCGTAAACTCCTCTCGGTAGAGCTCCCGTATCCTCACCGTGCTGTAGCGTGGTGTTCCGCCATTTCTGCGAGCGGTGTCGGCTGGTCCCTCCTGCCTGCCGCGCTCCCGTGTTTCCCCTCCGCACCGTAGTGTCGTAAACTCCTCTCGGTAGAGCTCCCGTATCCTCACCGTGCAGTCTACAGCTCTTAAGGTAAGCACTGCTACCCTCCACCACTGATAAGATGTAACTTGGCCCAATGCCACCCAGTCGGAAACCAAACGCTTCAGGCCAGTTCTGATTGGTTGGAGGGAGGCCCAGAACTAAGGCAGTCAAAAGTTAGTAAATTTGTGCATTTAGGGCAAACTGCTCATCGTTTCTGCGGTATGGTTTGGCTTTTCGTCGGCATCCATTACGTAATGACGACAGTCGAGTCGTAGGCCGTTTCCCAATTCACCGACGGCACGCTTGTGAGCGTCCTTGGAACGGGATATGCGACATATCCGGCGCGACAAGGGCCGTTCCATTCGTTTTTTTCCCCCTGCACCGTCAAGACGAGCTCTGAACGGCGCCGTCGTTTCCATGGAAATCGGGGCGTGGACCAAGCGTGCAAACATGCACGCTCCGCACACTTAAAAGCCCCAGCATGCACAGCGCGGGACTACAAAGACCGACTCGCCAGCGACATCCACAAGTGAGAGTTGCGACGTCACTATAAAATATACGTACTGGTTCACCTCAGCTACAACTATGCTACATGAAACTCTTCATAAACTACGCTAAACATGTGTGACAGTAGCCGTAACGGCATAGTTCACGGCACCTGTATTACCGTTCACATGCTTTTCCCCTTACACTTCTATATTTCCTTTGCTGTTGTAATGCTGGATATTCTACAGTGTCGCCATGTCCAGCGTTTACTCTAAGCTGCGCACTGTTCGCACATTCTCAGCGCACAAGAAAACTTGTGCAGCGCACTGTAAATCAGGGATGAAAGAGCTTTTTATTCAGCCGCGGGGGCATTTTTTTTATATCTGCAAAGTGCGAGCCGCGCGGGGGGTGCATTTCGGATGTGGAGTTAGTGTGTTTGCTCAGAAACATTAAAAATTAGGGGGAACATTGGCCATGTCCCAATTCCAAGTATTACTAGTCGCAATAGTATAATATTTTTGTCTTTAGGGAACAAGGAGCAGACCACCCAGCTCATTGAGCTGAGGCGGGACCTGTTCAATTTCGCAGGCGGCCATGTGAGAAACGTAGTGCACTAAGGACAGAGCGAGTGTGCGCCGTCTCGACGACAGACCGACGGCATCTGAGTCTAAAATGTGATCTAGTGGTAAAGTCTTTGCCTGATATCAAGAGACCCGTGTCCAATCCAATGTGTGAAACCTGACAGCATTGCTGGTCTAAAACAGTGATTGTGTAATTTTACAAGCAAGGGTGTCATTGTAAATGTATGAAGTACCGTAATGCAGTTAGCTGGCAGTCAGTGGCTAGAACACTTGACATTGGGAAACTGTGTGAAATCTAAACATGCGCCATAGGTAAAATCCTCCAGCTTAGGGCCTGACCAAAGCATAAATAACAAAACAAATCATGGGGATGGTCCCCGGGTCAAATATAGAAACAACTTCTCCTGTGCGAGATCAATAAAGGTCAATCTTCTAATCCTTGACCACTGTAAGGCGCTTTGTGCTACAATTTTGTATGAAAAGCGCCTTATAAATGTTTGATTGATTGTTTGATTGATTGAAAATCTTACAAGTCTGGTGCAGGCATCTCTTCTTGTGGACCTCCTGTGATTGCCTGTCAGCAATTCCCTCCCAGTTTAGTACTCTTTTAAGGTTCACACTGTCAGTTCTCACAAATAAAATGTTGAACATGGGTTTAATGCTCATTTAAACTTAAGTAATCCAAAAGTAATCCAAAAGTAATCAGTTACATTACTTTGTAAAAGTAATCCAAAAAGTTACAGTACAATTACATTTTAATCAAGGTAACTTGTAACTGTAACGGATTACATTTATAAAGTAACTTACCCAACACTGGTGACATCATATGTAAAACAGGAAGTGCTCCACTGTGTTTTTAAACTCCATACACCTTCACTAGAAGAAGAAGTGAACTTTATTGATCTCACACTGGAGAAATTCTTCTCTGCATTTTAACCCATCCTATATACAGTGGCTTGCGAAACTATTTGGCTCCCTTGAACTTTGTGACCTTTTGCCACATTTCAGGCTTCAAACATAAAGATATAAAACTGTAATTTCTTGTGAAGAATCAACAACAAGTGGGACACAATCATGAAGTGGAACACACTTTATAAGATATTTTAAACTTTTTTAACAAATAAAAAACGAAAAATTGGGCGTGCAAAATCATTCAGCCCCTTTACTTTCAGTGCAGCAAACTCTGTCCAGAAGTTCAGTGAGGATCTCTGAATGATTCAGTGTTGACCTAAATGACTAACGATGATAAATGGAATCCACCTGTGTGTAATCAAGTCTCTGTATAAATGCACCTGCACTGTGATAGTCTCAGAGGTCTGTTTAAAGCGCAGAGAGCATCATGAAGAACAAGGAACACACCAGGCAGGTCCGAGATACTGTTGTGGAGAAGTTTAAAGCTGGATTTGGATACAAAAAGATTTCCCAAGCTTTAAACATCCCAAGGAGCACTGTGCAAGCAATAATATTGAAATGGAAGGAGTATCAGACCACTGCAAATCTACCAAGATCTGGCCGTCCCCCTAAACTTTCAGCTCATACAAGGAGAAGACTGATCAGAGATGCAGCCAAGAGGCCCATGATCACTCTGGATGAACTGCAGAGGTCTACAGCTGAGGTGGGAGAATCTGTCCATAGGACAACAATCAGTTGTATACTGCACAAATCTGGCCTTTATGGAAGAGTGGCAAGAAGGAAGCCATTTCTTAAAGATATCCATAAAAAGTGTCGTTTAAAGTTTGCCACAAGCCACCTGGGAGACACACCAAACATGTGGAAGAAGGTGCTCTGGTCAGATGAGACCAACATCGAACTTTTTGGCAACAATGCAAGACGTTATGTTTGGCGTAAAAGCAGCACAGCTCATCACCCTCAACACACCATCCCCACTGTCAAACATGGTGGTGGCAGCATCATGGTTTGGGCCTGCTTTTCTTCAGCAGGGACAGGGAAGATGGTTAAAATTGATGGCAAGGTGGATGGAGCCAAATACAGGACCATTCTGGAAGAAAACCTGATGGAGTCCGCAAAAGACCTGAGACTGGGACGGAGATTTGTCTTCCAACAAGACAATGATCCAAAACATAAAGCAAAAGCTACAATGGAATGGTTCACCAAAAAACATATCAAGGTGTTAGAATGGCCAAGTCAAAGTCCAGACCTCAATCCAATTGAGAATCTGTGGAAAGAACTGAAAACTGCTTTTCAAGATTCAAGATTCAAGATTGTTTATTTGTCATATGCAGAATCAACACAAGGTCAACAATGCAATGAAATGCTTAGGATCAGAAGAAACGTTGACTCGCTAAGATAGTCAAGAAGTACTAATAACATGCAATAATAGTACATGGTAAAAAAAGTGTTGTAAAGTGCAGGGGAAGAGGTAAACAATATAATAAACAATATAATAAACAATATAATAAAATATGTAATAAAAAAAAAACAAGGTACAATGTACAAGGTGCAGGTAGGATTAAATCAAGATCAAATAAGGTGTAAGTATTTCACAGATTGCACATAATATGGTGTGGTGTAGGTGTTGCATGTGGATTTCGTATTGCACATAGTGTGGTATAAATGTCGCACATAGTGTGGTATAAATATTGCACATGTAACAGTAATTTACAGTGAGGTAGTGACAAACATGATACATTCATACAGAGCAGCAGCAGTAAACATAATTATGCATAATGAAAGGTAGTTTAGTGCAGTATTATTGAGAGTTCAGTATTATTTAGAGTATTACCCAGAGTTCAGTAGTCTGACAGCTTGGGGGTAATAGCTGTCTTTGAGTCTTTTTGTGCGTGCTGGCAGGCTCCTGTATCGTCTACCAGAGGGTAGCAGACGGAAGAGTCCTTGTGCCGGATGAGTATGGTCCTTAGTGATGCAGCGTGCCTTACGCAGACCCCTGCTGTGGTAAATGTCCTGGATGGAGGGGAGACTGCTGCCAGTGATGTCCTCTGCCGCTCGCACCACCCTCTGTAGTGCTTTGCGGCTCTGAGCGGTGCAGTTCCCATACCACACTGTGATGCAGCCCGTCAGCAGGCTCTCGATGGTGCACCTGTAGAAGTTTGTGAGGATGCTGGTGTTCATACCAAACTTCCTCAACTTCCTCAGGAAGTAGAGTCTTTGTCGGGCTTTCTTAACCACAGTGTCTGTATGTAGTGTCCAGGACAGATCCTCAGTGATGTGTACCCCAAGGAACTTAAAACTGCTGACCTGCTCCACCTCAGCGTTGTTGATGGAGATGGGGGGATGCTGGTCTACACGCTGTCTCCTGAAGTCCACGATCATTTCCTTAGTTTTGCTGACGTTCAGAGAGAGGTGAAATCACTGACCAGGGAGTACAGGAGAGGGCTGAGAACACAGCCCTGGGGTGCCCCAGTGCTGAGGACACATGTGGAGGAGACGTGGCTGCCGATCCTCACCGCCTGTGGCCTGTTGGTGAGGAAGTCCCATATCCAGCAGCAGATGGACGTCCCCAGGCCCAGGGCGGTGAGCTTAGAGACCAGTTTGGAGGGGATTATGGTGTTGAATGCCGAGCTGTAGTCGATGAAGAGCATTCTCACATATGTGTTTCCTCTCTCCAGGTGACTGAGAGAGGTGTGGACTGCTAGAGCAATAGCGTCGTCTGTAGACCGCTTTGCTCTATATGCAAACTGCAGGGGGTCCAGGGTGTCGGGGAGGGAGTCACAGATGTGTCTCTTAATGATTCGTTCAAAGCACTTCATGATGACAGATGTGAGTGCTATGGGCCGATAGTCATTAGGACAGGATGCTGTGGGGGTCTTTGGGATGGGGACTACAGTGGAGGTCTTGAAGATGGTGGGCACGATAGACTGGCTCAGAGACAGGTTGAAGATGTTGGTGAACACCCCGGCGAGTTGGTCAGCACAAGCCCTCAGCACCCGTCCGGGGATGCCGTCGGGTCCTGGTGCTTTGCGGGGATTCACTCTCTTGAACGCCCGTCTCATTGTAGCAGTGTCTATACAAAGTACAGCGTCTTCACTGTCCACATGGGGTCTGGTGACAGGCGTGGTGTTAACTGCATCAAACCGGGCGTAGAAGGTGTTGAGTTCGTCCGGAAATGATGCGCTGGACAGTTCCACGGGCCCGCTCCTCCCCTTGTAGTCAGTGATGCAGTGTAGCCCATGCCACACCCGTCTCGGGTCATTGCTCTGTTGGGCAGACTCCACTCTCTCCCTGTAGTCCCTCTGGGAAGTCCTGATGGTCTTTCTGAGGTCGTACTTGGCTGCTTTGTAGGCTTCGGGGTCTCCTGAGTTGAAGGCGGCAGTGCGAGCTTTCAGTTTAGCACGCACCTCCGGTCCCGCCCAGGGTTTCTGATTAGGGTAAGTGCAGATGGAGATTTTGGGCACCGTGTCCTCAATGCACTTCCCTATGTAGCCTACGACAGAGTCTGTGTACGCATTAACGTCACCATCCGCTGCGTCTGCAAACATCTGCCAGTCTGTAGTTTCAAAGCAGTCCTGTAGCACCTCATCAGACATACTGCTCCATTTGTGGATTTTTTTTGGAACTGCTGTTCACAAACGCTCTCCATCCAACCTCACTGAGCTCGAGCTGTTTTGCAAGGAGGAATGGGCAAAAATATCAGTTTCTCGATGTGCAAAACTGATAGAGACATACCCCAAGCGACTTGCAGCTGTAATCGCAGCAAAAGGTGGCGCTACAAAGTATTAACTCAATGGGGCTGAATGATTTTGCACACCCAATTTTTCATTTTTCATTTGTTAAAAAAGTTAAAAATATCCAATAAAGTGTGTTCCACTTCATGATTGTGTCCCACTTGTTGTTGATTCTTCACAAGAAATTACAGTTTTATATCTTTATGTTTGAAGCCTGAAATGTGGCAAAAGGTCACAAAGTTCAAGGGAGCCAAATAGTTTCGCAAGCCACTGTGTATATATATATATATATATATATATATTAGGAGCAGTGGGCAGCACACATTAGGGCGCCCGGGGACCATCTCCATGATCTTCTTGCTTCGGCTTGGTCAGGACCTAAGCTGGAGTACCTATGGTGCATGTTTTGGGTTGGTGGGGGAAACCCGAGTGCCCGGAGGAAACCGCCCCAGACACGGGGAGAACATGCAAACTCCACACAGAAAGGCTCGGGCGACCCGAGGATCGAACCCGGAACCTTCTTGCTGTGAAGCAAGAGCGCTAGCCTCTCAGCTACCGTGCCGCCACGCCATGATTCACTAGAATCATTTGGATAATTGCAGCCCTGAAATTGCCAATCGCTACCGAATAAAAAGGTAAAAGGTAGCGGTTTACTTGAAAACTACTGCTTCATGACCTCACAAGGTTGAAGGGAGCATTTTGAGCTTTGGAGATGCAGACAGACTAGTAATGCAGAATTACTCAAACGTGTGAAACAATACAGAGCTCTAGATATTTTTGATGAGGTAACAACATTATAACATGGCTTAAAGTTCACAAGAGACAATATAGGACCTTTTTACCTTATGACATCATTAGGTGCCGTTCCAGGAAATGCTTTTTTCTAGTTCATTCACCAGAACACTAAACCCCACCTATTTCATTGTCTACTTTTCTGAGCTAAGATTATGGGCAGCAATATATTGTAATTAAATCAAAACTGAAGAAAATATCCTTTCTTTTTGTAGAAGAAATCTTGTTGTACCTGTGGTTTTAATCCTCAACAAACAAATGTTCTGAAATGCATGGGATATTTAGAGGTGCGTAAACGTTTATGGTTTGCCACCTGCTTGTCTCATGGAGATGTTATCACTATGCCTGGAATCTTACACAATATAGCATTAAACACTTATCTAGCATTTATGTGATGACTTTTAATTGAAAAACCTGAAACCTTGCCCAGGTGATGTCACCATGGATGTTCCGCCGCTCTGTGTTCCAGACGTTTTGAACGGACACACTCACCAGTATTGCGGTAAATGAAAATTTCATATCATTAAAAAACAAAACAAAACACCGGTATTCAGTATGAACCGATATACTGCCCAGCCCTACTTTAAACATCTCCTGTTTTTAGCCTCCTTTTAACTGAGGCCATTTCCTCTCACCTTTTACTCTGAATGTACACTGTACTGCACACAGGGCTCTCACGCATTGAGAGTGTGACACACGCAATTCGACGTTTTCACACGCTCACACGCCACACATGGTATTTCTCACGCACAGTGCTTCTGTGCCCAGAAAATCGGTTAGATAATGCAGGCACCGCGTGTTTTCGGCGAAAAAAGTCAATTTCAGTCTCACGCACGACCCCGCTCAAAACTTGAGAGCCCTGACTGCACAGTACAGGAACGTTACCTATTAGCATACTAAGCCAATGATGAAGAAGCCATTTGCATGACCCAAATCCAACTGAGGTGTGATGATGGCAAAGTTTAGCTCTAGTCAATGATTTTCTCCTGGAATCGTCTATACGAGCTGCAATGAGGCTCTCTTGCTCATGGCCTCACACTGTAAAATGTACATAAAATAGATGTCATGGCCAATGGGAGGTGATGACAAGTAGAGAGTCAGGCCTAAACAAACTGCAGAGGAGAGAAATGAAAGACAGTGGAGGAGGCGCAGCATGAGACCTGCCCCACGGCGTCACAGAATGGAAAAAGGGCCAAGCTGAGCAAACAGCCTGGTATCCCACCTAGAGTAGGATAATGGTGAGTTTTTATTCTTTGGGTTAGATTCCTCGTGTAATCGGTGTGACTGTGCCAACACCTCAAACATAAACAGACTCCAAGTTATGAAAACAGGCTTTGTGTTAAAGGTAATAACAGCAAAAATTGTGGTAATGGAAGTGGAGTCCTATACTTTGTATTTCAATGTGAATGTATTATAATGGGGAATCATTTGTACAGGGTTGTAGCACATACTGTATTCAGGCTGTCTACACCTGTCCTGCTCAACTGGAATGTTTCCAATAATTTGAGAATAAAACTATGATATTACATTTTCCCTGGTTGCCGAAAATATTAAATCTAACAGTAGTTAATGTCTATACAGTGTCTATTGACAGACTAATAACAACAGTATTATTGGATATTGGTATTGGATACCGGCACCAATGTTGAAAAATTTTGGTTCCAAGATATCAGTTCAGTTTTGAAAGCTGTTTTGTAGTTACTTTGAATAACATTATAATAAATTTTTAACCATATGCCATTTATGTTAATGAAATAATATTTTCAGTCTCTGCCCTATTATCGATTGATACAGGGTATTGGCAGATACTTAAAACCAAAGTATCGACATTGGTATCTGAACAAGAAAAAAACTTGATTTTTGTATCCCTACTACTGAGAAAAAAAATGTGTAAATTGCTAACAGGTTGTGGAGCTCTTTGCTCTGTAGTGCTTGTCAGGAGCAGAGGGTCTGCTAATTGGGCAGTAACTTAATAGCCTTTTAAGTTCTTAGAATTTGGCAGCTTCGCATTGTCATTTTGGTACAACAGAAAAACTGATTCACTGCAACATTACAATGACAAGGTTGACTTATATCCCCTTATATCCCCTTTTTCACATTGTACTCTGTTTTTACAGGGAGCCATCTGTACACCATGGCAACGGACAACAGATGTAAACTAGCCTCTTGGCTAATTCTGGCATGTTAAACAGTTACTGTTGGTCAACTTGCACTGTCCGCTATAAATAAATAAAATAAAAATAAATAAAAATAAAAAAGCAGCTTCTCTACGGAAACAACACAAAGAGCAGGCAGCTTACCCCAAGACTCCAACCTTTTTTACACTTCGCCTCAGGGCCCTCTTAACTCACTCCAAATGTGTCTCTGCATACAAAAAAGAAAAAGGTCCATAGAGACAGTAGCGGTGAGATCATTGCAGTGTCATCTTTGGCCTTCCTCCAGAGACACTCGCACCGCTGTTTTTGGTCCCAGACAAGTAGACGTCACATGCACAGTTGAGGCCTGTCACTCCAATGGTCTCTTTGTTTTGGCAGCCCTTGTTCGCTTTTGGATGAATCGACCGGGATACGTGTTACTATGCATGTCTCCTGGAGGAATGCACATGTCACTGAGTAAATTAAGAGCAGCATTTGTCAGTGGGATCCAGAGGGTAATCTATACTTAGTCAAAACTGAAGTTAATCTCTGTAATTTACTGACATACTGCATAGTGTTATGCTACTTGGAGTGGTGAATTTACATGACAGTACTCCAATGCTCTCGTCTTAAATGGTATTAGATGAGTCCTGTGTGTGGCGCCATCAGTCAATCCTGGACTACTGCTTGCTATAGACACGTCAGCAGTGGTTGAATATAATGAAGTAAAAGTAGTAAAGTACTGTGCTTAAGTATCTTAGGTATCTGTACTTTACTTAAAGGTGCACTGTTTAACTTTTTGGTTTGGGGTCTGTCACTTGCGTGTTTCTATGGATATGTCATTGCTTTGTCTGGAATTTTACACAGCATGACATTAAACAGCTCTACCTTGCATTTATTAAATTACAGAGGAATTTATAGCTCAGAAATATCTACAAAAACTTGAAGATAGAAAGGTTTAATGCCATACTGTGAAACATTCCAGACAAAGCAATAAAGTCTCCATGGCAAAAAGTATTTGATGGACCCTCCACCAGAAAAGTTACACAATGCACTTTTAAGTAGATTTGTGGATACTTTTACTTCACTACATCTGAGAGCAGGTATCTGTACATTTTTGAACTGGACTGAAAAGTAAAAGTTTTTATTGTTCGACACCTGCTGAAAAGGCTGAGGGTTTTATATATATATATATATATATATATATATATATATATATATATATATATATATATATATATATATATATATATATATATATATATAACCGGCTGGTTAGACCCTTCACGGTACTGCCCCCCGGGCGCCGAAAAAGATGGCTGGTCACTGCTCCTGAAAAGGATGGGTCAAATGCAGAAGTCAAATTTCTCCCGTGTGTCACTGTGTGTCATTGTGTGTGAGACCAATAAAGGGTTAAGCCTAATCTTAATATATATATATATATATATATATATATATATATACAGTGGTACCTCACCTTACGAAAGACCCTACATACCAAAAATCCATGTTACGAAACGCCTTCACGTAAAATTTTGGTCTCTAGATACGAAAGAAAATTCAAGTTAAGAAACGCGAAATCTCAAAAATTCAAATAATGCGCTCAGCCACACATATACGCTTTTCTCAGACTGGATTTAAACTTTTCTCACATTTGTCTCTCGTTTAAACACTCAAACTTTCATAGATTTTCAACAAAATGTATTAATAGTGAAGTGTGGGGGGAAGGGGGAGGGCGGATAAGACTGCGCGCCGACACGTGTGTGATAGTGCAGCATGACCCGCTGTACTCACGAGACCCGTGCTCAAACCGTGACTCCTCTAGACCAAATCAAATCAAATCAAACAATATTTATAAAGCGCTTTTCATAAAAAATTGTAGCACAAAGCTACAAGCAGGTCTAAACCAGATCTAAACCAGGATTAAACCAGGATTAAACCACCACGGCTCTTACCTGCGTTCGTTCATGCGTTCGGACTGCGCGCGGTCCCGATGGAAGGCACATCTCCTCCCCTCCTTTCCCTCCTTGCTGCTCGCCTCAGGCGTGACTCGTGAGGTACACCGGCAGAGCTAGCACCAAACCAGGAAATAGACCTGCATGCGGTGGTGTAATCCTGGTGTCCAGTCCTTGTTTAGTCCACGTTTAGTCCTGGTCTAGTCCCCATCCCCCCGCGCCCCCCATCTATCAATCGGCAAAGGTCTACAGTCTCTTAGCCAATCAGGATGCAGAACACAGTGTTACACTATAAAAAAAAAAAGTTACACTATAAAAAAAAAACTTCTGGAACGAATTAATTTCATAATACAATGATGAGAGACAATGAAACTTACGAGATGCCGGCTCTGACGTCGCCCGGCCAAACAAGGTCTGCGTCAGGTGCGGGGGAACCAGAGCACCTGACCACCCTACCACAACCATCACTGAAACCAATGAGCTGATATACTTCAGCAGCAGTGATCCTAGAGGTGCTGGGCTATAAGAGCAACCATGGGAGCCATGAGAGACAATACCCACCATGGAAAAGACGGTTAGAGGCTAAAATCAAGCAGGTGTGGAGAGAAGTGAGCCAATTGTTAGCGGCAATACAAAGCATCTCAGTCCAGAAAAGTGCAGTACTAGGAACAGCAAAGATACTCCGCAGAACTCTCAAGCTCCCAGGCCTCTGGTAGAGGACCCGAGCTGGATGAGTGTGAGAGAGACCAACCACCGTGGAAGGTGAGGAGCACACATTTAGTAGTTTGAGCATATGGAAAATATAAATATACAATATACAAATAAAACAGCTAGAAAGTCCTGGTTTAGTCCTGGTTTAGTCCTGGTCCAGTCCAGGTTTAGACCTTGGTCTGCTGTCAGCTCCGCGCCGGGTCATGCTGCGCTATCACACGTGTCAGAGCGCAGTCTTCTCCCCCCTTCCCCCCACACTTCACTATTAATAATTTTGTTGAAAATCTATGAAAGTTTGAGTGTTCAAACGAGAGACCAATGTGAGAAAAGTTCAAATCCAGTCTGAGAAAAGCGTATAATGTGTGTGGCTGAGCGCGCATTATTTGAATTTTTGAGATTTCGCGTTTCGTAACTTGAATTTTCTTTCGTATCTAGAGACAAAAATTGACCATGAAGGCGTTTCGTAACTTGAAATTTTTGTTTGTTGGGTCATTCGTAAGGTGAGGTACCACTGTACTAGTTTATGGCGCAATTATCCAACTCTGGACTACTGCTTGCCATAGAGGTGTCAGTCAAAATTTCTTTCTGCAATTTTCAATGCAGAATTGCCATTGTTCACAGTTGTATTGCGCCGAGTTTTTTTTTAATTTTTTTTTTAATCAACCATAATAGTTCATTGTGTTCATTTTTGTGTTCTTGTTGGGAAAGTGAAATCTCTGTCAAGACGTGGCTTGCCAGTTTTTCATTTGAAAATTCATAGCTGTCAGATGAGTTAAGAAAGGCAAACATGTCCTATAAGGCTCCAACCATTTGACCCAGTTCAAACTACATTTCTTCATTTATCTGCCTGTTTTGATTCCGCCATGGATGTAACCAGGCCTGTCATGATAATTACTACAGTATATCGACTTATCATTCAAAATATGAAAGCTGGAACAATACTAGTATATTTTGGGGGTAAATCGTGGGTAAATTTTTTTGTACAAGTGAGACATGTTTACTTATTTTTTCTGCAATATGACAAGATATAAGCTGTAGAAGGCTGAATGATAAACTTTTACGATTCATTATAAACAAACGAACTATTGTGCATTGTGGAGGGTCTTTCACCTGCTTGTTTCTATGGATATGTCTTTGGTCTGCCTGGAATGTTACACAGTATGACACTAAACAGCTCTACCTTACATTTATTAAATTACAGGTGGTTTTATAGCTCAAAAATACCCAGAAAAACAGGCATTCTGACTGTGAGCGGGGTTGCAACTCCACAGATGTGATGTGACTTGGGCTGATTTGGTCTCATGAAGGTAGAAAGGTTTAATGGAACATTTCAGACAAAGCAATAACATCTCCATGGAGAAAAGCATTTGATGGACCCTCCACCAGAAAAGTTACACAATGCACCTTTTAAGTGTTGCATTGTGCTAGATATTTATTGCAGCTCATATTTTAACAATATTGTACATTTAGAATACATTTTGGCAAATAATTCTGGTTTATGGTTTGGTTTCAATATAATCATTTTTCATCTATATTTTACTTCAGCAGTTATATCAGGCCTGTCGACAGAAATGTGGAGGCCCAGGGCAAGAAGCCTCACATAGGCTCCCCTCTAATATAAAGGAATAGAACGAGGGTCCAATTTGGGGACCCTTAGACCTTGGGGCCCTGACAACATACCCCTTGTTCCTCCCCTATGAACTCCCCTGTATATCACATATCACACTTTAAAATTTGTTGCCATGACAGGCCTACAGTAGATGTAACTAGTGTGCCATATGTGAACCATAAAAATGTATTCCTACGAAGCTACAGGAGAAGCTTTTCAATCAGACTCTGGATATGATCCTTTCTGCTTTATGGTTTGGTATCAATTAGAGATCCACAGATATGTTTTTTTTTGTTTTTTTTTTTTTCCCATGGTAGATAATGATTGTTTATTATCCAGTGCAACCAATGGCAGATAAGCTCTGCCGATATTTTTTGGCCGATATATAGGGCTGATTTTGACTTTTCCCCCCAAATTATGTAATTACATTTACTCTAAACTCACCCACAGGCCTTTTTTTAAACCCTAAAGTGTAGTGTTTTGTGCACCTATCTCTTCGTATTAAAGTGTTGCGTGTATTTTTTAGGCAGCAGATCGAACAAAATGAAATATTGGCCTGTGCTGGAGATTTAAGGCCGATAGCAATATCGGCCATATGAGTCTTTCTCTAGTTTCAATACAATCGTCTATATTTACTTAAGCAATATATTGTACTTCAAAATTTGTTACCGTGACAGGCTTACAGTAGATGTACCCAGTGTGCCATATGTGAACTGTTAAAATTCATTCCTACAAAGCTACAGGGGAAACTTTTCAATCAGGCCCTGGACATGATACAACAAATATTTCGTGGGTTAAGAACGTGTGACCTCTCGCGAAAGGGTGAGGTGAACGATGGCGGTGACAGAATCCTTTATGAAAAACAGTAATGAAGCCGAAAGTATGCGGCGAGGAGCGGGCTAGTCAACACACAGCCTACATTAAGTGAACTAGAGTGACACACAACAGGTGCCCAGTGCTTTTAGTGAAAATAACACAGAGTAATGTCTTAAGCATAGTTCGGGGTTGGCATGGTGCCCGCTCGCTGTGGTTTTTGCCTTGGGGCACACTTGGATGAGGCTGTAATTGATTTGGCTTGATGTGCAAACTTCACATATGAGACAGGAAGGGCAACAAAGCACAGGTGATGAGTGGATTCTACAACAGATTTGTAATGTCATTTGGCTGGATCAATGTCACTGTGAGGTATTAATAAAGGTAACACAGTCAGAAACCTTTTATTATTTAAGAGTTGATGTATAAACAAATTGTAATGTATTAAGTAAAAGTACATTTGTGTAGAATCCCTCAGTCGTCCAGGTAGAATCCGTGGCAAAAGGAGAAATTCAATTTGTCAACTGGACAAAAGTTTATTTGATCGAATATGTTTCGCAGCTCATCCAAGCTGCTTCTTCAGTTATGGCTCGAGTGCTGGTGGACACGGCTTATATCTGTAGGACTGGAGGAGCTAATTACAATGAAATTACTATGAAACTATCCCACCTATTTGTTTACAGTTTCTGTTAGTTAGGTAAGCCTATTCAATATGGTGTGGGAGTGTAGTGTGGGGGGCCTGATTAGCAGAACCATTCAGGGCCATAATGGACCTGACCTGGCGAACCCTATTGTTTTCTTTGTTTGTTTTGATTTAGGTTTGAGGATAGAGTTATAGATGGGAGACAGATGATGTCTGAGACTTTTTGTTCAATTTATGTTCAAGAAAGGATTCTCTTTCTTGACAAAAACTCCCCTCTTAAACCAGTTCTTTTCTCTGGCCAAGATCTGTACCTCACTGTCCTCAAAGGAGTGGCCCGTGGCTTCTAGGTGGAGATGTACGGCAGACAACAAAAGACAAACTAACTTCTACCTACAATATTCTCATAATGGGTCAGATTGGTGTAAAATTATAGTAACCTAGTGTAGAGCTGGGAATTGGAGAGTCCCTCATGATTCGATACGATCTTTTGGACGTGATAATCTGTGATATATCACAAGTTTTGCAGTTTTATCAGACAATAAAATTAGACTTATTTTGACCTCAAGAGCTGCTTATACAATACATCTGTGCTAGGTCAAATACATGGGAAAAAAATGAAAAGTTTAGAGACAGCACAGATATTTTGCAATCATATATAAAACACTTATATGAAGACAATTACTGCTTTAAGGAACGGTGCTAGGTGCACAGAATTAGTCGATGTTTTCTTGATACATTCATTGGTTGACCTTTGATTTTTTTGGATCAGATTTGATACTGTACGCAGTGGCAGGATCATACTCATATATATACTCATAACTCATTCCTCTCTGTGTCAAACTAATCACGCATTTATTCACAAGAAGTCAAGTAGCACTGTTGCCACTGCAATTAACAATAAAAAATCCTAACTTTTCAATGGTGAAAAGTCCTCAAAATGTTCTCTGTAATAGAAACCTGCAGGCCATGAATAGCCTAACACTCACTGAACTGTCCATCATTGCTGCGTTGGGTTTTCTTGTTTCTTGCATCTGTTAAATCTGTTTACTCTCCAGTTTCACTTGAGAGGCCAAAATGCCCCATAATGACCAGCTCCAGTGCCAGTGCTGTCAGGCTGTGTGACCAGAGCGGTGGCAGGCTGATCGTAGAGTCCCTCGTGCTTATGTGAGTGGCTCTCCTCTCCCCATCAGCACCTCCAGCTCTGCTCTGTGGCCCAGGGCAGATCTGTTTTATATGTACCTCCTTTAAATAAACACACAAAAGCAGAGCCAGCCTGCCACATGTTCTGTACGCACACTCACACTGGACCGAGTATACCGTTATAGAACTATGCCTTATTCAATGACAGTCTCTTGCTATATTTGTGACTTATTTAGAATTTATTCTTACCATTTATATTTTTTCTCTTTGTTATTATAATGTAATGAGTGAGCTACTGTGTCCAAGCAATTTCCCGTAGTCTAAGTTTGTGCTATACTTACAACTTCTTATTTTAGATTATTTTATCAGAGATGTATTTGTAGTACTATATTTCTGTAATTTATTTTATTTACTTATTTACTTATTTTTATTTATACTTTTTATATTTAAAGGTCCCATGGCACGAAATTTTCACTTTCTGAGGTTTTTGAACGTTAATGTGAGCTCCCCTACCCTGTTTAGGGCCCCCACCCATGGCTAAAAGTTGCGAAATGTCTAAACTGAGCATTTGCGATCCTTTTCTGCGTTAGAAAAAAACACAGCTCAAACGGGCGATTCTCAACAAGGCACCTTATTGACGTCAGATCGAAAAATGCAGCTCCACCCCCGTCTGTCTGTACTCAGCGTCTCTGTAAATCACGCCCAGAGAGTTTGGTCCGCGAATGCGCTAGGCAATGCGAAATGCGTTTTTTTATTTGCCTGGAGGCACGTCTGAGTGTTTCTAGGCTCAGAAGTCCTTTATCTGAGCCTCTGGACCTTTGAACAGCAGTGGTTTAATTTTATTTTCTGTGGAAATGTGTTTTTCAATGGAACGCTTCTCATCTCTTCTCCGCGCAAAAACGCGGAAATGGATCAGAGCGGACAGCTGAGAGCGGAGAGTTTGGCCACACCCCCACCCTCTACTATAGGCCATCTCTCTCCTCCTCATTTGCATTCAAGCATAATGGACTGTTCAGAGAGAGAAAAATTACTCTTTCTCATCTTATCGCTGTTTCTCATGCACTGAGTGTTGATTTTGAAGAAGGATTCATTTACAGTATTAGGGAACCATTAAGGAGCCATATAAAAGCATCAAGAAGTACCATGTCATGGGACCTTTAAGCCTTATTTGAGACCAGTAGCTTGCTATTTTATTTTAGATTATTTTATTATTTTATTGCTACTTATTTATTTATTTATTTTTAAATTTATTATTACCATTTATATTTTTTCTATTGCTATTAAAATACACTCAACAAAAATATAAAAGCAACACTTTTGTTTTTGCTCCCATTTTTCATGAGATGGACTTAAAGATCTAAAATTCATTCCAGATACACAATATTACCATTTCTCTCAAACATTGTTCACAAATCTGTCTAAATGTGTGATAGTGAGCACTTCTGCTTTGCTGAGATAATCCATCCCACCTCACAGGTGTGCCACATCAAGATGCTGATCTGACATCATGATTAGTGCACAGGTGTACCTTATACTGCCCACAATAAAAGGCCACTCTGAAATGTGCAGTTTTGTCTCACAGCAAAATGCCACAGATGTCACAAGCATTGAGGGAGCGTGCAATTGGCATGCTGACAGCAGGAATGTCAACCAGATCTGTTGCTCGTGCACCATAAGCCGTCTCCAAAGGCGTTTCAGAGAATATGGCAGTACATCCAACCGGCCTCACAACCGCAGACCACGTGTAACGACACCAGCCCAGGACCTCCACATCCAGCAGGTTCACCTCCAAGATCGTCTGAGACCAGCCACTCGGACAGCTGCTGAAACAATTGGTTTGCATAACCAAACAATTTCTGCACAAACTGTCAGAAACCGTCTCAGGGAAGCTCAACTGCATGCTCGTCATCCTCATCGGGGTCTTAACCTGACTCCAGATCGTCGCCGTTACAGACTTGAGTGGGCAAATGCTCACATTCGATGGCGTCTGGCACGTTGGAGAGGTGTTCTCTTCACGGATGAATCTCGGTTTACATTGTTCAGGGCAGATGGCAGACAGCGTGTGTGGCGTCGTGTGGGTGAGCGCTTTGCTGATGTCAATGTTGTGGATCGAGTGGCCCATGGTGGTGGTGGGGTTATGGTATGGGCAGGCATCTGTTATGGACAAAGAACACAGGTGCATTTTATTGATGGCATTTTGAATGCACAGAGATACCGTGATGAGATCCTGAGGCCCATTGTTGTGCCATACATCCATGAACATCACCTCATGTTTCAGCAAGATAATGCACGGCCCCATGTTGCAAGGATCTGTACACAATTCTTGGAAGCTGAAAATGTCCCAGTTCTTGCATGGCCAGCATACTCACCGGACATGTCACCCATTGAGCATGTTTGGGATGTGCTTGACCGGCGTATACGACAGCGTGTACCAGCTCCCACTAATATCCAGCAACTTCGCACAGCCATTGAAGAGGAGTGGACCAACATTCCACAGGCCACAATTGACAATCTGATAAACTCTATGCGAAGAAGATGTGTTGCACTGCATGAGGCAAATGGTGGTCACACCAGATACTGACTGGTTCTGAGTCCCCAGACCCCCAATAAAGCAAAAAAAAATAAAATAAAATAAAATAAAATAAAAAAATGCACATTTCAGGGTGGCCTTTTATTGTGGGCAGTCTAAGGCACACCTGTGCACTAATCATGATGTCAGATCAGCATCTTGATGTGGCACACCTGTGAGGTGGGATGGATTGTCTCAGCAAAGCAGAAGTGCTCACTATCACACATTTAGACAGATTTGTGAACAATGTTTGAGAGAAATGGTAATATTGTGTATCTGGAATGAATTTTAGATCTTTAAGTCCATCTCATGAAAAATGGGAGCAAAAACAAAAATGTTGCGTTTATATTTTTGTTGAGTGTATATTGTCATGTGTGAGCTACTAAGTCCAAGTCATTTGTGGATCAGTAAAGTTGATTTAGTTTAGTTTAGTGGGTCGATGGTGTCTTTAGGCCAGTCATGATAACAAAATTTTGAAGCAGGAGATATTGCTACAGAGAAATATTGTGATAAATGATAATATTGAAACTTTAAACTGCTTTTTGCCATTGTCACAAAGCAGGATAAGCCCAGTAAATCTATTTTTAAGTATACATTAGAACTGAGAATTAGCCATAACAGTTCTTTATTCTACTCTACAGCTCAAATCTTAATTTATTACTTAAAAATGGCAAAAGTCTCCACAAGAAAAAGTACCCATGACCAATGTTCCCCCTAATTTTTCATGTGTCTGAGCAAACACACTAACTCCCTGAGCGTTTCTTGGGTCCCTGTGAGCGACATCCGACATGCACACTGTGGCCACACCAGTATCACACCTGAGATCATTGCAAGTTACAGCTTATTCATCAAATTACTGCAGTGATTTCCTTTAGATTACTTTTAATATAACTGATTTTTTTGGTCCGCTTAGAATGACAAAGACAAAAATCTGTTCATGAGCTTTGTACATGTTGTATGTCAGTGTGAGGGTCCTGGTGTGGTCAGTGAAACACTGAACATTACAATATTTGAAAAACAACCCCATACATACATAAAATTTAATTATAGTGTATAAACCTGTAAAACCACATGAAGAGAGATTTTTTCAGCTTGATAAATATATAGCCTGCACATAGCTGCAGATTTTTTTAGGGATTGTAGGACCTATAGGCCACTATAAGATGAGACTTTCTCCAAAATAAGTATACATTTTTATCAGTTGATATCTTGCTTTTTAATCATCAGCCTATTTAAGTCATTTTGTGTGAGTGTCAGAGCTCTGTGGAATAACGCTCTGGGGAGAGGATTCACACTTTGAGAAAGTCCCGTTATTTTGGCTCACAAAAAACTATGACTGGGCCAGAAAAAAGAAAACAGCTGAGGATTACATTATGGCTCTACCTGTCTCCTCTTCTGTTCGTCCCTACGTGGAGTGTGTGCGGCAGCGCTCCTGTCGGCTGGTGCGGACCTGCCGCTGCTCGAAGATGTGCACTACAACTACGGTCATACTGAAGGAAGCGAGCGAAATGCGGTCGGAATGTGTCTGTTTGTAGTTGGCTTGTTCCTAATGCATGTGCACATTCACATGTGCAAACTGAATCTATCAGACTGGATTCTGAGTTCAAGTTAGATTTTATTTTATGTGCTGAAAAGAATTTGATGTGCGCACTGAACGTCTGGGGAGTGCGCAATTGCGCATGCGCGCACCTTAGAGGGAACATTGCCCATGACATATATTGACCTCCAAAATACACTACTCACAATAAGTTAGGGCAGGGCTCTCAAGTCTCACGCATTGAGAGTGTGACACATGCAATTCGACGTGTTCACACGCAACACATGGTATTTCTCACGCTGAAATTTAGTTATGCAATTCAAGCGCAGCACTTCTGTGCCCACCTCCCACCCCCCGCTCTTCGCGGGAAAAAAATAGTCACTCGCAACCCCTCCCCCCGGAAATTACGCAGTCTCACGCACGACCCCGCTCAAAACTTGAGAGCCCTGAGTTAGGGATATTGAGAGAGACTCAGCGGATGTCATACATACGGTGTTTGCTTCACTTCAGAGATTTCTGGGATAGGGAGGCAAATGTGTTGGAGTGATAGACGCACGCCATTTTGTGTTTTCCACATACTGGTCTCACTGTGTACATATTGGGGCTAATGCCAAAAAATACTAAAAGACAAACCTTTTCAATGTGGCATCAATTTCAACATTCTGTGGGTATAAAAAGCTGGTATTGTCAGTAAGTCATTCCAAGTTCATCATTCCAACAGCCATGAACACACGACGTCACTTAAAGGACGAGCAGCGTCACCTGACCATAGCGCGGGTCGGTAGCAGGCAATCAGACGTTACTCGTGAACTTAGTGTGTCATCAGCAGACTTGCATGAAGACACAGAACTACTGGCAGAGTTTGTGACAGACCCAGGAGTGGAGCCCCACGAGTGACAGACCGCAACGATGACCAGTACCTAAGGATCTACGCACTCAAACATCGTCATGCAACGACCACACAGCTGCAGGCCTGTTTATGAGAGGTGAGGGGGACTAGGGTTTCCAGACAAACCATACGCAACCGACTCCACCGCTTTGGCTTGAATGCCAGACGACCGTTGCAGGTGACTCCGCTGACAGCAAGACACCGCCGTGAACGTTTGCAGTGGGCACAAGATCATGTGACGTGGACAATGCAGCAGTGGTCTACCGTCTTGTTCATCGATGAGTGTCGGATCACCTTGCACAGAAATGATGGTTGTCAGCGTTACTGGAGAAAGTGAGGTGAGCGATACGCCGAGGTCAACATGGTTCCCTTTGGTGGAGGCGGTGCAACAGTCTGGCAGGCATCACCAGTCGCAAAACAGATCTGGTTATTGTAGATGGCTCAGTAACTGCACGTTCTTACCTCAGAGACATCATAGAACCCATCATCACCCCCTGTTTCCGCCAGCACACCCCCAACATTCTGTTCATGGATGATAATGCTCCACCACATAGAACCAGAATTGTTCCAGCTCGACTTCGGAGTGCCTCATATGGTATGGCCAGCAATGTCCTCTGACCTGAACCCCATAGAGCACATCTGGGACCAGTTGAAGCAGAGACTGGATGATCGTACCCCACCACCACATGACCTAGCAGAACTGCGTGTAGCACTTGTGAAAGAGTGGAATGCATTGCCTCAAAGCAACATTGTGAGGGTAGTGAGGAGCATGAGAAGTCGCTGTCAAGCTGTCATTGAGGCAAATGGTGGAAACACCGTTACTGACAGTCAAGTTCTTGTTATTTGGGGCTATCTTTGTTATTTTTGGGGGTGTAATGAATTAAACTAATGAAAAAGGTGTTTTTTCTCATTCATTATAAGTAAGGGAGTAAGGGAACTTTTACTTATTTCATTAAAAATCAGACCAAATAGGAAAAATACTCATATGAATAACAATATCCCTAAGTGTATATTATTCCATCTTTCATATATTGAATGATATAAATTGATATAGTAATTATTGTGACAGGTCTAGGTGTCTTTGAACAAATTTTCCACTGGTCAGTTATTTCATTTAGATTATATGGATTTAGATGGGACAACAGCAGGAAGGATAAGGTCTGGAGTGAGTTTGAATAGAACATTTTGGAGTTTAATCTGCCTTTTTACAGATAAATACACAGTACTTCAGTCCTAGTACTTTTCTGTTTTTGCATGAACACGTGCAGTTATAATATTTTGCAGTTTGAGACAGCTACATGGTCAGATCATAGAGATACTCAATCAAAGAGTTTTTGCTACCCCATTTAAGTCGACTAACTGACTGGCAGGACATGTCTTTAGTCGACTGCAGCCTGGGTTTTCATTTGGTTGAAACACTTAAATATGTAAAAATACAAATATGTAATCAGTTTCAATAATTACACTACATGAGAAGTGTGAAGAAGGGTTCTGACCCGAAATGTTGTGAGTTTTTTTCTATAGTTATCACTGATTGAACCCAATCTTGGACGATTGCATTACAGAGATACTTCAAGAATCAAAATACTTTATTGTCCCTGGAAGGAGATTTTTCTACTGCATGATGAAAAAAAAATACTGCATACATATCATAGGACATATCATGGGACTGCAATAAAAACAATTACTGGAGCATGTGTGAAATGAAACCAACATGCATAATATAGGACCTTTATTATACTTTCATTATATGTATATTAATGAACTCTTCATTACATCTCACACACACACACAAACACACACCCCACTCTAACCTGCTGATCCCTGACCTGGCTTTGACCTGGTCTCTGGTGTCAGACAGACTTCTCACCTTCACTCAGTAACTCCATTGGATTAATATGTGTCCTCATTCACCTTTGCAGATAATTCCTTTTCCACGGACACATCTGCTGAGGGAATTATATCAGTCTCCAGCAAATGTAGAATTCCTCTGAACATTAACCACAAGCAGCTGAGCTTTTGAAGATTAACCAAACTTTTTTTTCCTGTTGTATCGAATATCTAATGAGGAAGGAAAAGGATCAAGATTTTTTTTTTTTAAATAATATAAAAATGTATGGCATTGTATCTGAGAGTTTTATCTCACAGTTGTAAATGATTTTCTATAGTTATCTGATCTTAACCTCATTTTACCGTGTTTATTTGTCTTTTACTTATATTTGTTCTTGTGTATTCTCATATTTTGTTTATACTGCTAACAATACAAATCCAATTGGATTCTAAAATGTTATACTGCCAAATGGGGGGCAAGAGCCAGATTGATTACATTGATTACATTGTACTTTGCCATGAAAATTCACAAATATTGAACCTGGTATTTTGTCTAAACCCAAGTACTCACTGTATTACAACATAATTTAGCATTTTAGCACTATAATTTTTAGCTTCCCCCACATCTGTATTAATAAATATTGTACTATAGAATGCTGTGATGCCATCTGAAACCCTGCAATATAAATAAACCTTGACCTCTATGTGTTTTGCAGGTTGACTGGTAATGAGCCGCTGTCGGTGCTGCCGTTGAACGCGCTGCCCGAGGAGGTGACCGGCAGGGCTCACTACAAACTCTGTGACCGGCTCAAACTGGAGAAGAAGCAGCGCAGGATGTGCCGGAGGGACCCAGGAGTAGCAGAGACCTTAAGAGAGGCCATCACCCTGAGCGCTCTCGAATGCCAGTATCAGTTCAGGTTCGAGAGGTGGAACTGCACCTTAGAGGGGCGCCACCGAGCCAACATTCTCAAGAGAGGTAGGACTCCACTGGGCAAGGAGCATGTTGGATACATTAAGTAGATAATTAGATCGAAGGCTGGTGGAGCATAAGAGTATTCAGTTGCTATGTAATACAAGTAAATACATGCATCGTTTTCTATATGTAGACCAACTTTAAACCTAAATAGGTTAACATCACTTTTACATTTACATTAAGGGGTTAGGTTATTAATTAAAAGCCCAGTTTTTTTCCATGAATTTAATTAATTCAATTTATTAATCATTGCATTTATTTAGTGCCTTTCAAGACACCCAAAGTTCTTTATAGTGTATTATTCGTCTTTTGAAGTTGTGAAAAGTACTTATAAACTCATCATGGTAAATAATTAGGATGCTCGGAATGTATAAGGTAAATGAAGAATAACTGAACCACGGCAAACCGTTTAAAATGAACTAGTTCTTTTTTTTTCACATTTTTAAGACACAACACGTTTCAGTAGTTACTAAGCCTGAATCATGCAATTGTTTATTCATTATGATTCAGACTTAGTAAAGCCATGTTTTTGCTGCTTTCCTCAGGATTCAAAGAGACAGCCTTCCTTTACGCCATCTCCTCAGCGGGGCTCACCCATGCCCTGGCCAAAGCTTGCAGTGCAGGTCGAATGGAGCGCTGTACATGTGACGAGGCCCCCCACCTGGAGAACCGAAAGGCCTGGCAGTGGGGAGGCTGTGGAGACAACCTTAAATACGCCAACAAGTTTGTCAAGGACTTCCTAGGCAAACGCTCCAACAAAGATCTGCGTGCCCGAGTGGACATGCACAATACCAACGTGGGGATGAAGGTGAGTGGCCAGCTGGGATCTATGATGAAGTGAAGGTTTTGAGACTGTTATTATGGAATTAATGATCAGATACAGGAAAGAGATCATTTGGACATGCATTGGCTCAGGTTACCTTGATTAACCAACCTAAATTATCTACGCTGTATATGACAAACTGAATACACTGAATTCCACCTTATCATGTCATGTGGTAATTAGGATGACCACCGGCATGAAACAGGAAAGGAGGACACTTGTGTCCAAAAAGGAGGACAAAGGCCCTAAAGTGAGGACACCTTGTTTTTTTTGTTGTTGTTATTCTTCTTCTTCTTCTTCTTCTTCTTCTTCTTCTTCTTCTTCTTATTATTATTATTATTATTATTATTATTATTATTGACGAGGTCCAACGTGCTCCATAAGCATAAGAAATTCAGGGTTCTCTACAAAGGCGAATGGTAAGTCACTCATTGCGATCATTTATGCTCCTGGCTGTGTTCTCCTGGGCCTTCGCGCTGTCAAGGGGCATTTCTTTGTCTCCTTTTCAAACTCTCCTGCAGCGTGAGCTGACTCGTCTTTGGCTCGGTTGCCTGTAACTCGCTGTACTGTGTCGGGTGTTTGTTTTTGAGGTGCCGTATCGGTTTGTTGTGTTAAATGTCCCCCTTTCCTTTCCACCCCTTGCAATCCCAAGTTTACATATCCCACCGTTTTCTATGTCAATGTTGTTGTCATCAACTTTATAGTATTTCCAGACCGCAGACATACTCGCCAAACATTATAGCGTTCTTATAGCGCTCATTATAGCGCTCTTCTTGTCTCCCCTCTGTACTCGCGCTTTGCGCTTCGAGCTGCTTCCGTGTATTTAACCAATAGCGTGTCATACCGCACGCGTTGATGTTTCTGTATGTGCCACCGCATAACCATATATCTCATCTAGGATATGTTAAAAAATAATAAGAATACTTGCTACTAGCAAGTGTAAATAATGGGTGGGGATTTATGACGATTTATGCAACGGTGGGCGACGAGGGTCCGAAAGGAGGACAAAATGTAAAAAAGGAGGACCCGTGACAGACGGCCGGACAGACAGCTCTAAAACCGGATTGTCCGGACGAATGGTCACCCTAGTGGTAATACAGAAAGTGCTCCATTGTTCTTAAACTTAAAGTTTATGAACCTTCACTGTCATCACAATCATTTAGGTCGTTTTCACACCAGGAAAGTTATCCGACTTTCCTGGTGTGAAAACGACCTAAATGACTTGCTTTGGTCCGGACCAAATTTTTTTATTTTTTTATTTTATTTTGGTGCGGTTCACTTTCACACTGCATTTTTTTCCAAGTGAACCAACATCTATAAACAAAACCACGTTTGCTGAGGTCACTCAGCCACTGGACAGGAATGAGCCGTGTCCAAACACGGAAGGAGGAGAATAATGGTGTTACTTGCTAAGTCAATCTAGCCTTAGCGATATGGTTTGCTCAGTTTTTACAGTTCGCACAAATGTTTGAGGAGCATTGTGAGGTTTACACTATTTTACAATCAATTTCCAAATGACGAAGACACAGGGCAAGACAGCTATGGAGAACAGCGCTCATGTGTGCATCAAGTTCTGACTTTTGCTCTTCACGCAAAACGTAAGTAAGCCTCGTAAGTTTCGTTTCGTTTCGTCAGCCTCGGTTTCCCATAATGCTCGACATACGACGGGAGCTCGTTAAGTACAAAAAGCCAACTTGTGTCGGATCGAGTCCGGTCTGCATTCTCACCTCAAACGAACTGCATCAGGATTCGAATGGAAACGTGCCGAGACCCAGCTTTTTAGGTGGTCTCGGTTCGCTTGTTTGCTCCAGATCGAGATTTTTGGTTTTTATTCACACCAGCCCAAAAGGTCCGAATCAAAGGAGCAAACGAACTTTGGTTCGTTTTAAACAAACCAAACAAGGCAGGTGTGAAAACGACTTTAGATAATTTCTGCCCTTGAAATGGCAATCACTACTGAACTAAAGGGAAAAGTAGCTGATAACTTGAAAAACACACAAGAGTATGTTTTGAATAATGTAGGTCTTTTAACATTAACACAAGATTTATAATGTTTACAGTGCATGTGTTGGTAGCCACTAAAAGTAAATTAACAGTAACATTTTTAAATCTGACACAGGTAATCCCAAAAATACATAGATCAGGCATGAGAAGTATCACAGAGTAGAGTGACCAATTAGCTCAACATAAAACAGTGCTTTAAAACTGACAAGTTGTAAAGCACATTTTTGTTTCACTGCATTTAACAGACATAGTAAAAGTCAGCAAATACAATCATTGGTTTAACAAGGCCTTTAGTTCTTAACTTATCTCTCATGCAAACAGTTAAATGGTGGGAAAGCATTGATTATATTTCATTTTAACTGAGTGGAATAATGGACACAATCAATTCTGTATTTACTAGAATAGCCTACTGTATTTGGTTGTTTCAGATTTTGAGTGGGTTACTTCAATATTTGGCTTTTTTTTAATCTTGTGTAAATTATCGCTTTTGAATTATGGTGTATATCTTGGACTTTATCTGAGAAGCGTCGCCAGCTACTACTACTGTAAATATACCAAATGTGTTTAAGTGTCAATATTTATTCGTCTCAGATAAGATATGTAGGGACTGAGCTGTGGACATGTTTTGCGGCACACTAGTTTCTTGCAAGATTCCTAATTGCATGTTGCATAATTCCTGCTGTTGTGTGTGTTACTTACAGTGATAGTATTTAATGGGGGCAGCAGGAATCAAACTCCAAACTTAACACATTTATCTAAGTATATCTACTTTGCAATAAAGTAAAATTTGATGATATATTTTGAAAGCAGCTCTTAAAAGTTAAAAAACAAAAAACGATACCATGGTGAAGTTGCATTTAATTATATAGTGTTTTGATTGTAAATAATGCTTGTGTACTGTTGCATTCTAGTTGTTGTTTGCATTCCACAGTTTCAAATTAACTATTTTTTCAGTAAAATAAAATCAATATCAATATCAATAAAAATCAAAACAGAACACAACTCCAAGTATGTTTGTGATAAAGAAACAACTTTTAAACAGGGATCAGAAAATAGTGTAATAAGACTGAATGAATCGATAAGGAGATCCTAAGGACGCAATGGTTGTGGGCTGTGATTGGCTGACAGGCAGCTATAAATCAGGAAGGAACGAAATATATTTCAACCAGACTTGCCTTAGATTTATGTCTGCAAGATAGATATGCAGTTGCAGATCGGATTAACAGTTTATGGAGTTGTTTTTGCATTTTCATGGTGATTTGTACAACTTTGAGACAGAGTAGCAACCTGGAATGTGCTAGCCTGTGCAGACCCTCACCACCAGCATGTGAAAGCTTACCAAGCCAAGTGCTCTGGACCTGCTGGGTGGATGAATATGCACTTCCCAATCTGAGAAAACGCACTCTAGATCCAAACCTCCAAAACAATGTGTTACTGTGGACCCCTTGCTCACACGCAAATGTCTTTTCCCTGTGTGGTTGAAGCTGCAATAAACTTTGGCCAACCATATAGAGGTCAAGCACTGCTAAGATAACATGACGAGTGTGCTTTTTAGCTGACGGGCTCTGCTTTGCTCTGCTCTAATGTATGACAGACCGTGAGGGAAGATTTATCAGCTGGAGTTTTGCCTAGTCTGAATGTTATAGCTATAAGCAGTTAGTATGTTCAAGTGAAAAGAGCAGGCAGGAGGACTGAATCAGAAGCATTACAATGCATAGGCCTGTTTTGCCTGTGGCTCTGAAAGGTTCCTTCAAAAAGCCCTTGTACTTATTCATACTAGCACTTATGGAATTTAATAAGTTTAATTGTTGCCTCACAATATAAGTAAGATTTGTGTTTATCATGAGGTAATTTGGCAGCAATTTCAAGGGTTCTAATCCTGTGATTATATTGTCAAACCCATTGCTCCAGTGTAATTATTTGTCATTATAAGTATTATTTTGTGAGTTAGTTCATTGAAAGGGGTGTAGTCATCTCTCCACTCTCCTTCTGTGTCTGATAACAGTGTGTGTTTGTGTAACCCAGGTGATCAAGGCAGGAGTGGAGACCACATGTAAATGCCATGGCGTGTCTGGCTCATGCACAGTGCAGACGTGCTGGAGGCAGCTGATGCCCTTCCATGAGGTGGGCAAACAGCTGAAGCAGCGCTATGAGGCCTCTGTGAAGGTGGGCAGCTCTACCAATGAGGCCACTGGAGAGGGGGAGATCTCCACGGGTCGCAGCCAACCACCTCAGCCTCCCCCTGGGCCCAACGACCACATCCCCCGCACTATGGACCTTCTGCACATCGAGGACTCTCCCAGCTTCTGCAGAGCCAGCAAGTACTCATCAGGAACCGCAGGACGCAAGTGCTACAAGGACAAAAACTGTGATGCCATCTGCTGCGGCCGGGGCCACAACACCCAGAGCAGAGAGGTGACACGGCCCTGCCAGTGCCAGGTACGCTGGTGCTGCTACGTGGAGTGCAAACAATGCACACAGAGAGAGGAGGTGTACACCTGCAAGGGCTGAAGTCCACAGGCTTCTCTGTCCGGACTGGTCTGCAGGAGCAATGAGCACTTTGAGGGATTTAATCCAGAAATCTGGGCTTTGCAGAAGTCACTGCTGGGACAGCGTCTCAAGTTTTGCCACCATGTTGCCTTGTCAGGAGAAAAAAGACCTACAATAAAAAATAGAACACAACATTTGTATGATACAAAACGACTAAATAATACAACTATGACACGAAACACCTGCAGCTGGGACACCAGCAGACTCAAAGACTGTGTTTTTGTACTTGTGGTTTGAGTGAGCACATTGACAACACTTATGGCAAAGGAAACCAGAGACTGCTATATAAAGACAGGGTGTAAGAGTTATCCTACACGCACATATTTACACTCAAACACTATGTGTGTTTGTATATGTATGTTCATCATGTAAAGATATTATACAAGCCACTTATCTAAGTATGCTAAAAGGAACCACTAACCACACAACTGTTTGTGTGCACTCCTCTCTCCTCTTGATTCTTTCTGACAAGGCCCTTTGGAAAGCAGCGCACTTGTGTTCAATGTCTTGCTAATTTATAAATCCTTTGGGACTACTCCTTTACAGGAAGAAAAGATTTTTTTTTTTTTTTTCTTAAAGATATAATATAACAGGAAACCAGTCAGTTTAGGCTTATCTCAGCCTTGAGCAAACGATGTTCAGGGAATTACTTAAACCACTATTTGGATAAAATACAACAACAATACAACAATATCCACATATGCATTCTATGTATGACTCCAACCCAGTCTCACAAATCAAATCTATCTACACAATGTTTCCAAAAATACATCCAATATTGATCGGGAGGCAGTGGTACATATGTTCCAAACATTTCCAGTTAGTGCATGTTCATCTTTTACAGCAAAATGCAGCTGCAATTGACCTGCCAGAATAGTTACGGTTCAGGGCACATGCCAAGGCCCAAGCGGAACAAGAGTCAACATCCACATACATTCTTTAAATGTTTCATCATCATAAAAAGTTAAATTAGGCCCAGCTTCAACAACAACCCATATCCATAACTTTAACTTTAAATTTCACTGACTTTTTGATAAACATGACAAATTAAAGGTCTTAAATTACACAAAAGTGACTCTTGTGAGCGTTAAGACATGTTATAATGTTGTTAAACATGTCCTGAGTTGTGCTTTCTTTCTTTTACACATCTTTGAGTAATCTTTTATTATTAGTCTGTCTGTATCTCCAAAGCTCAAAATGCTCTGTTCCACCTTGTGATGAAATAATCCAAATGATTCTAGTGAAGGTGTATGGAGTATAAACACACAGTCGAACACTTCCTGTGTTTATTGTTTTCAGTTTGAGAAAAAAAAACAAAAAAAACAAACCAAATCTCAACCTAAATTATGCAGGATTTGTCTGTTAAACATGTGTGAATGAAACAAAACAAAACTCCAGGTTTTGATGGGGAAACAACATTATAACATAGATCAGAAAATAGCCTAATATGAACCCATTAAATTCCAACATACAAGTTTTCATTCTGCATTTTTAGAAACATTATATGTTGAAAGTACTTCTCAGAGACTGGGTTGCGTGACCAGCCACACGACGTTAACATGAGGTTGAATCTTCTCATTAGCTTGTGTTTAAAGTGCTTTGAACGTTGCAAAGAAAACTGTGGAGACCTGGAGGAATGTACCCCCCTGCCATTTCACATCTTTCTCCTCCTTCTGAACATTTGATTGAGCCATATTATAAGCAATACAGACATGCATACGGGGCCAACCTGCGGCGGAAATCCAACGTGAAGACTGTTGTTTTAGCCACGTAGCGAATGAAAACACTTTGTATAATACTTGCTTGTTCGACAAATTGTGCGACATAATATATTTAAATACGTTATACTAGCCAAACAGTTAGCTCGTATTTAACATTACTACACCATATAATAAGAGACAATGCAGAGATATATCATTGTGATAAGTGTAATTATGAGATGAATTAACTACTGAGTGAGGGACCCAGCATTGTATTATAGCAACATTCACGCACTGAAGCCCAAAAAAGCCCTTTAAACGTATTTAAAAGTCTGTATTTATGGATACAGTGCAGTTTTGAATTGTAAATAGCGATGGTTTGTTCTCCTGTGGTAGTACTAGACAGGGCGCTTCTCTCACATGCAGTAAGCAGTAATTGGCTCGACGTCACCGTGTTCGGCAGTGGATGATCTGTACTGATGAGATGAATTCCAAGCATTTTGATAAGAAAAGGCACGCCAAGTAAAGAGCAGTCAAAAAATATACATAGAAACTTTGCACGCTACATGGAAACCATAATGGCTATGCAGAGGCTAGGAGCTTAAATGCCTGTTTCCCACAGCTTCCCACACAAGCTGAGGTCAGTCTGTAAAGAGCCAGAAGCTCGATGGGTGTCACAGTCTACCATAGTCAATATAAACACAATTAATATCAAACTACCATTAAGGTATAATGATAATGTAGATTTTAAATGAGACAATAGGTCCAGTTTATTGGCATGCAAGGCCTTACTGTGACAATTGTAAGATAACATTGTAGGGTTGTAAAAAAAAAAAAAGGATACATAGATATTAACTGATACCAAAAATCGTAACTAGATACAACTTTGGGCAAGCAACTTTTTTTTTATGATAATGAAAATAAATAATGATTATTTAGCATCCAGAGAAACCGATGGCTTATAAGCTCTGCCAATATTTTTGGCTTGATATGTAGGCCCAAATTTTGCCCAAATTATATGATTTGAAATGACAGCAAACTCATTCACATCCCTGTTTCTATTTTACTACAATGTGGATACAAGAGCTGTGTAGTCACATTTTGTGCAGAGTCCACTTCCCATTAAAGTGTTCAAATAAAGTTTTAGGCATCTGATTGGCTCAAACAAAATTATCAGTGTTTATAAGAGACTTAAAGATGCACTGTGTAACTTTCTGGTTGGGGGTTCATCACCTGCTTGTTTCTATGGATATGTCATTCCTTTGAATGAAATGTTCCCCAGTATGACATTAAACAGCTCTTCCTTACATTTATTCAATTACAGTTGGTTTTCTAACTAAGAAATACACAGAAAAACAGGCATTCTGACAGGGAGTGGTGTTGCCTCTCCACAGATCTGACCCGTAACTTGGTTGGGTTTGGTCTCCATGAAGATAGAAAGAAAAAGCTATATAATGCACCTTAAAGCCTGATAGCTGATATACTAAAAAGTGCAAATAATGGCCAATTGATATATCGGTTTATCTCTAATGTGAATAGCATCAGAAACATTTTCTGTAGTATCATAATCTAGTTTAAAATTGAAATAGTGTCACAATATAAACTCATATGCCTATTGCTAGCTGAACAACAAGGCAAAAATAAAGTACTAAAAAGGAATATATATATATATATATATATATATATATATAGGCATATTCTGAAATACTTTGTAAAAACACAGTGAATCGACAATTTATTATTAACAATCTCAACCATTTTACGGCTTGAACTATTTCTCTTGTCCATAAAAAAACATAGACACATGGCAGACTGTGACACCCATAAGCAACCCAAACAGTGCATTCATTTTATACATTACATCATAATTACCACCCAAAAAGATGCAGTGTTAGACAACCCTGCCCTGTTCAGTGGATCCATGTACAAAGTCTATTTTGTAGAAAAACATAAATTATTTTTTAAATATATTATAAGCATGTGTCTAGTGTAAATAATGTCAAAAGACTAAATTGATTTTATATTCTGTCTTTGTACCTATTTTTGTAATTCTCTTGGTGTTCTGTTTGGGGTGGAGGCTTTAAGATGCACGTCATATACTTCAGCTAGAGTCATTTAAAATCACAGCTATAAGCACCGACAAATCTTAACAAACTCCCAATCAAAATGCAATAATAATATTTTTTGGCAACTTTTTCCAATACATTTTCCTGATCTTTAAATTCTGTTTTTAAAGTGACTCTTTGTTAAGGTTTGTTTGTGCTTGTAACATACACAGATATGTATTAGCCATTGAAAGGATACTATGCAGACTTCATCCATGTTCACGTCTTCATGTCTTATGGGAATCCTAAATTATTTTCCTCTACCTCATGTGTATAGCTTGTAGGTATAAACAGATCACAAATGACTGGTAAGAATGTATTTAAGTTATTTAACATCTTTGTATAACAAAGGCGGAAAAAATTGAAATAATAAATGAATTTTTAAATGACCTGACTTGCTCCTTTTTGTCATGTACAGTAAACAGCCTGATTTTACATAGACAAACCCTGACAAATGCTGGAAACTATTGCAAAGTTATTACTTTATATATATGTTAATTCACTATTTATAACAAATGTACTCAATTACAAGTATTACTGGACAATTTGTAGCCTACTTAAGTATAAAGTTGCATGAAAAATACTACTCAAAGTACTAGTACACAAAGTTAGCATTTTAAAACAATTTACTTTGCTCAAACCCAGCTATTTATTGGCTGTAAACCTTGTTAAAATGAAATGGCATATAGCCTGGGATCCAGAATGCACACTTAATCACTACTTCTGTCTCCCCAGTTTCAAAGGATTGACAGGTCGATTAGCCAATATGGGACATGGATGGTCTGACCGTATCAGAAAAATAAAGGGGAAAAAAATCATCACAGGGGAGATGAAAAACATAGTCAATTTCTGCAGAATTAATGAGCGAAGAACTAAAGTCTGTTAATTGATGGTGAGATAAATTTGATTTTGTGACCAATGAGCACAGTTGTTTCACACTGAAATAAACAAATCTATTTGGACAATCATATCTGGCCGGACTTGAGGCACAGTGGAGAATATGGGGACCACTGACTGACACCAAACTGTATAAAACATACAGAGAGAGAGATCACTTTGGACTGTAGATCACAGGCAAGTTAAAAGCCATATATTATGCTCAATATGATTACTTTTACACATCTTCTAGTGTTCCTTCATAAAAAACATACCTGGGTTGGGCTTATTTTCATTATGCATGTTTGGAAAACCCAGTAATTTTCAAAATGCTCAGGTCCACCTTGCAATGTCATAGTTGGAAACCCAGGAAGTGCTAACAAGGACCTTCAAAGAGAATCCCACTTCACTCAGGGGGATAGCACGGTGACCCAAGATTGTTGCTGAACACCAATACAAAATACTATAGGTTAATTCCAAGCAATACTTTCAGAAGAACATAATCACATACAAGTCCTGCGTGGTCCTGTTTTCAGTTGAGAATTAGAGGCAAGTGAACAGGGCTACAAGTCAAACTGTTTGACAAAGTGAAATAACCACGTTCTTCTGCCCTGAAACTGCACGTCACTTGTTTATAGAAATCTGATCATCTTTCTCATATAATCACCCCAGTATCACCCTTACTTTGCTTGGACATTGGATATTGATTCGGTGCAGACAGATTATAAAGGCGTCTGTCACTGTGGCTTTACGCACTACCAGGACACTGATGTTTTTACACCTAAGTTACTATGACGATATAAACTGCAAGGGCTGACAGTGCATGAACCTGTGTATGATTGGGGGAATTACACGCTGCTCCATTGTTATTTCAACAAGTCCTATTCCCTGAGCAGACGAAGGGAGATTTCTGGGAATTTTCTCTTTCAACAATCTATTGGCCTTATCATACAAGTCTCGGAGCTGCGCTAATCCAAAGAGCTCGGGCTTTGCTATCCTGGGCTGTGCAGCGCATTTGCTGTAATTGCTAAAACATCAGTGGAAAAGCCCAACACGTGTAGCTAAATTAGCTAAGCTGGAGCGGCACCCTGGTGGTGTATAGCAATTCCTCCCCTGGGCTGGAGTTGCTTTGCGTGGAGAAAGTGAGAAGCTTTAAAGTAGCCGCACTACGGACTCCGCCTCACTTCCTGGCCTGTACCAGCTTCTAATAATGCTCCCTCTCTGCGGAGTGTAATCTGACAACGTTTTGACAGCTGCTACCAGAAAGGAAGTGGGTGCAACGCCAGCGCAGACCCCCAAAATTACCTTCATGTTTAAGATGGACTTTAGTAAGTGTTAGCATCTGACTAATAAGCTTTTCCTTTTTAAGTATCCCATAAAAACAACATTTGAGATGCCATACAGAAAAACTTTAGTACCAAATTCAGTGTGGTTTGTAGTAACATTGCCAGCTTTGAGATTGCTATATGTCAGCTTTGAGACTTGCTGTGACTATCTATGGGTTTCAGAATGATGAAAAATAGGAATGTTGCCATAGCAATTAACAAATTATATTTTCCAATGGCAAAATGCTCACTGAATGGGCTTGTTTAAGTCATCCATCCATTTTCTTCTGCTTATCTGGAGGCAGGTCATGGGGAAGCAGTCAAAGCAGGGACTCCCAGACTTCCTTCACCCCAGACACATCCTCCAGTTCCTCCAGGGTGACCTCAAGGCAAGTCAAAAGAGAATTTATATTTTTATTGTACCTTTGTACCTACTCAAAACATGCACCATAGGTAAAATCCTCCAGCTTAGGTCCTGATCAAGCCGACGCAAGAAGATCATGGAGATGGTCCCCGGGCGCAGTAATGTGCTGCTCACTGCTCCTAATAACAGGATGGGTTAAATGCAGAGAAGAATTTCTGTGAGTGTGAGATCAATAAAGTCACTTCTTCTTCTTCTTCTTCTTCTTAATATACATATATAGTTTTGTACGAAAGTAGCAGGACCTGACCCAGACTCCAAAATTAGAACATTTATTGGTTGGAAGTATTATCACTGGTTAGTCAAATCTATTAGCCTGAATAAATTGTAAATTGTAATTTTCAGAGTACTTTTCCAGCAACATACTTTTACTTCCACTTGAGGAATATTTCTATGGAAGTAACAGTACTCTTTTTTGAGTAAAGGTTTTGGTTATTCTTCCCACTGTGAGTAAGTCTACAAGAGGCAAAGCTTTATGCTGACAATATTAAATTATTTAAATATTTGTGTGTTTTGCACTGCTCCTTCAGATATGTAGTTGTAATTTATTTTTGTGTCTATTGTTTGAAAATACCAGATTTTGTGCATGATCATTTTTTCACTTCTAAATCAGATGAATAACTTAATAGTTTTTTACTCTTACTTGATTTGATATTTTGAGTCTTTTTTTTTCTTTTTTTTTTAATTATCCTTTATTTATCCCTGTAGGGAAATTATTTCTGTGTAGGGAAATTATTCAGGAGCAGTGGGCAGCTCATCTTTCAGGCGCCCAGGGACCTATCTCCATGTTCTTATTGCTAGTCTTGGTCAGAAGCTCAGCTGGAGGATTTTTCCTATGGAGCATGCTTTTGGATTGATGGGGGAAACCCAGTGCCGGAGTGCCCGGACACAGGAAGAACATGCAAACTCCACACAGAAAGGGCACCCTTCTTGCTGTGAGGCGTAAGTGCTAGCCACCGTGCCACTGTGCTGCTATCTTTGATTTTTTTGCCAAAAGTGCAAAAATCACAGGCGATTTACATTGTAACAAACAATAACAAGTGTTGAGATTGGACTCTAAACCCCAATTATATGTAAATAAATACAGTAGACAGGAGAGGCATATAAACAAAATAAAAAACAAAACAAAACTTAATCAAGTAGAGATAGCACATGCGACCATCGCCTTAAAAATAGTTTAAGTCAGACTACCCATCCAGTATTATAATCATGTAATTCTGCCATTGACCCCTTGAATATATTTAGAGTATAGTCCAATCATCTACTTTCCTACTTTTTCAACTTATAAAAGTCTTTAATTTGACCAAGACATAAAAGTGAAATACTTCTCTCTGTACGTATCTGCTGTAAGCTCGCACTGCACACATGCTCACTGGCTGCAGCACATGTGCAGGAGAATTATGAAAACACCTGATGTCATGCTGGCTGTCAGTTAAACCTACAGTTATGGTCACATTTGGAAAGTGTGATATGGCTGTAAAGGGTAGGTACCTTCCTCCTTCCTGCGCCCTTCCCAGTGGCCCGAGCATGTTTAGAAGTGTTTGTGATGGTCGTTAAGTACCTGTCCTGGAAAAGTGTGAGCTCAGCATCTCTGCAAACATGAGTGAAGAAAAGACTCTGCTCTTAGGAAAAAACAGCCACTGCCCACTCCATGGTGTGAAACGTCTGGACCTGCATGAGGACTGTCAGTCAAGTTGAGTGAAAGTTTGCCTCTTGTATACGGCCTTAGAGACTGGCACAGGGTTTAGGCACTCATTGACCTGCAAGCAGAGGTGGTTTATACAGTGGTGGAAAGAGTACTCCCCTCCTTGAACTGCCACCTTAATGTGGTGGAGGGGTTTGAGTGCCCGAATGATCCTGGGAGCTACGTATATTGTCGGGGCTTCATGCCCCTGGCAGGGTCACCGAAGGCAAACAGGTCCTGGGGGATGAAGAAGAAGAAGACCTTCTCCCACAGGGGCCCAGCTGGGCACAGCCTGAAGGAGCGACGTGGGGCCGTCCTCCTGTGGACCCACCACCCACAGGAGGATCTATAGGGGGCCGATGCGGGGAGCTCTGGGTGGCAGTTGAAGGCCTCCTTGACCAGCTCTCTGGACATGAAGACAAGCTCTGGGGACAGGGACATGGAATGTCACCTCAGTGGCGTAACCAACTAGATATAGTCGGATATAGTCGGCCTCACCGGCACATGCACAGCTTGGGCTCTGGAACCCAACTCCTTGAGGGGGGCTGGACTCTCCATTTCTCTGGCTTTGCCGACGAGGAGTGGCAGCAGGCAGATGTGGGCCTGCTCATTGCCCCACACCTCAGCCGCCGTGTGTTGGAGTTCACCATAGTGAACGAGAGGGTCACGTCCCTGCGCCTTCGGGTCAGGGACAGGTCTCTCACTATTGTGTTGGCTTATGGGCCGAACAGCAGTGCAGAGTACCCGGCCTTCTTGGAGTGCCTGGTAGGGGTACTGGACAGAGCACTGACCAGGGACTCCGTTGTTCTGCTGGGGGAATTCAACGCATGGGCAAAGACACTGACACCTGAAGAAGGGTAACTGGGAGGAATGGCCTCCCTAATCTGAACCTGAGCAGTGTTCTGTTATTGGAGTTTTGTGATAGCCACGGTTTGTCCATAACGAACACCATGTTTGAGCACAAGGGTGTCTATCAGTGCGCGTGGCACCAAGACACTCTAGGACGGAGGTCGATGATCGACTTTGTTGTCGTGTCATCTGACCTCCGGCCCCGTGTCTTGGACACTGAAGAAGAGAGGAGAAGAGCTGTCAACCGATCACCACCTGGTTGTGAGTTTGGTCCGCTGGCAGTGGAGGAAGCCGGAAAGACCTGGTAGACCCAAGTGTATAGTGAAGGTCTGTTGGGAACGTCTGGCAGAGCCCTCTGTCAGAGGAACCTTCAACTCACACTTTCAGTAGAACTTCTCCTAGATTCCAGGGGAGGCTGGTGACATGGAGTCCGAGTGGGCTTTGTTCTTGGCCTGTATTGTCAATGCGGCCACTGGCAGCTGTGGTCGTAAGGTCTGTGGTGCCTGTCGTGGCGGTATTCTCCGAACCCGATGGTGGACACCGCAAGTAAGAGATGCCATCGGACTGAAGTAGGAGTCTTACCGGGCCTTGTTGGCTCGTGGGACTCCTGAGACAGCTGACAGTTACCGGCGGGCCAAGCATGCTGCAGCCCGGGTGGTCAAAGAGGCAAAAGGGTTGGGAGGAGTTTGGAGAAGCCATGGACTATCGAATGGCCTCAAAGAAATTCTGGCAAACTGTCTGGTGCCTCAAGAGGGGGAAGCAGTGCTTCATCAACACTGTTTACAGTATAGGTGGAGAGCTGTTGACCTCGACTGTGGATGTTGTTGGACGGTGGAAGGAATACTGTAAAGATCCCCTCAATTCCACCATCACGTCTTCTGAGGAGGAAGCAGAGGCTGGGGACTCAGAGGCGTCCATCACCCTGGCTGAAGTCTCAGAGGTGGTTGGTAAGCTCCTCGCTGGCAAGGCTCTGGGGGTCGATGAGATCCTTGAGTATCTTAAGTCTCTGGATATTGTGGGGCTGTCTTGACTGACATGTCTCCGCAACATTGCCTGGCAGTCAGGGACAGTTCCTCTGGACTTGCAGACCGGGGTGGTGGTCTCTCCGATCGATGGTCGATCCTTGGATTCAGAAGGAGCTGTGTTTGCATTGCCAGCAGTAAGTCGGACCTGTTTCTGGTGCATGTTGGACTCTGCCAATGCTGCCCTTTGTCACCGGTTCTGTTCATTGTATTTATGGACAGAATTTCTAGGTGCAGCCAGGGGCCGGAGGGGATCCGGTTTGGGGACCACAGGATCTCATCTCTGCTGTTGATGTTGTCCTGATAACTTCATTGGGCTGGGACATCCAACATGCACTGGGGCAGTTTGCAGCCGAGTGTGAAGTGGCTGGGATGAGGATCAGCTCCTCCAAATCTGAGACCATGGTTCTTGACCAGAAAAAGGTGGCTTGCCCTCTCCACCCACCCGGGTGGGTGGAGAGTGCTTGCCTCAAGTGGAAGAGTTCAAGTATCTCTGGATCTTGTTCACGAGTGAGGGGAGGATGGAGTGTGTGATTGACAGGCGGATCGATGCAGCACTGGCAGTGATATGGTCGCTGTATTGGATCGTTGTGGTGAAGAGGGAGCTGAGCAGGCTTCAGATAAACAGAAGAAAATGGATGGAAAGAGTACTGAAGATTTGTACTCAAGTCAAAGTAAAATTACACCTTCTTACCTTTTACATATTTTTCACATTATAGACTGTATGGATGCGAAAATAGGTGGAAGCATGGGAAACCTCAGTGCTGCTGTGATTGGTGTGCCCAGTGCTGGGCAAATCTGAATGGATCTGATGGATTCTTGTGAATTTGTGAACTCACAAAAATCACAAGAAGTACAAAAGAAAAATACAGCTCAAAGTACTAGTTATTTTTTGTGTAATTTATGTAAAATTTGATCAAATTGTTTTGAATCTGGGAGGGGATTGGAAAAGTATAAGCTTTGCTTCATCCATACCCTTTACAAACCATGCATGTTTGTATCTGTGTCTGTATTATTATGTTGTTAAATGAATGAAATGTGCAGGTTTGAAATAGTAGTAGCTGTACTAGGATGTAAATAGTGCCATGCGCCCATGCACTCACCATTGTGAAAACAATAGACCCTACATCATGTAGGGGCTTTTTTTATTTATTTATTTATTTATTTAACCTTTATTTATCCAGGTAAACCAATTGAGAACCAGTTCTCATTTACAATGGCGACCTGGCCAAGAGGCAGCACAATTAAAAGATACATTCATAAAAACATACAGTGCAACATGAACAATAAAAACAATAATAAAAGACTACAACTAAAAGCAGGTACAATGATCTTAAAACAGTAATAAAATATTACAACTAAAAACTAAAAACATGTGCAATAATCGTGGACAGTAGCATGTAGAAAGTTCTTAAAAGTGCTGATTGGAATAAAAGAGCTGAGTTTCAGTGAGCGCTGCAAACTATTCCAGTCGCTCGCAGCGGCGAACTGGAAAGACAGGCGACCGAAGGAAGTGCGGGTTTTAGGGATGACCAGATTAATCAAACTGCTGGAGCGTAATGTACGGATTGAATTGTAAGTAAGTAGTAAGTAGTAATAAGTAGTAATTTTTTTTATTTCAAGCATATGATACTTGTAGTGCACAAAAAATGTACAGTGTCATACAATTTAAATAAACAACAAAAAAAAAACATAAAAAAGAAAGAATATATAGACACAAATACATTTTTTTTTTTTTTTGCGTATATGTACATGCCCGAAAAGGAGTGGGTAGAAGTAAAACTTATTAAATCCCACCCCTTCTCCCAAAGTTAGTAGTAATCCTTAAATTGTGAATTTGGAGAAGTGAACGAAGATATTGTGGAGTTTTGCCAATGAGAGTTTTGTAAATAAACAGGAGCCAATGGATCTGTCTGCGGGAGTGAATGAGAGACATTTTACCAGAGTGTATATAGTGTAGTGGTGAGTGTGAAAGGGAGCTCCAGTAACAAAACGGATGGCGGTGTGGTAGATGATGTCCAGTTTGTGCAAAAGGGATTTGGAGGCAGACCTGTAGATGATGTCACCATAATCTAAAATAGGGAGTACTGTCATTTTGACCAGGAGGTGTTTGGCAGAGTGAGTGAGGGAAGATTTATTGCGATACAGGAAGCCTATGCGAGATTTTACTTTAGTGAGTACGGTGTTAATATGGATATCAAATGAGAGTGAGTTGTCTAACCAGATGCCGAGGTATTTGTATGAATTAACAAATTCAATAACAGAACCATCAAGAGAGGTGATGGTTAATGGACAGTTAGTGTGTGGGATAGATCTATTGAAGAGCATGCATTTGGTCTTTTTTGTGTTTAGTTGTAAGTGAAGACTGGAGAAGGCATACTGAATATTGTTGAAGCTTGTTTGAAGTGAAGACCCGGCAGTGGTTAGACAAGGACTGGATGTGTAGAGAATGGTGTCGTCAGCGGACAAGTGGATGCCCGCACTTCCTGCCGCATGAGGGATATTATTAATATAAATACAGAATAGTGTTGGGCCCAATATAGAGCCTTGAGCTACACCTTTGGAAAGGGGTAGAGGGGATGACAGAAGACCCTCTACCCTCACAGACTGAGAGCGACCGGGGCAGTAACTATGGAACCATGACAGGCAGCTATCAGACAGCCCTATGTCTTTAAGCCTTTGCAGCAGTATGTGGTGTTCTACAGAGTCAAAAGCCTTAGCCAAATCAACAAAAACAGCAACACAATATTCTTTGTTGTCAGTGGCACAGATGATGTCATTCAGGACCTTCAATGTAGCTGAGATACAGCTGTGTCCTGCTCTGAAGCCAGACTGCACTGGACTCAGGATGTTGTGAGTCTCCAGGTGGTACAGGAGCTGTTTGTTGACCAGTCTCTCCAGTATTTTAGACAGGCAAGGAAGAACTGATATGGGCCTATAGCAGTTCAAATCAGCGCTGTCACCTCCTTTAAAAAGAGGAGTGACCGCGGCACATTTCCAGTCCTGTGGGAAAACACCAGTTTGTAAAGAAAGATTGAATAGGCAGGAGATGGGAGCGGCAAGGATGTGAGCTGCAATTTTGAAGAAAAATGGGTCTAATGAATCAAGTCCAGCTGGTTTGTGAGTGTCCAGTACACACAGCTTTGCAAGAACATCCTCCTCCTGTACTGGCTGGAATGAGAAGGACGGGTGTTCCAGGGCAGCAGGGGGAGATGCAGATTGGTTAGGTGGGTGGGTGGAGGGAGGTGCATTGTCACTATGGGCACAACCAGCTTTAGCAAAGTGTGTGTTGAAGTAATTGACCATAGTATTCTTATCTGTGACAACAATACCATTTGTTTTGATAGCAGTACGAAGGTGTGAGAGAGATTTTTTGTTTTCCAGAGTCTTGATAGTGTTCCAAAATTGTTTTGGATCTGGGCCATTTATGGTGAGTTGCTGTTTGAAATAGTTTGATCTTGCTTGTCTGATAGACTGTGTACATTTGTTTCTCAGAGCTCTGTAGGACTGCCAATCAGAGATTTTATTAGACACTTTTGCCGCACGCCAAAGGTGATGTTTGTGGCGAATTAGCTCAGATAGAGCAGGACTAAACCAGGGGCTGACACAATTTTTAACTCTGATTTTTTTAACAGGCGCGTATCTGTCAACAACTTCACTAAAGAGGGTCTTGAAGTATAGCCAGGCGTCTTCCATGTTGGGGATGATGGCCATTCTGTGCCAGGGAACAAGTGCCAGGTCAGCTAGAAAAGCCTGTTCACTGAAGCTCTTTAACAGGCGCTTGGACAGAATGAGTGGAGGACATCTTGGAGTGAACCCCTTACGTACACAGGCTATACTACAGTGGTCACTCAGACCTTGACAGAACACACCTGAAGTATACTTCTCTACCCTGTTAGTGAGTATAAGGTCTATTAAAGTGCCTGATTGCATAGTCTTGGTGTTGTATCTGGTAGGGGCTTGCACAATTTGAGACAGGTTGAGTGCATCCAATTGTAACTGCACCATGGATGGGGGATCAGACATGTCCCAATTTAAGTCCCCTAACAGAATGAACTCAGAGGAGGTGTAGGGGGCGATCATTTCACTCAAAGCAGACAGGGCACATGCAGGAGCTGAGGGTGGCCTATAGCAACCTGCAACAGTGATGGAGAAGTTCTTAGAGAGATTGATTTTTAGTACAATCAATTCAAACTGTTTAGGAATGGACTTTGAGTTAATAACTGAACACTGCAGATTGTCCTTGCAATACACAGCCACACCTCCACCTTTGGAGCTTCTGTCCTGGCGGAATATAATATACCCGGGAATGGCGACAGCAGAGTCAGAAATTGACTTTTTGAGCCAAGACTCTGAGAGGATGAGGATGTCAGGATTTGCAGTGTGAACAAGAGCTATCAGATCTGTCAGTTTAGGGAGAACACTTCTTATGTTTAAATGCATCAAGCTAAGAGCTTTTGATTTACAGGAAGGAGTCAAAAGTTAACTGATTATCATGGCTGTTGGATGTGTGTGCAGGGTTTGCAGTGAGTGGACCAAACTCAGGGCCTGGATTGGGCTGAATATTACCAGAGAACATTAAAAGCAGAATTATGAGACACTTCTGCTTGAACACCCTGATAAAGTGCTTATTTTCACTGACTGTGTCCAGTTTTGCGTGTGAGGAGGGGTAAGGGGCCAAACAAAAGTTGTCCTGTAGAGCCATTATGCTAACTGTGGGCACCGGAGAAAAGAAGTCAGTGGAGGGTAGATTTAATGTAGGAGGTGTCGTCTCCCCTGAAGTAAAGCCAGAGGAGCAGGTTCCTCCACATGATGATGGTGCACTGTGGGTTTGGTGGCATTTTAAAAAACCATTAGTGCTGCACACGCAGATCAGACACCATGTGGCAAAAAGCAGAGCGAATCTCAACTTCGCAGAACGCAGGCAGTCCATGGGACACGTCGCAGGGCAACGGATCCAGCTCCGCGGCAGATTAGAATCCAGTCCGCCATTGCTTTCCAGCCTGTCAGATGGGTGATGCCGACACGATACGTCAGCTGAAAACAGGAACCGGTCTCTAGCGCTGGTCATGTTGGATATTTGATTAAAATCCATGGATATAAACTGCCGAGACGACAATCCGACCAGCTCCCGTGTGGCCACAGGACAGCGTGCAGCAGACAGGAGACACGAGGAGTGGAAATGCGCCTTTAGTCCAGCTAGTCAGCCGCGGTCTGCAGACTGCGATCAAGCTCGCTGCCACCTGCAATCTCTGCCACTTTGCTTTCTCCCAAAGTCCGCAGAAATGAAAAGGATCTGTGCAGCTGCTGATGAAGTGGTCGTCTGGAATCCGAAAAATTAACGAAAAATGCACCAATTCACAGGTGCATCTGAGCCACACCTGCTGTTCCCAGAAGTCTTGGGCCTAAAAACATTTAATTTAGTATGTCGCATATGTATATTGACATAGTATGGATATTCTAAGCAAACCAAAAACATCTCCATGAAGACAAGCCAATAGCGAACCCAGCAAAAAAGTTACATATTGCACCTTTAAGCAACAATCAAGTTACTGGACGATACACTAATACTGAAAATATCATCTTCATCCATCATTTTTACATGTGTTTGACGGATGATAAAAGTTGATGGATTTTGTTGATAAGTAGGTTTTAAAGATATCATCAACAATATAAAGTACCATAGGCCACATTTGCAAGAATTAATAGCCAAACCTAAATCACATGTCATCTTTTACGCTTCAGGGACCACTTAAAAAATGAATGGTGCTTAATACATCTTTCTCATTGGTCACTCCATGGCGATGTCTCTTCTGCATTCCCCCACAGCAGTCTGGGAGTGTAGGACATCTCATATGAAATGGCTCTGCTCCAGGGGTTAAAGCAATATTATTTTAATAAGCACACAAGTTAAGCTTACCAGAGCGGCCTCACCAACTATTAGACTGGGACAATCTTCAGGTGTAATGTGCCTCTAAGTGATCTGCAATACCGTACACTGTTTTTCTTTGGAACTGGCCTTGCTACATTCTGGAGGTCCCTTTTTATGTAGGAGGGGCTTTGCTGGGCCTCTATACAAGCTGCAATGGATAATGATAATAACTGGACAGGGAGGTTTTCAACACTTGCTTGGAATCATAAAAACGTCAACTTCCCATGACAAAGCTCATTTCTCAAAATCTGTTTTAATGAAAAATCAAACGTGCGTTACAAATAAAAAATGCTGGATATAGAATTGGAAAAGCTTGGATAATTGACAAACAAATGCTACTATAAATAATAACGCAGCATGTGTTTCTTCACTGGCTCTCATGCATGGAAAAGGGGGAAAGCCCCATAGACCCCGTAGCTGGATTTCAAGGGGGATGGGATAAACATAGATGTGTGCAGACGCCTGGGTTTTTCTGGCATGGCTTACGAGCTCATACGCTTTGGGACAACCGGGGAGATTGCCAGGAGAGGTGCGGGGTTAGAAACATTTTATTCTAGAAGGAAATTCTTCCTATTACCCATTATTCATTGGAATCTCAGGAGGAGCCTTGCGATCTAACTGCTCTAACAGAGATGCTTGGTGGAGGGGAACAGTTCATTGAGCTCCATATCCCAGACAAGAGGTGTCCTAATGTTTATGAGATGGACTCACTCTCCTCAGTCCATCAGTTTGGACTACACAGTGAGAATTAGGATGGAGATGCAATACACAGACACAGCAACAGCAATAGACCAGTCATTGTTTCTAATATATATATATATATATATATATATATATATATATATATATATATATATATATATATATATATATATATATATATATATATATATATATATATATATATAATTCTCCCTCATGTGATATCATCAATATAGAACATCTACTTCCTGTAATTTCAATATTACAGCATATTACAGTGTGATGAATATGATATGTCAAAGGGTGGCTCTCTGACAAGCACAAATTTAATACTCAAACAGACACAATGACCATACATTACCCGTAAGAGTAGGCAATATGACAATAAATACTGAATTGTGATCTGATGTAATGATACATCAGATCAGCTCAAGCACAGATACTTATCCCTATCCTCTTCTCCTATTGGGCAGTTTCGACCATTCTCTGAGTGATGGGCAGATTTAACCAATCAGAGCAAAGTGTGAACGCTTATAAGAAGAAAATATCTAAAGTTATCTTGTAAAGGGGTTATTATGATAGGATAAGTGTACTGTACATGAATAATGATACCATTGAAATTGGGGATCAAATTGTCTTTTCTAAAATTTTTGGGTTAGTTAAGGTTTATATGAACCACTTTATATAGTACTATGAAAATCTATATTTTATGCAAAATAGAGTGGATTAAGATAAGCCTAAAATAGCTAATCTTTTGCCTTGTCTTTTTGCCAAGGACATTGTATTATGTTTAAGCCATGACTCTTCCATGACTCTGACTCATTCTATTACTTCCTCCAAACTCCCACTTTCACTTTAAGACAACTCATGATTTATTCTGTATGTCATAAATGTTGACGATATCCCCAAAAGCTGTATTTAATGTCATCAGGATCGGGAAGTGTCTATCAGCAGCTGCTCTGACCTCCAACCGGCCACTCACTTGCGCAGTAAAGATTCCCCAGCTGTCCGCCGGATTAGCCCGTGTGCTTATGCGATTAGGACACGCGGCACCGAGACTCGGCCCGGCGCCTGGGCCCGGGCTGGGAGAGCAGAGGTGGTGGGAGGCAGAGGGGTGATGGGTGTATGGGTGATGGGTTTATGGGTGATGGGGTATGGGTGATGAAAGATGAGTGTATGGGTGATGGGCATATGGGTGATGAGTGTATGGGTGCATGGCTGTATCTATGTCTTTACATGTGACATGCCAAATTGAGCTCATTTGGAATAAAAATCAAGGACTAGATAGGGAGTAAAAGTGACAACAGAATTTCAATTCTATATGTCAGACTTCCTGTTCGTCACAGGGCAGTGCTCCATTTTCATTTTAATCTTGTCTCATGGTGATGGGTGTATGGGTGTATGGGTGACACAGAGGACTATAGTGTGTTGACGCTCTGAAGGTCACCAACACCTGTTCAGGCATTAGTATGCCTTTTCATGTATTTAGTATTAAACTAGCATTTATGTAAATCATGATTTTACATTTTGTTCATTGCAAACCATTATTGACATAAAGCTGATTAAATGGATTCTTGTGAGCTTTTAGCTAATAATGCTGTTATTGCCTCAAAGAGTTGTGTTTTGTTTTATTCACACCTGCTTGAGTAATACTGGTTTATTAGTCTCTCTTCATCTCCAAAGCTCAAAATGCACTGTTCTACCTAATGATCTCATGAAGTGGTAGTTTTCTAGTTAGTCAGCTACCATTTACCTTTAGTTCAGTAGAGATTGGCAATTCCAGGGCTAAACTCCACCAAGATGGGAAAGGTGTATGGAATTAAAAAAAACAAAAAAACCCCACAGTGGACACTTTCCTGTTTTACCTTATGACATCACAATGTGGAACAAAGTGTTTTCTATTTGAGGAAATAACTCAGCCTAAATATACGGGCTTTGTGTGTTAAATGTGTTTGAATGAAAGAATACACAAATCTTGGTGGTGATGAGGAAAAAACATTATAACTTAAATCAGAAAATAATGTAACAGAGAAGTGGCTGTCATGGCTGTCTATCTGTGTCAGCTGTTTCTTGACCACCCCCAATCACATAATCAGTTAGCAAATAGGCAATGTGAATGAGGTGTCTTGGCCAAGGACACAACAAAAGCTTTCACAGGTCAGTGCTTAGACTAATGCAGTAAGTATTACATGTGTGGGTGAATTAATAATGAGCTCTGTTTCACTGGTTAGCTATGATTTATTGAATTTCATAAATATTTAAATAGCTGTATAATCATGGGCCTAAAAGGTAACATTCTGATACAAGCCTTAAGAGATCAGATTTTGCAGTAAACACACGGAAGATTTAAACTGTCTATGATTAAGTGCAGCGGCCCAGCCAAGATAACCAGTCTGAGACAAACGGTGCTTCGTAACGGTCGGAAAATTTCACTTTGTCAAAGAGAAAATGGCTACAATAAAAAAACAGAATAACATTATCTATCACCGTGGAATGATTTATTGAAGGACTCATGATAAATCTTCAAATAGAAAACTCAAGCCTTCTGTAAACATTCATTCAGACCAGTTTCTCTTGGTTAACATTTCGCTATTTGGCAAAATGTGTTCATAGTGTTAAGAGATCTGTTTTGTGACACAGAATATTGCCAATCCAATCATATTCAATTTCTTTCTTCTTTCTTTTTTTATTTAAAAGGGACAATGCATATTCATGAACATATAATTGTAAATATGCTATGTAAAATATGCATATAAATGTAAATATGCTAGAATTAGCCTGAAGGCTACTTTACATTTGTACTCCCTAGCAGGTCAGAGAGATAGCAACATAAGACAACATCACACAATGGACAAACTGTCAATGACAATTCATAGGACAAACACAAACACATTGAAACAGCACAATAAGACACAATCATGACATACAACAATGACATTTACATAGAAGTATAGAATATCAAACTATCTATCTGGTATCTAAACAGCAAATGTAATGAAAATATTTCCTTTTTTAATTTTAAGAGCTCATATTACACTATTCTCTGATCTATGTTAACGTTGTTTAGGTATGAAAAACAGCCAGAGTTGTGTTTTGTTTCATTTGCACGTTTAACACAAAACCCTACATATTTAGGCTGTGTTATTTCTCAAACAGAAAACACTCTGGTCCACCTTGTACAGCAGAAAGTGCTCCACTGTGTTTTTAAACTCCATACACCTTCAATAGAATCGTTTGGATGATTTCAGACCTGGAATTGCCATTCTCTACTAAACAAAAGGTAAAAAGGTAGCTGTTCACAAGGTGGAACAGACCAAACTGAGTTTTGGAGATGTAGACAGACTAATAATAAACGGTTACTCTAACATGTGTGAATGAAACAAAACCCAACTCCAAGTATGTTTTTTCATGAGGTAAGGACATTATAACCTGGCTTAAATTTCACAAGAGTCAGTTTTGAGTAGGTCCTTTAAATTTTACTCCTTCGTGAAGATGGAATTTTCTGCAAATGCTGCTGTAACCCAAACTTTCACTTCCAATGCAAAGGTAGCCATAGTGATTTTATTGGGAATGATGTATTTTTTTCTGTCTCGTCAGAGAAGAAACTTCCTTATTCAAGCTGGTTGCTTGGAAACCTCACTATAACAACAAAAGTCCAGGAAGTCCCTTAGCTGCTCCCAGCCAAGGCCCACCACATTTAATACTATTTAACCACAGTGTTTCTCTTACACTCCGAGTGGTAACTGTTACTATTAGGAGCTGCTGATTGGTGGATTTATGATGACCCAGAGCACCATTGTTTTACAGAAAACAAAGCATGCTAATATGATGAAATTAAAATGAGAGAGGCAACTCTATGATTGGATATTGCACAAGGGGTGGACATGCATGTATTCCTATAGGTATACTCAAGAAACAACTGACTGTTTTTGTTGTTACTAAGTGGTTTGTGCAGTTGAATGACACATTGGTTTGCCAATGTTAAAAACGGGCCATAAAAATGTCTGAATGCATATGTGTACTGTGTAACTGGTAGCTACAGGAGCTTATGGAGGCTGGCAGCTTGGGAAAGCTTAAGCATGTTGGAAACACTGATGCTGACACAGGAAGAGTCTCGTTGCTGCTATGTGCATGTTGGCATAGCACCACGCGCCACCTGTGACATGTGCAAGGACTGGCCACTACCCGCTGTCTGGACCAGATGCCATGGCACAACTTATGGTCCTGGCCAGCATGGTCTACTTCGCCTACTGAAGAGGTAATGTACATGTTATGTATGTCAATATATAATGTCAATATATTATTCAATGTAAGGTAATAAAATATCAGTCAGTTACACAGTGGTTAGAGCCCTCGCCGTACAAGACGTAGGCAGGTCACTTCACCCACCTTGCCTAGTATCTATGACACATGTTCCTGAGTGACTAATGATGATTGAAGGGGCCAGTGGCACAGATTGGCATCCTCACATCTGTCAGTCTGCCCCAGGTCAGCTTTGGCTAAAGTACAATCTTACCACCACCGAGTATTGAAAGAACATCTGCCACATCTTTCTTGTGCCTCCACTGCAGAGCCTGGCTTGGGGACATTCTCCATATATTGCACAACTAGTTAGTTTTGATCAAAAATAAGTCTTACAACTTACAGTAAACCACTGGACAAATGTTTGATTGGACTTCATACTTTATGTTGAAAAGAAACCACTTTAATTCCTCCTTACTGACCGTATCAAATGTCCTGTATGGTGTGGGAAAATAAGATGAGGACATCCTAATCCCATCTATAAATGCAGGACAGTTTGCTTTAGTCCATTCCCACCAGGCTGTTGTGTGACAAACATTTGCAGACTAAATTGAACCCTAAAGGCTGGTTGGGTTTCGTTTAACAGAGAGGCACTTGAGGTCTGCTGCCGTGATCTCTGCACAACAGCCTCTCATAAGTACACAAGAAAAGCACCTAGCACGCTGTGTCTGGGGCGGCTCTCCACTTTTCACTGAATTTGGTCATTTGTTGGCCGAGGTCACCTCTTTAAGCTTAGCATTGCTGGTGTGTGTTAATCCTTTGATTTAGATGGAGTTAACATGCTGGCTCTAGTCCAACAGAGACTTAAGTCACAATTGAAGCTCATATATTGAGAAGAGCTGGTGGGAAAGTTGATCAGATACTTTTCTTTAACAAAAAGGAGACTGGATGAGGACACATTGGGGCAAAATACTTTTATCAAAATATCTGATGATGCAATGATAAGGGTTTCTTAAAACTACTGGATTTCAATGAATTACAAATTAATACTAGGCTTATATATATATATCGCTGACGTACAGTATCCGCAGCTCCAGACGGAGTGCGGCCCGCACACCGGGAGAAGTTTAATACGAGACACGTACTTTTGTTTCTGTTTCTTCAATATCTAGTGAAAGGGTTTTTTCAACAGCAGGTGACATAGTTACTGCCACCAGATTGGAGCGATGGTTCCAATAATGGGCTTCATGTCAAATTCAGATTGTGTGATTATTACATTGTATTAAGATTTTATATTACATTAGATTATTATATAATCTTATAATCTTTTTAATGTTATATCCTGTTATTGTGGATTATTAAGATAAATGGATATAAGGTGTACAGTGGTACCTCACCTTACGAAATTAATTAGTTCCAGAAGTGGTTTCGTAACGTGAATATTTCGTAAGTTGAGTAGCTATTTCAATGGAAAAGGCCTGATCCGTTCCAAGGTTTTTTCTTATAGTGTAACTTTTTTTTTATAGTGTAACATTTGTGTTCTGCGTCCTGATTGGAATAAACCAGGTCTAGACCAGAACTAAACCAGGTCTAAACCTGGACTGGACCTGGACTAAACAAGGATTATCCCGGGACATGGCAGTGCCGTTGGAGGAGCGCGTTGCTCGTGCCTCTGCGCTCCTTGCGCTAAGAGGCCGAGAAAGACGCTCTTTCAGCAGGAATAAGAGCGGGGCGGGCTCTGGTTCTATGTGACTTCCAGAGCTGGGGGGCTGACACTGTGAGCTAACAGGCCGAGAAAGGTGGACCAGGTGGAACGGGACCAGACCAGGATTAAATCACCCCGCGTGGGCCCGCGGCCCCGAGGGGGAGGCACGGCCCGGGCGCCATATATATATATATATACACTTTTGTTTTTGCTCCCATTTCTCTTGAGATGGACTTACAGATCTAAAATTCATTCCAGATACACAATATTACCATTTCTCTCAAACATTGTTCACAAATCTGTCTAAGGGCCCGTTTACACGAGAACGCTTACGGGTAAAAACGACAAAATATTTTATCAGAAGTGCCTTTCGTTTACATGGTGACGGCGTTTTTGGGGCCTAAAAACGCAAAAATCTGAAACCACCCTCCAGAGTGGAAAAGTTAAATACGCTCCGCTGTAGCGTCTCCGTGTAAACTGCCCAAGACGCAAAACTGGTCAGATCTGCTCACGTCAGTACACGTTTACGTCACATAGATGCGGCAATACAATGAGGAGGACCACCACCGTCCCCTTATCCCGGCTCCAGCGCACCGGTGGCTCCACCGGTCCTGAGCACCGGTGGAGCCGCTGGAGCCGGCCCCTTATCCCGGCTCCAGCGCACCGGTGGCTCCACCGGTGCTCAGGACCCGCTGGAGCTGGGATAAGGGGCCGGCTCCAGCCGGCCCCTTATCCCGGCTGGAGCCGGCCCCTTATCCCGGCTCCATTCATTACAATTACAATTACCACACAGCAGCATCATGAAAACTTAATTCTTCTTATCTCATGCCTCTCTGGAGACGAGGATCTACTGCTCCAAGTCAGTATTCGTCTTCCTTTGTGCTGTTGTAGTTCTGATCAGAGTCCCTGCCCCGCGCAGCGCGATCACGACACGTCCCCTGCCTCGGGCACAGCAGATCTCTGCTCCGACCTCGCTGCTTGATCCGGCGTGTCTCTGTGATCCTCTGATCCGGGATCCTGGGACCCAAGACCAATCAGACCGCTCCGTAGGCGCTGATCAAGAGTCATCTGCTTTTCCGGGTTCCCTCGCCTCGCCATCTTGCTCCTCTCGCCAATACACACTACACACACTACACTCTTCCTCTCTTCCGCGTCTCCGATCGGCAGATAATAATACAAGATCGCTACCTACAGGTTGGGAGGTGTGAATTACCCCTTCAAAGCTGCTCCAGGTCGTATCCTAACAACCCCCGCTGAAAAACACAATTGACGTCTTTATCCGTCACGGCAGTTTACGTTTGGATTCGAGCGGACGTAAAAAGACGTCTCCGGCAGTCAGTGAGTTAATAGGCCTACCTAACTAACAGAAACTGTAAACAAATAGGTGTGGTAGTGTCAGAGTAATTTAATTGTAGTTATCTCCTCCCTTCAGTGTCAGTGGCAGTGTCCACCAGCGTCTGACCAGAACTGAAGAAGCAGTTTGATGAGCTGCGAAACATATTCGACCAAATAAACTTTTGTCCAGTTGACAAACTGAATTTCTCATTTTGCCATAACATAAGTGGCTGATATCAAGAAATCCTACCAATGGTTGGAGAGGGCTGCTCTGCAGGACAGCACAGAGGCTCTCATCCTGGCTGCACAGGAGCAGGCCCTGAACACCCGAGAAATAGAGGCCCAGATCTACCAAACCACACTTCACTTAGCCTCTATTAACTGGCATCGGGGTTGCCTTGTGTTCATTCGGGCCATGATCTTATCTTTCATGTCAGACGCTGCCTTGCTCAGCGTGATACTTATTGGGGCTTCGTACCCAATCTCTGGTTTGGGAGTTGGTGTTAACACTCCTCTGACCTAGTGTCCTGGCTCCCCTTTGTTGTAGCATTTGTGTTGTACCTCGTCAATCTCTAGTTGTGATAGCAGTTGCCGTTTGTGGATGTTGGAACACTGAGCTACTAGTTGTTTGGCCGTTAGCTTGGACTGTGGGTATCGTAGTAACCATTCATCCCACATCCTGTTCATGTAACCCCTCTGCCTAGGGTTACTGGAGTAGTAGCATTCCAACAGAGCCTTGTTATTGCATCTCACCCATTTCCGCCTTGTTCCAGTAGCCCATTTTTCATCAAGGTGCTCCGGTTCCCCAGCACCTGACGCAGACCTTGTTTGGCCGAGCGACGTCTGAGCCAGTATCTCATAAGGTTCATTGTCTCTCATCATTGTATGAGTACCGTAAAGGGTCTTGCCCAAGGACCCACACTGGCTTGCTCATTGCCCCCCTCGAGGTGGGATTCAAACCCGGGCCCCCCGAGTGACTTACCAGTTGAGCTAACCAGACAGAATGGTGATGGTGAACCAACCAGACATAGTGGTGGTGGATAAGCAACAGAACACAGCCGTGGTGGTGGACATTGCAATACCAAGTGATGGTAACATCAGGAAAAAGGAACACCAGAAACTAGAGAAATACCAGGGGCTCAAGGAAGAGCTGGAGAAGGCCTGGGAGGTGAAGGCATCAGTGGTGCCTGTGGTGATCGGAACACTCGGGGCTGTAACCCCCAAACTGGAGGAGTGGCTACAACAGATCCCAGGAAAAACATCAAACATCTCAGTCCAGAAAAGTGCAGTACTAGGAACAGCAAAGATACTGCGCAGAACTCTCAAGCTCCCAGGGCTCTGGTAGAGGACCCGAGCTGGATGAGATTGAGAGAGACCAACCACCGTGAAAGGTGAGGAGCACATTTAAAAATATATATATATCTCAAACTATTGTTGATAGTTTTACCGTTACAGTAAAATCTGCTCTCGTCTCTTTGTGAAACAAGCTTATAAACTCACTGCACGAACTAGAATGAACTAGTTTCTGTTTAAAGGTGCACTTTTGCACACACACACACACACACACACACACACACACACACACACACACACACACACACACACACACACACACACACACACACACACACACACACATATGAGCTATAAAGCCATCTGCAATTGAATAAATGTATGATAGAGCTGTTTAATGTCATACTGTCCAGGCAACACAATGACATAGCCAAGAAACAAGCAGAAGCAGGTGACAGACCCCCAACCAAAAAGGTACATAGTGCACCTTTAATTATGATTTTTCCCTCAAGTCCCTGTGAGAGAACCCTGTCCTCAAACAGCAGAAATGCAGAGCAGCTTCTGTAAAATTCTCACTGGCAGGCTGCATATATGAGCTGACCTGGTGAAAAGACAAATTACCCAACGCCACAATCAAACTCCGAAATCTTAAGCAAATGTTTTCTTTGCAAGTCCACTGACAGAGAAGTGTTTTCTTGGCAATGTTAAAACTTAACTTTGTCATGGTGCTCGAAAACTTGGATGAATAATTTCTTGTGAAAGATAATGGAACAAGGGGGGCATTGTGGTACGGGGTGACCTGTAGACAGATTCACACATTCTTGGAACAAGTTCAAACAGGACAGTGAAAGCACAAGCATTCAGGACAAAAGCACATTCCTCGTGTCAGTGATACTTGTGTTTTTTCACGTCCATGTTTTCAATTATGTTAGCCAACCTGCTGAGAGAGACAAGCAAGATTAACATGGAAAAAAGCACTCATCATCGTCGACAGCAATTTAAGGAGTCGCAGTGAAGACTCAAAGGAATGGTCCTCCACCTCGTCTTATTGAAATGAGCTGGAGCTGTCGACAGGTTAAGCAACTCTCCTTTTCCATGTGTTTCCGTACATTGGTGATACACAGCGTTCAGTTTGTGCCAGATTCCTGGTCTGCATCCACCCAGGGCAGATCAGTACACCATGCAGGTTCACTCACCTTGTATTGGTATTGACAAGACTGTGAAGCTCAGCTTAACTGCAAATAAAATGGCTTGTCACCAAACTTGCAAAGAACATCATTGGTTTTAAGCACCAAAATGTGGTCAATATGGGTGTCTTGCCCAAGGACACAGCTGTAGGCAAGGTTTGACCTGATGATTCTTAGACACACAATTAACTATTAAAGGTCCCATGGCATGAAATCTTCACTTTGAGGTATTTGAACGTTAATGTGAGCTCCCCTACCCTGTTTAGGGCCCCTCCATGGCTAAAAGTTGCGAAATGTGTAAAATGAGCATTTGCGATCCTTTTTCGCGTTTGAAAAAAAGACAGCCCAAACGGGCGATTCTGACAAAGGGAACTTTCTGACGTCACACTTGCGGAAATGTTTCCACCCCCCTGTCTGGATGTCCACCCCACCTCTGGAAATCACGCCCAGAGTATTTGGACCGCAAACAAGCAACGAAATGCGAGATACTTTTTTTTTTTTTTTTGCCTGGAGAGACATGAGAGCCTCTCCAGGCTCGAATGTCCTTTATCCGAGCCTCCGAACCTCTGAAACAGCAGTGGTTTGATTTTATTTTCTGTGGAAATGTGTTTTTTTAAATGGAAAGCGTCTCATATCTTCCTCCACACTTAAAAAACGGAAGTGGGGCCAGCACCCCAGCGCACCGCTAATCCAGGAAACAGCGGAGTATTTGGCCACAACCCACTCGCTGCACTGGCCTGTCTCTGTCCTCCTCATTTGCATTCAAGCAACAACACCCAGAATAAAGCGTTTCAGAGACATATTTATGACTCTGACTGTCTTCATGAGGCTATCTCATGCACTGAGGCTTGATTTTGGAGAAGGATTCATTTACAGTATTAGGGAAGAACTAAGGCGCCATATAAAAGCATCCCATGTCATGGGATCTTTAACTCACCCAACAAAACAGCTCCAATTTATGAACTTTATAATATATAATACATAAATATGTGATAGATCAAGATAACAGATCTTGCATCTAAAGAAAAAAGCAACTTAAAACTTAAATGGAAGTAAAACTGCCATTATTTCATCATGTGTGAAGAAACCCTCAGTCGTCCAGGTAGAATCCATGATAAAAGGAGAAATTCAATTTGTCAACTGGACAAAGTTTATTTGGTCGAAACGTTTCGCAGCTCATCTGCGCTGCGTCGTCAGTTCTGGTTAGAGTGCTGATAGACACTGCTTATATCTAGTTGCAGGGAGGAGCTAACTATACGGAAATTATTCTGAAACTATTCCACCTCTTTGTTTTGGTTTCTGTCTTTTGTTTTCAGCTTCTCTCTGGCGTCTAGTTTAGCATACCCATTCAACCCCTAACGGCTGTTTTCACACCTCTGGACCTGACCTGGCTAGCCCTATTCTTTCCTTTGTTTGTTTTGATTTAGGTTTGAGAATGGAATTATATATGGGAGACAAATTATGTCTGACTCCCCCATTCCTGTTTAAAGAAGGATTTTCTTTTTTTGACAAAAATAGCCTCTTTAACTCCCCTCTCAAACCAGTTCTTTTCCCTGGCTAAGATCTGAACCTCACTGTCCTCGAAGGAGTGGCCCGTGGCTTCTAGGTGGAGATGTACGGCAGATTGAGGTCCACTCTGGCACGCCCATCTGTGTTGGTACATTCTCTTGTGAAGCGGCTGTTTTGATTCTCCATTCTCAAACCTAAATCAAAACAAACAAAGGAAACAATAGGGCTAGCCAGGTATATAGTTAGCTCCTCCCTGCAAGTAGATATAAGCATTGTCTATCAGCACTCTAACCAGAACTGACGAAGCAGTGCGGATGAGCTGCGAAACATTTTCAACCAAATAAACTTTGTCCAGTTGACAAATTGAATTTCTCCTTTTATCATTATTTCATCATTTTATCAAACTCACTTTACTATGAACACAAAATGTTCTATTGTCAATTAGATTTCTAACATACTCAAATCAGTCTTTGTGAATTCCAGTCAAATCACATTCACAGTATATTTGTGTTTGTGTGACTAGATTCAGGCCACAAGTCTAGGGTGTACACCTTGCAGGCTCATGTGACCTACATGGACCAGCCCTGACACCAGGAAGGAACACAAAAAACCGCTGTGTGAAAAATGAAGTCCAGGAAATATCTTCTTGTGGCTGACCACCACATTCCTGAGAATCCAGTAATTATTTAGTCTATGACCTGTTTCAAAATGAAACTGTGAACTATTGCCAGTGATTGCTTCTCCTGTCCCAAACCAATCGATTTGGAGAATATTGCATGCCCAAAAGGCTTTAACTGAATATCAAAAAAGCCTTCAATATAACATATCCAAAATCCCACTTGACCAAATTTAATAGACAACATCTTTTTAAAATCAGCGGTTGTTTGAGAATGTTAGATACGTGCATGTTCTGGGACATTTTGTACCAGTGATGGATAAACCCATCTTATGTTCTTGGAAGATACAACAACACTAAAAGATTTACATCAGAATGTAATCTCTTCATTCTTCATAATGTATCATTTAAAGTCTGGATGTTTTTCAAACTGAAAATGTTTTTTGTACTTGCTTGTTTTTTGTAAAATAGCTTAGTCTTCCTCTCACAGATATTTCAGTTTAAGAACTATCATAGTCCTCTAAGAAAGGTGGTGTTCCATACATTGGTTTGAAGATGTGCCATAGAATTACATTTTGAATATGAACGAACTAAAATAAAATACATTTATTTTAAATACAGTGGTCCCTCGCTATATCGAGGTTCACCTTTCGCAGCCTCGTTGTTTCGCAGATTTTTTTTTAATAGTATATCAACGCGCATTATGTTCTGCATCCTGATATTTGTCAGTCATTCTCCTCCGCACCGTGTCTCCTGTACAGTACAGAATGCGTTCAGTTATTTAAATGTTCGATCACGAGCAGTGTGACACCTGAGAGCGCACGGATGCATTCTCACTACAGTTCTGTGTTTGAATGAGAAGCAGTCCGAGCCCCACCAGGCTCCGCTTTCAGCCCCAGTGCGTCCTTCTCTGGAGCATGAGGAAGGATGCGAAGACCAGGGGCAGGCTCAGAACTGGCTTCAACAGACCCCAAAAGAGCCGTTTTCTACGGAGCTAGTGAGTCATGTCTCCGCGCCCCTCGTGCATCCAGCCGGACTCCCGGAGCCGTGTGACCTGTGCGCACGGTGGAGAGCTGTAGAACCCCTCCCCTCCGTTCCACGATCTATGGGGCCGCTTGTAGGTGCAAAATGCCAGGGCCGTTTATTGATCCCAGTCCGTCACTGCTCTGAAGTGCTGTATGTTTGCAAGTTTTCTCCCCAACAAAACCTGCAACAGCGCAGCAGCGCCAGGTAACGTTCCGATATGGTCTGGTGTAAACCAGGCAAGGTGCCAGGCGCCTCGGTCAGAGGAACTGTGAAATACACGCATATTTATACACGCAATATAAAGCTGACTACTTCACGGATTTTGCCTATCGCAGGTTATTTCTACAACGTAACCCCTGCGATAAATGAGGGACCACTGTACTGAGCCGCATCAGAGGGATCAAAGAGCCGCATGCGGCTCCGGAGCCGTGGGCTGCCGACCCCTGGTCTAGTTAAAGCCCAAGTCCAGCTTGTAACATTTCATACAAAAAAGCGATTAAAAAAAAGAAAGAAAGAAAAACAACAAAACATTCTGTAACTGTAATATTCCATAGAATGGTATTAGTATTAAATGCATCTACATTCAGATTGTTCCAGTGCATCTTTAGCTATCTCCATAGAAGAAATGTAAGTGTTGGGGCTTTGAAGAAGATGAATCACTTAAGTCATCAGTAGGGCTGACATTGCTTTTGATGTTCTTCATTTCTTTCTCAGCTGTAATTTCACTGTTTTCATTTTCAAAATGTCTCTGTACATCATGCATTGCATTTTCAAACTAAAATGTCTAGATGAGAAAAGCAATCCGATGTTAAGCTTCAAATGTTGTTCTTCACCTAAAATCAATTACATGAACGTGAATATTTGCACAGTCTGGAGTCAGCCAACTCTCTAGTTAACTCTAGTTAAAGGTGCATTGTGTAACGTTTCTGGTGGAGGGTCCATCAAATGTTGCATTAAACCTTTCACTCTTCATGGAGACCAAACCAAACCAAGGTACAGGTCAGATCTGTGGAGAGGCAACCCTGCTTACAGTCAGAATACCTATTTTTCCAGATATTTTTGACCTATAAAACCACCTGCAATTGAATAAATGTAAGGTTGTTTAGGTTGTAAGGCTATTTAATGTCATACCGTGTAACATTCCAAGCAGAGCAGTGGTGTATCCATAGGAAACAGCAGCTGACAGATTCCCAACCAAAATGTTACATAATGCACCTTTAAGCTTCAAATGACAGTTTAAAATCAATGACATGGATATTTGTGCAGTCTGGAGTCAGCCAATTGAAGCTACTGCAGTTAAACTTAGCTTTAAGCTGCTTTTGCCAAAAAACACATTAAAATCCAGAAACAGGTGTGTTTTTCAGTAAGATGACCGTAATGTAAAATGCACAATGACCTAGCACTAAAATGTGTCCAGTACACAGCGGACTAACATAACACAAGATTTGTTGTTTTAGCTTTGTTGTCCTGTCTATTACTGCCATGTTTTACGGTATTGGCTGAGAGAACACCCACGTAATAAAAAGGTTGCATGTTATGTCACTTTTTCAAAGGCCTTCAAGAAGTTCAGCTAGCACAAGAAATATGAGCAACCATATTATACACGATGAGTTTAGTGGCTCTTAAAATATGGTCGCTATTAAAACATTTAGTTCGTGCTTTGAATTGGGAGCCAGGTTCAAGCCCTGCCTAGAGGGAATAATGTCATCACAGTAGGAGAGTTGGCAATACTTGGGTTTTGAGGCTCCAGTCAAGTAATAGCATGGTGTTGCATTTCATCCAAGATGGTGCAAAGCTTGCCAACCGGAGAGTGCGTTAACGGATCTGCCACCTTTTTTGGCTGTTCCTGTGTCTTGGTAGTCTTGGCGATCTTCATTCTTGGTAAAGGTGAGCCCAACTTCAAGATGTTTTCTTCGGGGTGAGCATCCGGCAGCCGAGACTATTACATGTATCATAATGTACAGCAGGCGTTAACATGCTAGCCTTGTAGTTTAAAGTGCCCATGTTGCACCATTTTTTTGCCTTTGTTATTATAATGTTGTTTTCTCATCAAAAATAGACCCGGGATTGTGTTCTGTCTCATTCACACATGTTTAACACACACCATGCATATTTAGTTCTTCTCTCAAACACAAAACATTCTGTTCCACCTTGTGATGTCATGTGGTAATACAAACTCCATAAACCTTCACTATAATCATTTGGATAATTTCAACTCCAGAACTGCCAATCTATACTAAACAAAAGGTCAAAGGTAGCTGTTAACTTGAAATCAACTGCTTCATTACATCACAAGGTGGAACTGAGCATACTGAGATTTGGAAATGTAGACTAATAATAAAGTATTACTCAAACATTTGTAAAGAAAACAAAACACAGCACAACAACGCAGGTTTGGATGAGGAAAAAATATACTAACATGGCTAAACACTCACAAGAGTAATTTTAGTGTAATATAGGCTCTTTAAAGTGCAGGTGCATCTTGTGGTACTATATTGCCAGCACTTTGTGATGAGTTAAGCTGCATGACATTGTACTTTCATGGCTATCACGTTCAATGAGCTAATGAAAAACATGATTGTTAGTTGAAGGCCAAATTGCTTGCTTATTGTTTCCTCATTGACAGCAATTAGATTGCTATGATGATACGATGATACATTGTTTTTGAGCAAGTTGAAATGGCGTAAAATAACTTGGCAAGAAATGTGGAATAAAAACTCATCTCATTTTGTCTACTTAATCATAAAAAGCTGGAGGATCTGGCTTCCTTTCTTGACAGTGCAATGGCAGCCAAGAATTATCAAAATGTATTTTAAAGAAATCAGTCCTTATGGGCAATACCAACAGGATAATATCACGAGATACTAAGTGATTTTGAAGAGTATTTCCTAATGCTTTGACTTTAATTGAGTGGAAGACAAATCACTTCACAACAAATTCAAACAATTTATGCAGTCAGGTTAAGATGTAATTATAAATGACTGATCCAGCCTGTTCAGTAGACAGATAAACATAGAAGTGCAGTTGGCGATAAAAATCCTGGCGCACCACAACATTTTGAGTTGTAATTTTGGTCTTATTGTTTTCAAAAGCTTTCAAAAAGTTCCATCTGTAGAGAATTACTCCAGCAAATAACTGTACAATCAACAGTCACTTCATCCCATGTGGGGACAGTTGACCTGCTCCTTTTAAGGCATTACATGGGATTGCTCGATCGTGACTGTGGTTAGCGTTTGAGGTTAGCCACACACTTTCCTTTGTATTCATCTAATGCTTTGTGAAGTGGAGAGGAGACATTACGTTACATTATAATTTGACCATTGTTACAAAGGACACACATTAGGGTTTGGTCTTATCTCTTAGCAGCTTTGATTATTTGAAATAAACCGCACGCACTTGGTAGAGACACCAAGAGAGTTGTTGCGGTCAAAACAGACTTTAGTGACATATTTTTGATGTGCTTCTATGAGACCTATTGTACCATGCTAAATAAGGGTGTCATAATTTCATAATCAAAAGTTAATAAAATTGTAGTTAAATAAAATACCAATGCCTTACATTTGCATACAGTTTTCAAAGTGCTTCACTGAGGTCATTCTTTATTCACTCTACAATTCAGTGGTGATAAGTTATCTCTACAACAACAGCTGCCGTGCGGTAGACTGATGGATACAAGGCCAATCTGCACCATTGGTTTCTCCAACTACCACCCACACACTCGCAGCCTGCACTCGTCTGGGTTATTATCAAACTGATGACCTGAGTCACTGCCACAAAGCTATAGAGCAAAGGTGTCCAAACTTTTATCACTAAGGACCACATCTTAAAAACACACTGAGGGCCACAGACCAGTGTTAATACAATACAGTGGATCATTCATATGCTGCATTTTACATAATTTTAACACAGCCACACCTTCAAAAGGCTTGGAATCTATCACAACACAATGTGATGTTATTGAGATTATAGAATGACTTAAATGTGCTGTTAAAATGAATGCCTACAATCAACTGGGCCAAACAAAATTGGTCTGAGGCCCCCGGGCCATAGTTTGGTCACCCCTGCTATACATTCAGTATACTCCTACAGGATTAGGTGAAATGTGTGTACAGCACTGTTAATTGAAAGCTCAATTGTGTCAAACTGGTATCTCCACAGATTTTTTAATTTCACTTAATTTGAAATGAATAATTTTATTGATTGAAGAAGAAACAGAAAGACCAACTTTCTCCGAATTCAGCTTAAATTATGTTCAGTTGTTGACTGCAGCATTGACTGCTTCTTTGACATCTTGACAATAGCTGCTGGGCATTGGATCAATACAGCAGTTATATCAGATGTGTGTTCAATTTACTGTTGCTGTCAGAGCAAGGGGCGTTTCATTGGTTGACCTGCACAGGCGCTGCTGGCTCTCGGCCCTCGCTGGCTATCAGTCTCCGGGGCTAAGAGGATAATGTGTTAGCTGATATCTTAGTTCATTCACTGCGGTGCTGAAATGGGAAAAAGGGGAGTTTTTGAGGAGGTAATGATGGACCACTTTGGTTTCTCCTGAGAATGAGGAATTTAGGGCCCAGTCTCGGAACATCACTACTAAGACCTGTTGATGCACAGCAGTGAGCCCAGTGGTTTCCTGAACACTGATATTGTTTAAATTATAACTGTGAAAATTTGCCACGGAGAATTTTTAATGCGTGCTATCATAACAAGACATAAAACTGCGGTAAAACGACTCTGCTGGTAATCGCTGTTTGTTTTCAGTCGGGAATTTAAGTAGGACGTGATACTGGCAGTGTTGTGTAAGGCTAGGATCTTGGGTCCTCTTTCTCTGCTAACACACCAGTCATGGATCACAGAGCTGGAGAAGCAGCTAATAGCCCTCTCTAGCTGGGCCCGTGCTAAATACTCCCTCCACTAAAATTATTCCTTGGGGAATCAATGGGCCCATTCTTTTGTGAGGAGCAGTTTGCTTGATGGTCCCAACCTCTATGTGAAACATTAGACAGCGATGGGGAAAACATAAAACATAATACTTGTGTGACCAGCTTGTCATTGGCTGTGTTAAAAATTTCACCCGAGATAGGTGTGTCTACGTTCGGATGTATGGAGTATGGCATGTATTGGAGTATGGCATGGATCGGCCATGTACATCAGATTAAAGAAGCTGAACATGAGCATTCTAAAATGTGAAAAACAGAACTAGTTCATTTTAAATGGTTTTCAGAGGTCCAATATTATTCTTCACTTACCTTCTGCATTCCTAGTATCCTAATTATGCATTGTGATTACTTTTCACAACTTTCAGAAACCCTCTGGCTTCCAGTGATTCCAACAATAACTACCATGCAAAGCACACACTTCCTGACTCTCAAATGCTTTATAATTAGACAACATACTTATCTTAACCTTAAGAGCTGCTTATGCAATATATCTGTGCTGGGGCAAGGGAACTTTTGCTTGAATACACGTAAAAAAGAAAAAAGCAAGACATAAATAATGCTGTATTATGTTATATTGCAGGCAAAACAATTACATCTCCATAGAGAAGCTGGTGGCAGATCCTTCCTAACCAGAAAAGTTACATAGTGCACCATTAAAGCTCATATAAGAACTACCGTGTCTCAGTCACCATGGCTAACTATTTACCCATAATATAATATTTTTAAAAAGCTCTACTGCACTGCACAAGAGTAAAAAGATTACTTTGATTATTGGTTGAAATAGCCATTGCTTCCCATACTAACCACAGAAAATGCTAATGCTAACAAACTACATCGAGTTACATCAGTTAATGTGAGAGTAATTTCAAGTTCTGAATCTACTTCAGTTGACCCATGAGTAGGGTGACCAGATTTTCAAAATTCAAAACTGGTCCTGGTTTAGTCCTCATTTAGACTCGGTTTAGACCTAGTTTAAATCAAACTGGTCAAAAACTGAGACAACTGGTTTAGTCCTGTTTTGTTTGCCTGTATTCAGCATCACACATTTTACTATGTGTAGTTTTATGTATTTTAGCAGGTTAGTATGTGCGTGTGTGTATGTGTGTGTATGTGTGTGCATGTGTGTGTGTTACTGTTTGGGGTTGTTTGGTTGTGTTGGGCCAGGCAGCTGTGGGGGCTGTTTGGGTGGGTGGAAGGAAATGTTTTTAATCACTGTATAGCACTTTGTGTTGTTGTTGTTGTTGTTTTTTTTTGGATGAAATGCGGTTTATAAATAAAGTTTGATTGATTGATTTAGAGCCCCTATGACAGAAGTGCATCAAGGCCAGTTGTGATATGGGCCGTCCGCCCGTGGACCCACCACCCGCGGGAGGATTCATGGGGGCTGGTGCATTGTGTTCTGGACAGCAGATCTGCTTGGACTGCTGCCTCCACGACCCAGAAATGGAGAAGCAGAAGAAGATGGATGGATGATTGATTTAGTCCTGGTTTATTACACCTGGTTTAGTCCTAGTTTAATCTTGGATTAGACTTGGTTTGGACCTGGTTTGAACCTGGTTTAGATCAAATTTGTCACATTTGGGACATTTCTTGTACAAAACTGGGACAAAACATGGTATCTATACAGGGTTACACAGGCTCAAAACTTTGATTGTCCCAAATAAACAAGAACATCTGGTCACTCTACCCATGAAAGCACAACCTTGAGGCCAAACAATGGAGAACCCAAACAAAACCTGAGGTAAGGAAGTCAACTTAAAGTCATAACAAGAAATCTCATTCAATCCGGGATGAATATTGCACATGTATTGCTTCACTTTACAACACAATGAAATAAAATGCATCAAAGATAAACCCCAGTCTCCGTGTCTACGTCCTCTGTTTGATTGAACTCCACAAAAATGTGGAACACGTAAAAATGAGCTAAGCATTGGGTGGAAAAGCAAACATCTCCATTTCAGCCCCTTATAAAGTTCATAGCGTTTCCTTGTGAACTCCTATTTTAATCTGTCAGTAATTGTTCTGTGTAGCATTCACCCCAAACATATCGCCGATTTTTTCGCCGCAACATCTCCGCTGTCTCGCCACAAAAGCCCCAGTTTTGGATACGCATTTGGCCATTACTCACTGCTTTTCCCAGTCATCCATTTCCCAAATCAATTATAATGTATTGCTCAGGCGTTCCCAACCTGATGATGGGAACCTTCCTGGTTTTCTGCATCTGCTCATACCAGATCACAGTTTAAGAAGCTGTCATCACAAAAAGACATAGTAAAAATGAAGGAATTATAGTATGACATAACAACAGTAAGGCATTTGTAATATCTGGAGGGACAGTGAAAGCCACGCACAGTACGAATTAAGGAGATTTAGATTCAACTGTTCATGGCAGACCAGCAGAGTAAAGTACCCAAAGAGGCTTAATGCAGCTAAGCCTAAATATTTATAAAATCAGTTGTAATGGGCTACTCCACTGGCTGTACCATCCACTCCAGCCACTGTGAACATAAGCTGAACAGCGCTGACTTTTGATGTTTCTTTACTAAGCTAGGAACTATTGTTGATAAGCACTGGGGTAAAGTATGTTATAATGGTGTTCCTTCATCATTAGGCCACTCAAAGTTGTATTTAGATTCATAGTTTGTGGAGTTCTGCATTGTTCTGCATTCAAGGCTTGGAAGCTAAAAAAAAACAAAAAACAAAACAAAACAAAACTACCTATCTCCACCTACAGTTCAGTACTTACTTGCAATTATTAAAATATATATTCAAAGCATGTGTCATGCAGTTTTTTTCCTCCAATTTACATATTCTTACTTGAGTGCCCGAGAGCCCTGCACAAGAAAAACAGTATGTATGCCTCTCGGATGAGCGGCGAAACGTTTTCAACCAAGCAAACTTTGTCCAGTTGACAAATTGAACTTCTCCTTTGATCATGGATTCTACCTGGACGACTGAGGGACTTTTCACGCATCTTAAGTATGTATGGACTTTTGGGTGCACAAATAAATGTGACTGACACACACAAAAGAGGACACAAGTCGTCCCAGGGGCATTTTGAGTTATTCACAGATTCTGGAAGTGTAGCTTCTAAGCTTTCCAATGATGCCTTACACATGGAAATCTGACATTTGAAGAAGTTGTGGCCATTGTGGCATGCACATGGAATTTTGCTAAGGGGTGAAAACAGCTCATAAACTTTCCTCACTTTAGCCCTTCTTGCCTCATTTGCATGACATTAAAGATCCCGTGTCATGGTACTTCTTGATGCTTTTATATGGCGCCTTAATGGTTCCCTAATACTGTAAATGAATCCTTCAAAATCAAGACTCATGAGAAAGCCTCGCGAACACAGTCAGAGTAATACATTTCTCTCTCAAATACTTTATTCTGGGCGTTGTTGCTTGAATGCAAATGAGGAGGACAGAGACAGGCCAGCGCAGCAGGTGGGGGTGTGGCCAAACTCTCCGCTGTTTCCTCTTCAGCGGTGCGCTGTGCGCCGGCTCAACTTCCGCGTTTTAAGAGCGGAGGAACATATGAGACGATTTCCATTGAAAAATAAACACATTTCCACAGAAAATAAAATTAAACCACTGCAGTTTCAGAGGTTCGGAGGCTCGGATAAAGGACGTCCGACCACTCTCACGTGCCTCCAGGCAAATAAAAAAACGCATCTTTGAGCGTTGCTTGTTTGAGGTCCAAGTTCTCTGGGCGGGATTTACAGAGACAGTGGGTAGACATACAGATGGGCGGTGGAACTGCATTTGCATTTTTTCTTGAATGTGACGTCAGAAATTTCCCTTGTTCAGAATCGCCCGTTTGTTTTGTTTTTTTTCAAACGCAGAAAAGGACCGCAAATGCTCAGTTTACACATTTCGCAACTTTTAGCCATGGGGGAAGGCCCTAAACAGGGTAGGGGAGCTCACATTAATGTTCAAAAACCTCAGAAAGTGAAAATTTCATGCCATGGGACCTTTAAGCTAAGCCCTCCGCCATCACTGACATTACTGTGGTGTGGTGTTTCAGGGCAGGTCAGAATTAGAAGGTAACTTTGTTAAAACTGAAATGCTTTTATAACAAAAAGTCCATATAATCATTCAGTAATTCAATAATACACAGGATAATATGTTAAGTTAAAAATCTCCTGTATTGTCAATTTATTACTATACAAAATATTCTTGAATCTAGTGTTCAAAATTTTTGATGACTATGTAGAGATTACACTATAAAGAGATCTCTCATTATAAAAATAACATTGTTAGATGAGTGAACTTCTCCTTTGATCATTGTTAGATGAGATTTACATTAGCAACTACAGTGAACCCTCGCTCTATCACGGTTCACTCTTCGCGGCCTCGCTGTTTCGCGGATTTTTTTTTCTTCCTTTTTTTTTTTTTTTTCGTTTTTTTCCTTTTTTTTATAGTGTAACAATGTGTTCTGCGGCCTGATTGGCTAAGAGACTAGACCAGGACTAAACTTGGACTAAATCAGGTCTAGACCAGAAGTAGACCAGGTCTGACCAGGTCAAACGAGCGGCTTTTGCGTTCGTTTGTGTGTGTTCGGTTTGTGGCTCGGGTTGAGAGGAATCACAGGAGCAAGATGGCGCCTATGGTCGGCTGTACTTCTGCTACCTCTACTATTTCTCGTATTTTTGTGATTTTCCTTGTGCTATATTTTGCATGGTCAGCCCTGTCAACAAATGGCTATGTTATTCAATATGACAGACATACGTTATTCCACATCAAGGCACATCTGGAAAGTTTTTCTGTTACCTGGCCAGGTACACAGTTTTTCCCCTCCAAAACTGGAATGCTCCACGTCATCGCCGGAGTACCTGCTGCTAACTAAGCCCCGGGGCAAAAGAAAAAGGAAGCGGGGATCCAGGGCAGGTGTCCATACCAGGCGGAGAAAACAGCGAGCAAGCGGGACTGGATCTGCGGGGAGCGAACGGTGTCTGATACCGGTTCCTATCTGGGCGTCGGACGGCGAATCTGCGGAGCCACCGCCGCTACGGAGCTGAGTCGCCCGTTCTTCTCTGCGGTGTGAGAGGGTCCTGCGCCCTGTCACTTGTATCAAGGATGGAGGTTGTGTCCGGAGCGTCCAGTCGATCAGTGCACGTCAGTGTCCGAACGCGCGCAGCCTCTCCGGATGGCCCTGCTTAACGCACGCTCCATATGAATAAATCCTTTATACTGAGCGACTTGTTTGTCAACGAACGCGTGGATTTTATGTTCCTGACTGAGACATGGCAACGCGAACAGGATTTTGTCCACCTTAATGAATTGTGCCCCCCGGACTGCTCCGTGACTGGAACCCCGCGGGCCTCACGGCGAGGCGGCGGCGGCGCGCTCGTTTACCGGGATGGCTTCTGGACACGGCAAATGAATCCGGTCGCGTTCAACTCCTTTGAGATGCAGATGACTAAGGTTGGGAACATTACTTCATTTTATTGTATCTTAATCTATCGGCCGCCTGGTCCTGCACGTTCTTTCTTGGATGATTTCGCAGACTTGTTGTCTTCTATTATTAAACTTGAGAGTTTTGATACTCTGTGATTTTAACCTCCATGTAGATAATCCCTCATCCCTTATCCACGATGAGGGGTTTATCGTGGTTAAATCTGTGACAGAGCAGCATGTGTCGCGCACTTCTCCAAGGGGTTGGTGGGCGTCTCGTCCCGGGACGTGACAGTGCTCCTTGCACATCTGGCGGGGCTCCCGGGGCCGTGTCTCCCCCCACGCGCCACTATTAATACATTTTTTGGAAAATCTATGAAAGTTTGAGTGTTTAAACTAGAGACAAATGTGAGAAAAGGTTAATTCCAGTCTGAGAAAAGCGTATAATGTGTGTGCTGAGGCGTTTACAGCCTTAAAACATGTAGAATAATTGTAAAATGTAAAATTGTCCTACTTCGCGGATTTCTCTTATTGCGGGCTATTTCTGGAACCTAACCCCCGCGATAAACGAGGGTTCACTGTATTCCTGCTGGTTAATTTCATCCATCCAGGCACTGCTGAATGAGGGCCATGTGGAAGCAAGTTTGTGATTACTAGTATAATATGCCCAGCCAGTTGTATCTCTACCATTCACCAAGTGAATGGGGTGAATGGGGCACTGAATCATTATGTCATCAGTGTTCCCTGGGGATGTGATGCTAACTGTAGGCATGCTCTGTCTGAGGCTTTGTTAGACTTTAATCTGAGTTTTATTTTAACACAATCTGACTGGAAAGAACTGATTTAGTTGGAACTATAACAGGTGAGATGATTTTTATTTAACAAGCCCCTCTCAAATAACATTTAGAGTCACAAGATAGCTAGCATTATCCAACAGTTTTTTCAGTTAGTCACTCTCACATTTTGGTTGAAAATCAAACACCTAAACGGGATCATGAACACTTGTATTGCATTACATCCACGTGTAGTATTTTAAAAAAATTGTGTTTGCTACTGTGCTATTGTACACCATAGACAAACATGTAGAACACCCCCAGCGTGATGTCACTGCAAAGCATCAGTATTGTTTTTTGGCTTTAACTGTGTGTTTTTTGCCAGTATGTGCCCAGGTCCCACCCATTACTTCAGGGAAATTCATTTGCTTAAGATGGAAATAATGCTAAATTTAGAACTTAAGTCACCAAATTCAATATCAAAACACCCCTAAAACAATTGCTGTCAGATAACAAGTTGATTCTTTGTAGCTTGGGTGAACCTGTGTCAATTGCTCCATTATTTTCGACAGGAGTGGCTGCAAATGTGTGCTCCCGATTACAGTGACCCCAAAGAATGACCTCACTGAATGGCTCACTGCTTTGTCCTCAAATATAGGCCTTATCAGCGCGCCATACTCAGGTCCCATGCTGCTTCCTTACCTTCCTGGTCCAGGGACATGACTTATTCTCCAGTCACATCAGATGTGAGTGAAATGAGAAGTACCTGAGGAATGTTAAGTGCAGCATATCAGAAAACATCAAAGCATACAGCCAGCCTTGGGGAGACTGTAAAATTAATGGTCCAAATTGAGTTGGGCAAAAAACAAAAAGCCCAGAGAATAGGCTACTGTATGCAAGGGTCACAGTTCCAAGTTCATGTGTGCTTTATGGTCTGCTGAACCAGAATGTTTCACCTTCAGGACTATGGGGTAATCTCAGGAGGAATCTGGGCACCTGCCAATTGTGTAGAGACAGCTTTGATTTTGTATTGACTGGCTGGACAATAATTATAGAGCTATACAAGGACACTGTTGTGACTCAAAACCACTTTATTATGTTATAGACATGAATATGGAAGAAAAAAACAAAACAAAAAACTAGTGTGTATATTTTTACAGTTTTTGAATAAGGATGCACCAATTCAATACTGGTATTGGATCAACACTGATACTGAAAAAAAATTGCTGGATCAGATATCAGCTTCCAAATATTCGTTCAGCTGATATAAGATAAGATAAGATAAGATAATCCTTTATTTGTCCCACAATGGGGAAATTGCAGTGTCACAACGCAAGTTTCAGAAACAGTTGGAAAAAGAGCATGCATCAAAATTAAGATAAATAATAATAAGTATGTACAATCAACTAAAAAACACAACACTGTAAGGTTAAAAGGCACAGGAACACTGCACAATAAATATCCTGGTTGGATATATAAATTTATCTAATAAGACATACTACGTACTTACTTATTTTATTCATACAAAGTAGTTACTTGAGGGATAGATAACAGCTACAAAACACATTAACAGTTTTGTCTCTCTTTCATTTTATTATTAGGGACCGAGCCCGAAGGGGGACGAAGGTCCCTATTGTTGTTGCTTTGTTTCCCTATTATTATTAGGGACCGAGCCCGAAGGGGGACGAAGGTCCCTATTGTTGTTGCTTCGTTTCCGTATTATTAGGGACCGAGCCCGAAGGGGGACGAAGGTCCCTATTGTTGTTGCTTTGTTTCCGTATTATTATTAGGGACCGAGCCCGAAGGGGGACGAAGGTCCCTATTGTTGTTGCTTTGTTTCCCTATTAGGGACCGAGCCCGAAGGGGGACGAAGGTCCCTATTGTTGTTGCTTTGTTTCCCTAGTATTATTATTATTATTAGGGACCGAGCCCGAAGGGGCACGAGGTCCCTATTGTTCTCGCTCTGTTTCTCTATTATTAGGGACCGAGCCCGAAGGGGCACGAAGGTCCCTATTGAAGTTGCTTTGTTTCTCTATTATTAGGGACCGAGCCCAAAGGGGCACGAGGTCCCTATTGTTCTCGCTCTGTTTCTCTATTATTATTATTCTTGGGACACTTTTTTTTTCACACGCTTTTGGGCAATTTTGAGCATGTTCCCATGCTTCAAAATGAACGTGACTTTGCAGGGGCATCACGTAGGGCGGCAGCTACGTCTCCAAAAAGACCTGTCCCCCGGTGACCCCCAGGAGCTCGATAGCGCCCCCTAGCGCGTTGTCTTTCGGGGCTGGCATACCGTTTAAGATAGGCGCACGAAATTCGGTAGGGACGTGTATCTCAATAAGACGAACAAACGCCTCACTGCAATGTCATGGCCACGCCCAACAGGAAGTGAGATAATTGGCCTTTTGTGTGATTTTCTAAAATTTGACATACAATGGAATTTGAAACACTTCTCCTACACCGTACCTCAGATGAGCTTAAATTTTGGTGAACATAATCTTAAGACGTTGGAAATGTTAAATTGCGAAGGATTTTCAAATAGGCGGTAATATGACGATACGGCGGATCGATAAACTTAGGTATTTATTGAATGTGAGTTATGAGTTATGAATGCGCGTTGTCTTTCAGGGCTGGCATACCGTTTAAGATAGGCGCACAAAATTCGGTAGGGACGTGTATCTCAATAAGACGAACAAACGCCTCACTGCAATGTTATGGCCACGCCCAACAGGAAGTGAGATAATTGGCCTTTTTTGTGATTTTTAAAAATTGGACATACAATGGAATTTGAAACACTTCTCCTACACCGTACCTCAGATGGGCTTAAATTTTGGTGAACATAATCTTAAGACGTTGGAGATGTTAAATTGCGAAGGATTTTCAAATAGGCGGTAATATGACGATACGGCGGATCGATAAAGTTAGGTATTTATTGAATCAGAGTTATGAGTTATGAATAGGAGGTATTTATTGAATATGGAGTTCTTCCTCAGACTAAAACTTCACAGGGTAATGTACATGAGGACTACCAAGATTTTCAGGCCAGTGAACTGTCAGAAAATGTACAGCAAATGAGCACTTTAACACAAAGAGGATCGTGGGTGGCATACGATTTCAGCCAGACACACGAAAGTTGGTATGGGTGTGTATCTCACTAAGATGAACAAAATTGTAATTACAATGTCATGGCCACGCCCAACAGGAAGTGAGATAAGAAGACTTGTATTGCGATTTTGTGTGATATGACATAAAATGGATTTTAAAACACTCCTCCTACACCGTACATCAGATGGGCGTAAATTTTGGTGTACATGAGCTCAAGACATTGGAGATGTTAAATTGCGAAGGGATTTTTGATATCTTGTAAGATGACAAAATGGCGGCCTGATGAATTTTGCTACCATTTGAAAGTGCCAAATTCAATAGGAGGTGTGTCACCACTTCATTTAGCAGACACTTCTCCTACAACGTACCTAACAGGAAAAATTGTCCGATATGGCTTACCATTTTTGCCAGGCACACGAAATTCGGTATGGGTGTGCGTCTCAGTAAGACGAACAAACGCAGGTGCGAGGTCCCGACCAACGCCGCTTGCGGCTTTAATTAGGGACCGAGCCCCGAAGGGGGACGAAGGTCCCTATTGTTGTTGCTTTGTTTCCCTATTATTATTATTATTAGGGACCGAGCCCGAAGGGGGACGAAGGTCCCTATTGTTGTTGCTTTGTTTCCGTATTATTAGGGACCGAGCCCCGAAGGGGGACGAAGGTCCCTATTGTTGTTGCTTTGTTTCCCTATTATTAGGGACCGAGCCCCGAAGGGGGACGAAGGTCCCTATTGTTGTTGCTTTGTTTCCCTATTATTATTATTATTATTAGGGACCGAGCCCCGAAGGGGGACGAAGGTCCCTATTGTTGTTGCTTTGTTTCCCTATTATTATTATTATTATTATTCTTGTTCTTGTTCACACTCGCTGGGGCAATTTTGAGCATGTTCCCATGCTTCAAAACGAACGAAACTTTGCACGGGCATCACAAAGTGCTGCCAGTACGACCACACAAAGTCCCGTCCCCCAGTGACCCCCAGGAGCTCGATAGCGCCCCCTAGCGCGTTGTCTTTCGGGGCTGGCATACCGTTTAAGATAGGCACACGAAATTCGGTAGGGACGTGTATCTCAATAAGACGAACAAACGCCTCACTGCAAATGTCATGGCCACGCCCAACAGGAAGTGAGATAATTGGGCTTTTGTGTGATTTTTGGGTATTGGACATAGAATGGAATTTGAAACACTTCTCCTACACCGTACCTCAGATGGGCTTAAATTTTGGTGAACATAATCTTAAGACGTTGGAGATGTTAAATTGCGAAGGATTTTCAAATAGGCGGTAATATGACGATACGGCGGATCGATAAAGTTAGGTATGGAATTTGAAACACTTCTCCTACACCGTACCTCAGATAGGCTTAAATTTTGGTGAACATAATCTTAAGACGTTGGAGATGTTAAATTGCGAAGGATTTTCAAATAGGCGGTAATATGACGATACGGCGGATCGATAAAATTAGGTATTTATTGAATGGGAGTGATGAGTTATGAATGGGAGGTATTTGTTGCTAGGCAACGCCCTGATCAAAGGTCTTTGATCTTTGTACCTTTGATCTGATATAGCTGCAAGCAGCAATGTGGGGACAAGCATCGAAGGTTCATGTAGGCCTCAGCATGTAGGCCACATGCAGGGTCTGACAGGGTCTGACAGAGTCTGACAGGGTCTAACAGAGTCTGACAGGGTCTGACAGGGTCTGACAGGGTCTGTTCTGACAGGGTATCTACAATGTCATGGCCACGCCCAACAGGAAGTGAGATAATTGTGCCAGGCACACGAAATTTCGTATGGCTGTGCGTCTCAGTAAGACGAACAAACGCAGGTGCGAGGTCCCGACCAACGCCGCTTGCGGCTTTAATTATTATTATTCTTGTTCTTGTTCACACTCGCTGGGGCAATTTTGAGCATGTTCCCATGCTTCAAAACGAACGAAACTTTGCACGGGCATCACAAAGTGCTGCCAGTACGACCACACAAAGTCCCGTGCCCCAGTGACCCCCAGGAGCTCGATAGCGCCCCCTAGCGCGTTGTCTTTCGGGGCTGGCATACCGGTTAAGATAGGCGCACGAAATTCGGTAGGGACGTGTATCTCAATAAGACGAACAAACGCCTCACTGCAATGTCATGGCCACGCCCAACAGGAAGTGAGATAATTGGGCTTTTGTGTGATTTTTGGGTATTGGACATAGAATGGAATTTGAAACACTTCTCCTACACCGTACCTCAGATAGGCTTAAATTTTGGTGAACATAATCTTAAGACGTTGGAGATGTTAAATTGCGAAGGATTTTCAAATAGGCGGTAATATGACTATACGGCGGATCGATAAAGTTAGGTATTTATTGAATGGGAGTGATGAGTTATGAATGGGAGGTATTTGTTGCTAGGCAACGCCCTGATCAAAGGTCTTTGATCTTTGTACCTTTGATCTGATATAGCTGCAAGCAGCAATGTGGGGACAAGCATCGAAGGTTCATGTAGGCCTCAGCATGGAGGCCACATGCAGGGTCTGACAGGGTCTAACAGAGTCTGACAGGGTCTGACAGGGTCTGACAGGGTCGGACAGGGTCTGTTCTGACAGGGTATCTACAATGTCATGGCCACGCCCAACAGGAAGTGAGATAATTGTGCCACGCACACGAAATTTGGTATAGCTGTGCGTCTCAGTAAGACGAACAAACGTAGGTGCGAGGTCCCGACCAACGCCGCTTGCGGCTTTAATTATTATTATTATTAGGGACCGAGCCCGAAGGGGGCGAAGGTCCCTATTGTTGTTGCTTTGTTTCCCTATTATTAGGGACCGAGCCCCGAAGGGGGACGAAGGTCCCTATTGTTGTTGCTTTGTTTCCCTATTATTATTATTATTAGGGACCGAGCCCCGAAGGGGGACGAAGGTCCCTATTGTTGTTGCTTTGTTTCCCTATTATTATTAGGGACCGAGCCCGAAGGGGGACGAAGGTCCCTATTGTTGTTGCTTCGTTTCCGTATTATTATTATTAGGGACCGAGCCCGAAGGGGGACGAAGGTCCCTATTGTTGTTGCTTTGTTTCCGGACGAAGGTCCCTATTGTTGTTGCTTTGTTTCCGTATTATTATTATTATTATTATTATTATTATTATTATTATTCTTGTTCATACACGCTGGGGCAATTTTGAGCATGTTCCCATGCTTCAAAACGAACGAAACTTTGCACGGGCATCACAAAGTGCTGCCAGTACGACCACACAAAGTCCCGTCCCCCAGTGACCCCCAGGAGCTCGATAGCGCCCCCTAGCGCGTTGTCTTTCGGGGCTGGCATACTGTTTAAGATAGGCGCACGAAATTCGGTAGGGACGTGTATCTCAATAAGACGAACAAATGCCTCACTGCAATGTCATGGCCACGCCCAACAGGAAGTGAGATAATTGGCCTTTTGTGTGATTTTGGGGTATTTGACATAGAATGGAATTTGAAACACTTCTCCTACACCGTACCTCAGATGGGCTTAAATTTTGGTGAACATAATCTTAAGACGTTGGAGATGTTAAATTGCGAAGGATTTTCAAATAGGCAGTAATATGACGATACGGCGGATCGATAAAGTTAGGTATGGAATTTGAAACACTTCTCCTACACCGTACCTCAGATAGGCTTAAATTTTGGTGAACATAATCCTAAGACGTTGGAGATGTTAAATTGCGAAGGATTTTCAAATAGGCGGTAATATGACGATACGGCGGATCAATAAAGTTAGGTATTTATTGAATGGGAGTGATGAGTTATGAATGGGAGGTATTTGTTGCTAGGCAACGCCCTGATCAAAGGTCTTTGATCTTTGTACCTTTGATCTGATATAGCTGCAAGCAGCAATGCCCACATTGCTGCTTGCAGCTATATCAGATCGAAGGCGATTCAAGCATCGAAGGTTCATGTAGGCCTCAGCATGTAGGCCACATGCAGAGTCTAACAGGGTCTGACAGGGTCTAACAGAGTCTGACAGGGTCTGACAGGGTCTGTTTTGACAGGGTATCTACAATGTCATGGCCACGCCCAACAGGAAGTGAGATAATTGTGCCAGGCACACGAAATTTGGTATGGCTGTGCGTCTCAGTAAGACGAACAAACGCAGGTGCGAGGTCCCGACCAACGCCGCTTGCGGCTTTAATTATTATTATTATTAGGGACCGAGCCCCGAAGGGGGACGAAGGTCCCTATTGTTGTTGCTTTGTTTCCCTATTATTATTATTATTATTAGGGACCGAGCCCCGAAGGGGGACGAAGGTCCCTATTGTTGTTGCTTTGTTTCCCTATTATTAGGGACGGAGCCCGAAGGGGGACGAAGGTCCCTATTGTTGTTGCTTCGTTTCCGTATTATTATTATTATTATTATTATTCTTGTTCATACACGCTGGGGCAATTTTGAGCATGTTCCCATGCTTCAAAACGAACGAAACTTTGCACGGGCATCACAAAGTGCTGCCAGTACGACCACACAAAATCCCGTCCCCCAGTGACCCCCAGGAGCTCGATAGCGCCCCCTAGCGCGTTGTCTTTCGGGGCTGGCGTACCGTTTAAGATAGGCCCACGAAATTCGGTAGGGACGTGTATCTCAATAAGATGAATAAATGCCTCACTGCAATGTCATGGCCACGCCCAACAGGAAGTGAGATAATTGGCCTTTTGTGTGATTTTGGGGTATTTGACATAGAATGGAATTTGAAACACTTCTCCTACACCGTACCTCAGATGGGATTAAATTTTGGTGAACATAATCTTAAGACGTTGGAGATGTTAAATTGCGAAGGATTTTCAAATAGGCGGTAATATGACGATACGGCGGATCGATAAATTTAGGTATGGAATTTGAAACACTTCTCCTACACCGTACCTCAGATGGGCTTAAATTTTGGTGAACATAATCTTAAGACGTTGGAGATGTTAAATTGCGAAGGATTTTCAAATAAGCGGTAATATGACGATACGGCGGATCAATAAAGTTAGGTATTTATTGAATGGGAGTTATGAGTTATGAATGGGAGGTATTTGTTGCTAGGCAACGCCCTGATCAAAGATCTTTGATCTTTGTACCTTTGATCTGTCTTTGGCCACGCCCAACAGGAAGTGAGATAATTGTGCCAGGCACACGAAATTTGGTATGGGTGTGCGTCTCAGTAAGACGAACAAACGCAGGTGCGAGGTCCCGACCAACGCCGCTTGCGGCTTTAATTATTATTATTATTATTCTTGTTCTTGTTCACACTCGCTGGGGCAATTTTGAGCATGTTCCCATGCTTCAAAACGAACGAAACTTTGCACGGGCATCACAAAGTGCTGCCAGTACGACCACACAAAGTCCCGTCCCCCAGTGACCCCCAGGAGCTCGATAGCGCCCCCTAGCGCGTTGTCTTTCGGGGCTGGCATACCGTTTAAGATAGGCGCACGAAATTCGGTAGGGACGTGTATCTCAATAAGACGAACAAACGCCTCACTGCAATGTCATGGCCACGCCCAACAGGAAGTGAGATAATTGGGCTTTTGTGTGATTTTTGGGTATTGGACATAGAATGGAATTTGAAACACTTCTCCTACACCGTACCTCAGATGGGCTTAAATTTTGGTGAACATAATCTTAAGACGTTGGAGATGTTAAATTGCGAAGGATTTTCAAATAGGCGGTAATATGACGATACGGCGGATCGATAAAGTTAGGTATGGAATTTGAAACACTTCTCCTACACCGTACCTCAGATAGGCTTAAATTTTGGTGAACATAATCTTAAGACGTTGGAGATGTTAAATTGCGAAGGATTTTCAAATAGGCGGTAATATGACGATACGGCGGATCGATAAAATTAGGTATTTATTTAATGGGAGTGATGAGTTATGAATGGGAGGTATTTGTTGCTAGGCAACGCCCTGATCAAAGGTCTTTGATCTTTGTACCTTTGATCTGATATAGCTGCAAGCAGCAATGTGGGGACAAGCATCAAAGGTTCATGTAGGCCTCAGCATGGAGGCCACATGCAGGGTCTGACAGGGTCTGACAGAGTCTGACAGGGTCTAACAGAGTCTGACAGGGTCTGACAGGGTCTGTTCTGACAGGGTATCTACAATGTCATGGCCACGCCCAACAGGAAGTGAGATAATTGTGCCAGGCACACGAAATTTCGTATGGGTGTGCGTCTCAGTAAGACGAACAAATGCAGGTGCGAGGTCCCGACCAACGCCGCTTGCGGCTTTAATTAGGGACCGAGCCCCGAAGGGGGACGAAGGTCCCTATTGTTGTTGCTTTGTTTCCCTATTATTATTATTCTTGTTCTTGTTCACACTCGCTGGGGCAATTTTGAGCATGTTCCCATGCTTCAAAACGAACGAAACTTTGCACGGGCATCACAAAGTGCTGCCAGTACGACCACACAAAGTCCCGTCCCCCAGTGACCCCCAGGAGCTCGATAGCGCCCCCTAGCGCGTTGTCTTTCGGGGCTGGCATACCGTTTAAGATAGGCGCACGAAATTCGGTAGGGACGTGTATCTCAATAAGACGAACAAACGCCTCACTGCAATGTCATGGCCACGCCCAACAGGAAGTGAGATAATTGGGCTTTTGTGTGATTTTTGGGTATTGGACATAGAATGGAATTTGAAACACTTCTCCTACACCGTACCTCAGATGGGCTTAAATTTTGGTGAACATAATCTTAAGACGTTGGAGATGTTAAATTGCGAAGGATTTTCAAATAGGCGGTAATATGACGATACGGCGGATCGATAAAATTAGGTATGGAATTTGAAACACTTCTCCTACACCATACCTCAGATAGGCTTAAATTTTGGTGAACATAATCTTAAGACGTTGGAGATGTTAAATTGCGAAGGATTTTCAAATAGGCGGTAATATGACGATACGGCGGATCGATAAAATTAGGTATTTATTGAATGGGAGTGATGAGTTATGAATGGGAGGTATTTGTTGCTAGGCAACGCCCTGATCAAAGGTCTTTGATCTTTGTACCTTTGATCTGATATAGCTGCAAGCAGCAATGTGGGGACAAGCATCGAAGGTTCATGTAGGCCTCAGCATGTAGGCCACATGCAGGGTCTGACAGGGTCTGACAGAGTCTGACAGGGTCTAACAGAGTCTGACAGGGTCTGACAGGGTCTGTTCTGACAGGGTATCTACAACGTCATGGCCACGCCCAACAGGAAGTGAGATAATTGTGCCAGGCACACGAAATTTCGTATGGCTGTGCGTCTCAGTAAGACGAACAAACGCAGGTGCGAGGTCCCGACCAACGCCGCTTGCGGCTTTAATTAGGGACCGAGCCCGAAGGGGGACGAAGGTCCCTATTGTTGTTGCTTTGTTTCCGTATTATTATTATTATTATTATTATTCTTGTTCATACACGCTGGGGCAATTTTGAGCATGTTCCCATGCTTCAAAACGAACGAAACTTTGCACGGGCATCACAAAGTCCTGCCAGTACGACCACACAAAGTCCCGTCCCCCAGTGACCCCCAGGAGCTCGATAGCGCCCCCTAGCGCGTTGTCTTTCGGGGCTGGCATACCGTTTAAGATAGGCGCACGAAATTCGGTAGGGACGTGTATCTCAATAAGACGAACAAATGCCTCACTGCAATGTCATGGCCACGCCCAACAGGAAGTGAGATAATTGGCCATTTGTGTGATTTTGGGGTATTGGACATAGAATGGATTTTGAAACACTTCTCCTACACCGTACCTCAGATGGGCTTAAATTTTGGTGAACATAATCTTAAGACGTTGGAGATGTTAAATTGCGAAGGATTTTCAAATAGGCGGTAATATGACGATACGGCGGATCGATAAAGTTAGGTATTTATTGAATGGGAGTGATGAGTTATGAATGGGAGGTATTTGTTGCTAGGCAACGCCCTGATCAAAGGTCTTTGATCTTTGTACCTTTGATCTGATATAGCTGCAAGCAGCAATGTGGGGACAAGCATCGAAGGTTCATGTAGGCCTCAGCATGTAGGCCACATGCAGGGTCTGACAGGATCTGACAGAGTCTGACAGGGTCTGACAGGGTCTGACAGGGTCTGACAGGGTCTGACAGGGACTGTTCTGACAGGGTATCTACAATGTCATGGCCACGCCCAACAGGAAGTGAGATAATTGTGCCAGGCACACGAAATTTGGTATGGCTGTGCGTCTCAGTAAGACGAACAAACGCAGGTGCGAGGTCCCGACCAACGCCGCTTGCGGCTTTAATTATTATTATTCTTGTTCTTGTTCACACTCGCTGGGGCAATTTTGAGCATGTTCCCATGCTTCAAAACGAACGAAACTTTGCACAGGCATCACAAAGTGCTGCCAGTACGACCACACAAAGTCCCGTCCCCCAGTGACCCCCAGGAGCTCGATAGCGCCCCCTAGCGCGTTGTCTTTCGGGGCTGGCATACCGTTTAAGATAGGAGCATGAAATTCGGTAGGGACGTGTATCTCAATAAGACGAACAAATGCCTCACTGCAATGTTATGGCCACGCCCAACAGGAAGTGAGATAATTGGCCTTTTGTGTGATTTTGGGGTATTTGACATAGAATGGAATTTGAAACACTTCTCCTACACCGTACCTCAGATGGGCTTAAATTTTGGTGAACATAATCTTAAGACGTTGGACATGTTAAATTGCGAAGGATTTTCAAATAGGCGGTAATATGACGATACGGCGGATCGATAAAGTTAGGTATGGGATTTGAAACACTTCTCCTACACCGTACCTCAGATAGGCTTAAATTTTGGTGAACATAATCTTAAGACGTTGGAGATGTTAAATTGCGAAGGATTTTCAAATAGGCGGTAATATGACGATACGGCGGATCGATAAAGTTAGGTATTTATTGAATGGGAGTGATGAGTTATGAATGGGAGGTATTTGTTGCTAGGCAACGCCCTGATCAAAGGTCTTTGATCTTTGTACCTTTGATCTGATATAGCTGCAAGCAGCAATGTGGGGACAAGCATCGAAGGTTCATGTAGGCCTCAGCATGTAGGCCACATGCAGGGTCTGACAGGGTCTGACAGGGTCTGACAGGGTCTGTTCTGACAGGGTATCTACAATGTCATGGCCACGCCCAACAGGAAGTGAGATAATTGTCCCAGGCACACGAAATTTGGTATGGCTGTGCGTCTCAGTAAGACGAACAAACGCAGGTGCGAGGTCCCGACCAACGCCGCTTGCGGCTTTAATTAGGGACCGAGCCCCGAAGGGGGACGAAGGTCCCTATTGTTGTTGCTTTGTTTCCCTATTATTATTATTATTATTATTCTTGTTCTTGTTCATACACGCTGGGGCAATTTTGAGCATGTTCCCATGCTTCAAAACGAATGAAACTTTGCACGGGCATCACAAAGTCCTGCCAGTACGACCACACAAAGTCCCGTCCCCCAGTGACCCCCAGGAGCTTGATAGCGCCCCCTAGCGCGTTGTCTTTCGGGGCTGGCATACCGTTTAAGATAGGCGCACGAAATTCGGTAGGGACGTGTATCTCAATAAGACGAACAAATGCCTCACTGCAATGTCATGGCCACGCCCAACAGGAAGTGAGATAATTGGCATTTTGTGTGATTTTGGGGTATTGGACATAGAATGGAATTTGAAACACTTCTCCTACACCGTACCTCAGATGGGCTTAAATTTTGTGAACATAATCTTAAGACGTTGGAGATGTTAAATTGCGAAGGATTTTCAAATCGGCGGTAATATGACGATACGGCGGATCGATAAAGTTAGGTATTTATTGAATGGGAGTGATGAGTTATGAATGGGAGGTATTTGTTGCTAGGCAACGCCCTGATCAAAGGTCTTTGATCTTTGTACCTTTGATCTGATATAGCTGCAAGCAGCAATGTGGGGACAAGCATCGAAGGTTCATGTAGGCCTCAGCATGGAGGCCACATGCAGGGTCTGACAGGGTCTAACAGAGTCTGACAGGGTCTGACAGGGTCTGACAGGGTCTGTTCTGACAGGGTATCTACAATGTCATGGCCACGCCCAACAGGAAGTGAGATAATTGTGCCAGGCACACGAAATTTCGTATGGCTGTGCGTCTCAGCAAGACGAACAAACGCAGGTGCGAGGTCCCGACCAACGCCGCTTGCGGCTTTAATTAGGGACCGAGCCCGAAGGGGGACGAAGGTCCCTATTGTTGTTGCTTCGTTTCCGTATTATTATTAGGGACCGAGCCCGAAGGGGGACGAAGGTCCCTATTGTTGTTGCTTTGTTTCCGTATTATTATTATTATTATTAGGGACCGAGCCCCGAAGGGGGACGAAGGTCCCTATTGTTGTTGCTTTGTTTCCCTATTATTATTATTATTATTATTATTCTTGTTCTTGTTCACACTCGCTGGGGCAATTTTGAGCATGTTCCCATGCTTCAAAACGAACGAAACTTTGCACGGGCATCACAAAGTGCTGCCAGTATGACCACACAAAGTCCCGTCCCCCAGTGACCCCCAGGAGCTCGATAGCGCCCCCTAGCGCGTTGTCTTTCGGGGCTGGCATACCGTTTAAGATAGGCGCACGAAATTCGGTAGGGACGTGTATCTCAATAAGACGAACAAACGCCTCACTGCAATGTCATGGCCACGCCCAACAGGAAGTGAGATAATTGGGCTTTTGTGTGATTTTTGGGTATTGGACATAGAATGGAATTTGAAACACTTCTCCTACACCGTACCTCAGATGGGCTTAAATTTTGGTGAACATAATCTTAAGACGTTGGAGATGTTAAATTGCGAAGGATTTTCAAATAGGCGGTAATATGACGATACGGCGGATCGATAAAATTAGGTATGGAATTTGAAACACTTCTCCTACACCGTACCTCAGATAGGCTTAAATTTTGGTGAACATAATCTTAAGACGTTGGAGATGTTAAATTGCGAAGGATTTTCAAATAGGCGGTAATATGACGTTACGGCGGATCGATAAAATTAGGTATTTATTGAATGGGAGTGATGAGTTATGAATGGGAGGTATTTGTTGCTAGGCAACGCCCTGATCAAAGGTCTTTGATCTTTGTACCTTTGATCTGATATAGCTGCAAGCAGCAATGTGGGGACAAGCATCGAAGGTTCATGTAGGCCTCAGCATGTAGGCCACATGCAGGGTCTGACAGGGTCTGACAGAGTCTGACAGGGTCTAACAGAGTCTGACAGGGTCTGACAGGGTCTGACAGGGTCTGTTCTGACAGGGTATCTACAATGTCATGGCCACGCCCAACAGGAAGTGAGATAATTGTGCCAGGCACACGAAATTTCGTATGGCTGTGCGTCTCAGTAAGACGAACAAACGCAGGTGCGAGGTCCCGACCAACGCCGCTAGCGGCTTTAATATTATTATTATTCTTGTTCTTGTTCACACTCGCTGGGGCAATTTTGAGCATGTTCCCATGCTTCAAAACGAACGAAACTTTGCACGGGCATCACAAAGTGCTGCCAGTACGACCACACAAAGTCCCGTCCCCCAGTGACCCCCAGGAGCTCGATAGCGCCCCCTAGCGCGTTGTCTTTCGGGGCTGGCATACCGTTTAAGATAGGCGCACGAAATTCGGTAGGGACGTGTATCTCAATAAGACGAACAAACGCCTCACTGCAATGTCATGGCCACGCCCAACAGGAAGTGAGATAATTGGCCTTTTGTGTGATTTTGTGGTATTGGACATAGAATGGAATTTGAAACACTTCTCCTACACCGTACCTCAGATGGGCTTAAATTTTGGTGAACATAATCTTAAGACGTTGGAGATGTTAAATTGCGAAGGATTTTCAAATAGGCGGTAATATGACGATACGGAGGATCGATAAAGTTAGGTATGGAATTTGAAACACTTCTCCTACACCGTACCTCAGATAGGCTTAAATTTTGGTGAACATAATCTTAAGACGTTGGAGATGTAAAATTGCGAAGGATTTTCAAATAGGCAGTAATATGACGATACAGCGGATCGATCAAATTAGGTATTTATTGAATGGAGTGATGAGTTATGAATGAAAGGTATTTGTTGCTAGGCAACGCCCTGATCAAAGGTCTTTGATCTTTGTACCTTTGATCTGATATAGCTGCAAGCAGCAATGTGGGGACAAGCATCGAAGGTTCATGTAGGCCTCAGCATGTAGGCCACATGCAGGGTCTGACAGGGTCTAACAGAGTCTGACAGGGTCTGACAGGGTCTGACAGGGTCTGACAGGGTCTGTTCTGACAGGGTATCTACAATGTCATGGCCACGCCCAACAGGAAGTGAGATAATTGTGCCAGGCACACGAAATTTGGTATGGCTGTGCGTCTCAGTAAGACGAACAAACGCAGGTGCGAGGTCCCGACCAACGCCGCTTGCGGCTTTAATTAGGGACCGAGCCCCGAAGGGGGACGAAGGTCCCTATTGTTGTTGCTTTGTTTCCCTATTATTATTATTCTTGTTCTTGTTCACACTCGCTGGGGCAATTTTGAGCATGTTCCCATGCTTCAAAACGAAACGAAACTTTGCACGGGCATCACAAAGTGCTGCCAGTACGACCACACAAAGTCCCGTCCCCCAGTGACCCCCAGGAGCTCGATAGCGCCCCCTAGCGCGTTGTCTTTCGGGGCTGGCATACCGTTTAAGATAGGCGCACGAAATTCGGTAGGGACGTGTATCTCAATAAGACGAACAAACGCCTCACTGCAATGTCATGGCCACGCCCAACAGGAAGTGAGATAATTGGGCTTTTGTGTGATTTTTGGGTATTGGACATAGAATGGAATTTGAAACACTTCTCCTACACCGTACCTCAGATGGGCTTAAATTTTGGTGAACATAATCTTAAGACGTTGGAGATGTTAAATTGCGAAGGATTTTCAAATAGGCGGTAATATGACGATACGGCGGATCGATAAAGTTAGGAATGGAATTTGAAACACTTCTCCTACACCGTACCTCAGATAGGCTTAAATTTTGGTGAACATAATCTTAAGACGTTGGAGATGTAAAATTGCGAAGGATTTTCAAATAGGCGGTAATATGACGATACGGCGGATCGATAAAATTAGGTATTTATTGAATGGGAGTGATGAGTTATGAATGGGAGGTATTTGTTGCTAGGCAACGCCCTGATCAAAGATCTTTGATCTTTGTACCTTTGATCTGATATAGCTGCAAGCAGCAATGTGGGGACAAGCATCGAAGGTTCATGTAGGCCTCAGCATGTAGGCCACATGCAGGGTCTGACAGGGTCTAACAGAGTCTGACAGGGTCTGACAGGGTCTGACAGGGTCTGATAGGGTCTGTTCTGACAGGGTATCTACAATGTCATGGCCACGCCCAACAGGAAGTGAGATAATTGTGCCAGGCACACGAAATTTGGTATGGGTGTGCGTCTCAGTAAGACGAACAAATGCAGGTGCGAGGTCCCGACCAACGCCGCTTGCGGCTTTAATTATTATTATTCTTGTTCTTGTTCACACTCGCTGGGGCAATTTTGAGCATGTTCCCATGCTTCAAAACGAACGAAACTTTGCACGGGCATCACAAAGTGCTGCCAGTACGACCACACAAAGTCCCGTCCCCCAGTGACCCCCAGGAGCTCGATAGCACCCCCTAGCGCGTTGTCTTTCGGGGCTGGCATACCGTTTAAGATAGGCGCACGAAATTCGGTAGGGACGTGTATCTCAATAAGTCGAACAAACGCCTCACTGCAATGTCATGGCCACGCCCAACAGGAAGTGAGATAATTGGGCTTTTGTGTGATTTTTGGGTATTGGACATAGAATGGAATTTGAAACACTTCTCCTACACCGTACCTCAGATGGGCTTAAATTTTGGTGAACATAATCTTAAGACGTTGGAGATGTTAAATTGCGAAGGATTTTCAAATAGGCGGTAATATGACGATACGGCGGATCGATAAAGTTAGGTATGGAATTTGAAACACTTCTCCTACACCGTACCTCAGATAGGCTTAAATTTTGGTGAACATAATCTTAAGACGTTGGAGATGTTAAATTGCGAAGGATTTTCAAATAGGCGGTAATATGACGATACGGCGGATCGATAAAGTTAGGTATTTATTGAATGGGAGTGATGAGTTATGAATGGGAGGTATTTGTTGCTAGGCAACGCCCTGATCAAAGGTCTTTGATCTTTGTACCTTTGATCTGATATAGCTGCAAGCAGCAATGTGGGGACAAGCATCGAAGGTTCATGTAGGCCTCAGCATGGAGGCCACATGCAGGGTCTGACAGGGTCTAACAGAGTCTGACAGGGTCTAACAGAGTCTGACAGGGTCTGACAGGGTCTGACAGGGTCTGACAGGGTCTGTTCTGACAGGGTATCTACAATGTCATGGCCACGCCCAACAGGAAGTGAGATAATTGTGCCAGGCACACGAAATTTGGTATGGCTGTGCGTCTCAGTAAGACGAACAAACGCAGGTGCGAGGTCCCGACCAACGCCGCTTGCGGCTTTAATTATTATTATTAGGGACCGAGCCCCGAAGGGGGACGAAGGTCCCTATTGTTGTTGCTTTGTTTCCCTATTATTATTATTCTTGTTCTTGTTCACACTCGCTGGGGCAATTTTGAGCATGTTCCCATGCTTCAAAACGAACGAAACTTTGCACGGGCATCACAAAGTGCTGCCAGTACGACCACACAAAGTCCCGTCCCCCAGTGACCCCCAGGAGCTCGATAGCGCCCCCTAGCGCGTTGTCTTTCGGGGCTGGCATACCGTTTAAGATAGGCGCATGAAATTCGGTAGGGACGTGTATCTCAATAAGACGAACAAACGCCTCACTGCAATGTCATGGCCACGCCCAACAGGAAGTGAGATAATTGGGCTTTTGTGTGATTTTTGGGTATTGGACATAGAATGGAATTTGAAACACTTCTCCTACACCGTACCTCAGATGGGCTTAAATTTTGGTGAACATAATCTTAAGACGTTGGAGATGTTAAATTGCGAAGGATTTTCAAATAGGCGGTAATATGACGATACGGCGGATCGATAAAGTTAGGTATTTATTGAATGGGAGTGATGAGTTATGAATGGGAGGTATTTGTTGCTAGGCAACGCCCTGATCAAAGGTCTTTGATCTTTGTACCTTTGATCTGATATAGCTGCAAGCAGCAATGTGGGGACAAGCATCGAAGGTTCATGTAGGCCTCAGCATGTAGGCCACATGCAGGGTCTGACAGGGTCTGACAGAGTCTGACAGGGTCTAACAGAGTCTGACAGGGTCTGACAGGGTCTGACAGGGTCTGTTCTGACAGGGTATCTACAATGTCATGGCCACGCCCAACAGGAAGTGAGATAATTGTGCCAGGCACACGAAATTTTGTATGGCTGTGCGTCTCAGTAAGACGAACAAACGCAGGTGCGAGGTCCCGACCAACGCCGCTTGCGGCTTTAATTAGGGACCGAGCCCCGAAGGGGGACAAAGGTCCCTATTGTTGTTGCTTTGTTTCCCTATTATTATTATTATTATTAGGGGGCCAAGCACCAGAGGTGCTGGGCACCCTCTAGGAATCGTATTCCGTTGCCTAGGCGAGTTGCCTGGTAACCCTTTGATCTTTGCTTTGATCTTCGGGTCGGAAAGTTATTATTAGGGGGCCAAGCACCAGAGGTGCTGGGCACCCTCTAGGAATCGTATTCCGTTGCCTAGGCGAGTTGCCTAGTAACCCTTTGATCTTTGCTTTGATGTTCGGGTCTGAAAGTTATTATTATTATTATTATTCTTCTAGTATAGGAAGTCTATGGCAGCCCTTAGAACCGTTTGGTAAAAAGTTGTGAAATTTGGCATGCACATTCCAGCCAGTCTCCTCATTACCCACAGCAATTTATAGGTCCCCAGCTCCAACCGTCTAGTGGCACCAGCAGGTCAAAGTTGCAGAAATTTGTCAACTGCCTAGCAACGCACCTAGTAACCTTTGATCCATCTTTGATGTGTCTGTTCTGACAGGGTTAGACCCTGACCCTGTCAGACCCTGTCAGACTCTGTTAGATCCTGTCAGACCTTGTTAGACCCTGTCAAACGGTGAGGTCAAAGTTGCAGAAATTTGTCATGTTGAATCCAAACGTTGAGTGCCGTGACGAATATATTTGTCAAGGGTGTTTTTCAGCGGGGGTCGCTAGAATATGACCTGGAGCAGCTTTGAAGGTGTAATTCACGTCTCCCAACCTCTAGGTAGCAATCTTGTATCATTATCTGCCGATCGGAGACCCGGAAGAGAGGAAGAGTGTAGTTTGTGTACTGTGTATTGGCCAGAGGAGCAAGATGGTGAGGGAATCCGGAAAAGCAGATGACTGTTAATCAGCGCCTATGGAGCGGTCTGATCGCTCTTGGGACCTAGGATCCTGGATCAGAGGATCACAGAGACAAGCCGGATCAAGCAGCGAGGTCAGGGCCGAGATCTGCTCTGTCTGAGGCAGGGGGCATGTCGTGTGTGCGCTGCGCGGAGCAAGAACTCTGATCAGAACTACGACAGCGCCAAAGAAGAAGTTTACTGACTTGGAGCAGTAGATCCTGGTCTCCAGAGAGGCATGAGATGAGAAGAATTAAGTTTACATGATGCTGCTGTGTGGGAATTGTAATGAATGAAGTTATGTGTGTGTACGTGCGTGTGTATACGCACGTGTGTGCGTGCGTGTGCGTGTGTGTGTAGCTGTGTGTGTGTAAAGGTTTATGCATGGGCTTGTGTGTATGTACATATATTAATTAAGATTAAGATTAATTTAAGATTAATTAAGATTAATTTTTTTTAGGCTTAAGCCTTTATTGGTCTCACACACAATGACACACAGTGACACACGGGAGAAATTTGACTTCTGCATTTGACCCATCCTTTTCAGGAGCAGTGAGCAGCCATCTTTTTCGGCGCCCGGGGGGCAGTACCGTGAAGGGTCTTGCCCAAGGACCCACACTGGTTAGCTCATTGCCCGAGGGGGGTTTGAACCTACAACCCCCAGGGGGAAAGTCCATGACTTACCAGTTGAGCTAACCAGCCGGTTATGTGTATATGTGTGTGTGTGTGTACAACAATGTAAAAACAATCCTAAGATTTGGATGACCAATATTATTGACAGATACGAAAACAGACCTCGATCGGAAGAGTTTGAAAATTTATGCTTAGCAAGTTTTGCTTCCGAGTACAGAGTTGTTTCAAAGTCTGAAGTTACAGCAAAACGACATACAGACAATATAATAGAACTCACCAATAACTGTGGGTTTATGAAACGGAGGACTCGTACGAAGCCTGCTATTCAAACGGTGCTTGGCCCCCGCATTGCTGCTTGCAGCTATATTTATTATTATTATTATTATTATTATTCTAGTATAGGAAGTCTATGGCAGCCCCTAGAACCGTTTGGTAAAAAGTTGTGAAATTTGGCATGCACATTCCAGCCAGTCTCCTCATTACCCACAGCAATTTATAGGTCCCCAGCTCCAACCGTCTAGTGGCACCAGCAGGTCAAAGTTGCAGAAATTTGTCAACTGCCTAGCAACGCACCTAGCAACCTTTGATCTGTCTTTGATGTGTCTGTTCTGACAGGGTTAGACCCTGACCCTGTCAGACCCTGTCAGACTCTGTTAGATCCTGTCAGACCTTGTTAGACCGTGTAGTTTGTGTACTGTGTATTGGCCAGAGGAGCAAGATGGTGAGGGAATCCGGAAAAGCAGATGACTGTTGATCAGCGCCTATGGAGCGGTCTGATCGCTCTTGGGACCCAGGATCTTGGATCAGAGGATCACAGAGACAAGCCGGATCAAGCAGCGAGGTCAGGGCCGAGATCTGCTCTGTCTGAGGCAGGGGGCATGTCGTGTGTGCGCTGCGTGGAGCAAGAACTCTGATCAGAACTACGACAGCGCCAAAGAAGAAGTTTACTGACTTGGAGCAGTAGATCCTGGTCTCCAGAGAGGCATGAGATGAGAAGAATTAAGTTTACATGATGCTGCTGTGTGGGAATTGTAATGAATGAAGTTATGTGTGTGTACGTGCGTGTGTATACGCATGTGTGTGCGTGCGTGTGCGTGTGTGTGTGTGTGTGTAGCTGTGTGTGTGTAAAGGTTTATGCATGGGCTTGTGTGTATGTACATATATGTGTGTGTGTGTGTGTGTGTGTGTGTATTAATTTTTATTTTTATTATGGATCTGTACTCTGAGCCTCAATATTGTTGTGAAGTGACAAAGTTCTATTTTATAGGAAAAGATATATCCTGTAAACATCTCTTGGCACTATTGATTTGAAGGAATTTTCAATTCAAAGAGCCTTATATTCTTATATTTGTAAATAAAAAATGTACTTTGTCATCAAAAATCTCTTTCTCTGTTGTTTTAGATGTTTGAGGTGTCATTAAATCAATAAATATTGACATCAAAATCACTGATCTGCTCGAAATGACTCTTTGTACATAACGCTCATTTTCTCCACTTTGTGGTAAAAAATATAAGGATATTTTATATAGGAAGTCTATGGCAGCCCCTAGAACCGTTTGGTAAAAAGTTGTGAAATTTGGCATGCACATTCCAGCCAGTCTCCTCATTACCCACAGCAATTTATAGGTCCCCAGTGTTAGACCCTGTCAAACGGTGCTTGGCCCCCGCATTGCTGCTTGCAGCTATATTTATTATTATTCTTGTTCTTGTTCACACTCGCTGGGGCAATTTTGAGCATGTTCCCATGCTTCAAAACAAACGAAACTTTGCACGGGCATCACAAAGTGCTGCCAGTACGACCACACAAAGTCCCGTCCCCCAGTGACCCCCAGGAGCTCGATAGCGCCCCCTAGCGCGTTGTCTTTCGGGGCTGGCATACCGTTTAAGATAGGCACACGAAATTCGGTAGGGACGTGTATCTCAATAAGACGAACAAACGCCTCACTGCAATGTCATGGCCACGCCCAACAGGAAGTGAGATAATTGGGCTTTTGTGTGATTTTTGGGTATTGGACATAGAATGGAATTTGAAACACTTCTCCTACACCGTACCTCAGATGGGCTTAAATTTTGGTGAACATAATCTTAAGACGTTGGAGATGTTAAATTGCGAAGGATTTTCAAATAGGCGGTAATATGACGATACGGCGGATCGATAAAGTTAGGTATGGAATTTGAAACACTTCTCCTACACCGTACCTCAGATAGGCTTAAATTTTGGTGAACATAATCTTAAGACGTTGGAGATGTTAAATTGCGAAGGATTTTCAAATAGGCGGTAATATGACGATACGGCGGATCGATAAAATTAGGTATTTATTGAATGGGAGTGATGAGTTATGAATGGGAGGTATTTGTTGCTAGGCAACGCCCTGATCAAAGGTCTTTGATCTTTGTACCTTTGATCTGATATAGCTGCAAGCAGCAATGCCCACATTGCTGCTTGCAGCTATATCAGATCGAAGGCGATTCAAGCATCGAAGGTTCATGTAGGCCTCAGCATGTAGGCCACATGCAGAGTCTAACAGGGTCTGACAGGGTCTAACAGAGTCTGACAGGGTCTGACAGGGTCTGTTTTGACAGGGTATCTACAATGTCATGGCCACGCCCAACAGGAAGTGAGATAATTGTGCCAGGCACACGAAATTTGGTATGGCTGTGCGTCTCAGTAAGACGAACAAACGCAGGTGCGAGGTCCCGACCAACGCCGCTTGCGGCTTTAATTATTATTATTATTAGGGACCGAGCCCCGAAGGGGGACGAAGGTCCCTATTGTTGTTGCTTTGTTTCCCTATTATTATTATTATTATTAGGGACCGAGCCCCGAAGGGGGACGAAGGTCCCTATTGTTGTTGCTTTGTTTCCCTATTATTAGGGACCGAGCCCGAAGGGGGACGAAGGTCCCTATTGTTGTTGCTTTGTTTCCGTATTATTATTATTATTCTTGTTCATACACGCTGGGGCAATTTTGAGCATGTTCCCATGCTTCAAAACAAACGAAACTTTGCACGGGCATCACAAAGTGCTGCCAGTACGACCACACAAAGTCTCGTCCCTGGGGGACCTGGGGGTCCCTGGGAGACCCCCCACTGGGGGACCCCCAGTGGGGGGTCTCCTAGACCGTACCTCAGATGGGCATAAATTTTGGTAAGCATAATCTTAAGACGTTGGAGATGTTAAATTGCGAAGGATTTTCAAATAGGCGGTAATATGACGATACGGCGGATCGATAAAGTTAGGTATGGAATTTGAAACACTTCTCCTACACCGTACCTCAGATAGGCTTAAATTTTGGTGAACATAATCTTAAGACGTTGGAGATGTTAAATTGCGAAGGATTTTCAAATAGGCGGTAATATGACGACACGGCGGATCGATAAAGTTAGGTATTTATTGAATGGGAGTGATGAGTTATGAATGGGAGGTATTTGTTGCTAGGCAACGCCCTGATCAAAGGTCTTTGATCTTTGTACCTTTGATCTGATATAGCTGCAAGCAGCAATGTGGGGACAAGCATCGAAGGTTCATGTAGGCCTCAGCATGTAGGCCACATGCAGGGTCTGACAGGGTCTAACAGAGTCTGACAGGGTCTGACAGGGTCTGACAGGGTCTGACAGGGTCTGACAGGGTCTAACAGAGTCTGACAGGGTCTGACAGGGTCTGACCCTGTCAGACCCTGTCTGAAGTGAGATAATTGAAGTGAGATAATTGAGCCAGGCACACGAAATTTGGTATGGCTGTGCGTCTCAGTAAGACGAACAAACGCAGGTGCGAGGTCCCGACCAACGCCGCTTGCGGCTTTAATTATTATTATTATTATTCTTGTTCTTGTTCACACTCGCTGGGGCAATTTTGAGCATGTTCCCATGCTTCAAAACGAACGAAACTTTGCACGGGCATCACAAAGTGCTGCCAGTACGACCACACAAAGTCCCGTCCCCCAGTGACCCCCAGGAGCTCGATAGCGCCCCCTAGCGCGTTGTCTTTCGGGGCTGGCATACCGTTTAAGATAGGCGCACGAAATTCGGTAGGGACGTGTATCTCAATAAGACGAACAAACGCCTCACTGCAATGTCATGGCCACGCCCAACAGGAAGTGAGATAATTGGGCTTTTGTGTGATTTTTGGGTATTGGACATAGAATGGAATTTGAAACACTTCTCCTACACCGTACCTCAGATGGGCTTAAATTTTGGTGAACATAATCTTAAGACGTTGGAGATGTTAAATTGCGAAGGATTTTCAAATAGGCGGTAATATGACGATACGGCGGATCGATAAAATTAGGTATGGAATTTGAAACACTTCTCCTACACCATACCTCAGATAGGCTTAAATTTTGGTGAACATAATCTTAAGACGTTGGAGATGTTAAATTGCGAAGGATTTTCAAATAGGCGGTAATATGACGATACGGCGGATCGATAAAATTAGGTATTTATTGAATGGGAGTGATGAGTTATGAATGGGAGGTATTTGTTGCTAGGCAACGCCCTGATCAAAGGTCTTTGATCTTTGTACCTTTGATCTGATATAGCTGCAAGCAGCAATGTGGGGACAAGCATCGAAGGTTCATGTAGGCCTCAGCATGTAGGCCACATGCAGGGTCTGACAGGGTCTGACAGAGTCTGACAGGGTCTGACAGGGTCTGACAGGGTCTGTTCTGACAGGGTATCTACAACGTCATGGCCACGCCCAACAGGAAGTGATATAATTGTGCCAGGCACACGAAATTTGGTATGGCTGTGCGTCTCAGTAAGACGAACAAACGCAGGTGCGAGGTCCCGACCAACGCCGCTTGCGGCTTTAATTATTATTATTATTCTTGTTCTTGTTCACACTCGCTGGGGCAATTTTGAGCATGTTCCCATGCTTCAAAACGAACGAAACTTTGCACGGGCATCACAAAGTGCTGCCAGTACGACCACACAAAGTCCCATCCCCCAGTGACCCCCAGGAGCTCGATAGCGCCCCGTAGCGCGTTGTCTTTCGGGGCTGGCATACCGTTTAAGATAGGAGCATGAAATTCGGTAGCGACGTGTATCTCAATAAGACGAACAAATGCCTCACTGCAATGTCATGGCCACACCCAACAGGAAGTGAGATAATTGGCCTTTTGTGTGATTTTGGGGTATTTGACATAGAATGGAATTTGAAACACTTCTCCTACACCGTACCTCAGATGGGCTTAAATTTTAGTGAACATAATCTTAAGACGTTGGAGATGTTAAATTGCGAAGGATTTTCAAATAGGCGGTAATATGACGATACGGCGGATCGATAAATTTAGGTATGGAATTTGAAACACTTCTCCTACACCGTACCTCAGATAGGCTTAAATTTTGGTGAACATAATCTTAAGACGTTGGAGATGTTAAATTGCGAAGGATTTTCAAATAGGCGGTAATATGACGATACGGCGGATCAATAAAGTTAGGTATTTATTGAATGGGAGTGATGAGTTATGAATGGGAGGTATTTGTTGCTAGGCAACGCCCTGATCAAAGGTCTTTGATCTTTGTACCTTTGATCTGATATAGCTGCAAGCAGCAATGTGGGGACAAGCATCGAAGGTTCATGTAGGCCTCAGCATGTAGGCCACATGCAGGGTCTGACAGGGTCTAACAGAGTCTGACAGGGTCTGACAGGGTCTGACAGGGTCTGTTCTGACAGGGTATCTACAATGTCATGGCCACGCCCAACAGGAAGTGAGATAATTGTGCCAGGCACACGAAATTTGGTATGGCTGTGCGTCTCAGTAAGACGAACAAACGCAGGTGCGAGGTCCCGACCAACGCCGCTTGCGGCTTTAATTAGGGACCGAGCCCGAAGGGGGACGAAGGTCCCTATTGTTGTTGCTTCGTTTCCGTATTATTAGGGACCGAGCCCCGAAGGGGGACGAAGGTCCCTATTGTTGTTGCTTTGTTTCCCTATTATTATTATTATTATTATTATTATTAGGGACCGAGCCCCGAAGGGGGACGAAGGTCCCTATTGTTGTTGCTTTGTTTCCGTATTATTATTCTTGTTCATACACGCTGGGGCAATTTTGAGCATGTTCCCATGCTTCAAAACGAACGAAACTTTGCACAGGCATCACAAAGTCCTGCCAGTACGACCACACAAAGTCTCGTCCCTGGGGGACCTGGGGGTCCCTGGGAGACCCCCCACTGGGGGACCCCCAGTGGGGGGTCTCCTAGACCGTACCTCAGATGGGCATAAATTTTGGTAAGCATAATCTTAAGACGTTGGAGATGTTAAATTGCGAAGGATTTTCAAATAGGCGGTAATATGACGATACGGCGGATCGATAAAATTAGGTATGGAATTTGAAACACTTCTCCTACACCGTACCTCAGATAGGCTTAAATTTTGGTGAACATAATCTTAAGACGTTGGAGATGTTAAATTGCGAAGGATTTTCAAATAGGCGGTAATATGACGATACGGCGGATCGATAAAATTAGGTATTTATTGAATGGGAGTGATGAGTTATGAATGGGAGGTATTTGTTGCTAGGCAACGCCCTGATCAAAGGTCTTTGATCTTTGTACCTTTGATCTGATATAGCTGCAAGCAGCAATGTGGGGACAAGCATCGAAGGTTCATGTAGGCCTCAGCATGTAGGCCACATGCAGGGTCTGACAGGGTCTGACAGAGTCTGACAGGGTCTAACAGAGTCTGACAGGGTCTGACAGGGTCTGACAGGGTCTGACAGGGTCTGTTCTGACAGGGTATCTACAATGTCATGGCCACGCCCAACAGGAAGTGAGATAACTGTGCCAGGCACACGAAATTTCGTATGGCTGTGCGTCTCAGTAAGACGAACAAACGCAGGTGCGAGGTCCCGACCAACGCCGCTTGCGGCTTTAATTATTCTTGTTCTTGTTCACACTCGCTGGGGCAATTTTGAGCATGTTCCCATGCTTCAAAACGAACGAAACTTTGCACGGGCATCACAAAGTGCTGCCAGAACGACCACACAAAGTCCCGTCCCCCAGTGACCCCCAGGAGCTCGATAGCGCCCCCTAGCGCGTTGTCTTTCGGGGCTGGCATACCGTTTAAGATAGGCGCACGAAATTCGGTAGGGACGTGTATCTCAATAAGACGAACAAACGCCTCACTGCAATGTCATGGCCACGCCCAACAGGAAGTGAGATAATTGGGCTTTTGTGTGATTTTTGGGTATTGGACATAGAATGGAATTTGAAACACTTCTCCTACACCGTACCTCAGATGGGCTTAAATTTTGGTGAACATAATCTTAAGACGTTGGAGATGTTAAATTGCGAAGGATTTTCAAATAGGCGGTAATATGACGATACGGCGGATCGATAAATTTAGGTATGGAATTTGAAACACTTCTCCTACACCGTACCTCAGATAGGCTTAAATTTTGGTGAACATAATCTGAAGACGTTGGAGATGTTAAATTGCGAAGGATTTTCAAATAGGCGGTAATATGATGATATGGCGGATCGATAAAGTTAGGTATTTATTGAATGGGAGTGATGAGTTATGAATGGGAGGTATTTGTTGCTAGGCAACGCCCTGATCAAAGGTCTTTGATCTTTGTACCTTTGATCTGATATAGCTGCAAGCAGCAATGTGGGGACAAGCATCGAAGGTTCATGTAGGCCTCAGCATGTAGGCCACATGCAGGGTCTGACAGGGTCTAACAGAGTCTGACAGGGTCTGACAGGGTCTGACAGGGTCTGACAGGGTCTGACAGGGTCTGTTCTGACAGGGTATCTACAATGTCATGGCCACGCCCAACAGGAAGTGAGATAATTGTGCCAGGCACACGAAATTTGGTATGGCTGTGCGTCTCACTAAGACGAACAAACGCAGGTGCGAGGTCCCGACCAACGCCGCTTGCGGCTTTAATTATTATTATTAGGGACCGAGCCCCGAAGGGGGACGAAGGTCCCTATTGTTGTTGCTTTGTTTCCCTATTATTATTATTATTATTAGGGACCGAGCCCGAAGGGGGACGAAGGTCCCTATTGTTGTTGCTTCGTTTCCGTATTATTATTATTATTATTATTATTATTATTATTCTTGTTCATACACGCTGGGGCAATTTTGAGCATGTTCCCATGCTTCAAAACGAACGAAACTTTGCACGGGCATCACAAAGTCCTGCCAGTACGACCACACAAAGTCCCGTCCCCCAGTGACCCCCAGGAGCTCGATAGCGCCCCCTAGCGCGTTGTCTTTCGGGGCTGGCATACCGTTTAAGATAGGCGCACGAAATTCGGTAGGGACGTGTATCTCAATAAGACAAACAAATGCCTCACTGCAATGTCATGGCCACGCCCAACAGGAAGTGAGATAATTGGGCTTTTGTGTGATTTTGGGGTATTTGACATAGAATGGAATTTGAAACACTTCTCCTACACCGTACCTCAGATGGGCTTAAATTTTGGTGAACATAATCTTAAGACGTTGGAGATGTTAAATTGCGAAGGATTTTCAAATAGGCGGTAATATGACGATACGGCGGATCGATAAAATTAGGTATGGAATTTGAAACACTTCTCCTACACCGTACCTCAGATAGGCTTAAATTCTGGTGAACATAATCTTAAGACGTTGGAGATGTAAAATTGCGAAGGATTTTCAAATAGGCGGTAATATGACGATACGGCGGATCGATAAAGTTAGGTATTTATTGAATGAGAGTTATGAGTTATGAATGGGAGGTATTTGTTGCTAGGCAACGCCCTGATCAAAGGTCTTTGATCTTTGTACCTTTGATCTGATATAGCTGCAAGCAGCAATGTGGGGACAAGCATCGAAAGTTCATGTAGGCCTCAGCATGTAGGCCACATGCAGGGTCTGACAGGGTATAACAGAGTCTGACAGGGTCTGACAGGGTCTGACAGGGTCTGTTCTGACAGGGTATCTACAATGTCATGGCCACGCCCAACAGGAAGTGAGATAATTGTGCCAGGCACACGAAATTTCGTATGGCTGTGCGTCTCAGTAAGACGAACAAACGCAGGTGCGAGGTCCCGACCAACGCCGCTTGCGGCTTTAATTATTAGGGACCGAGCCCCGAAGGGGGACGAAGGTCCCTATTGTTGTTGCTTTGTTTCCCTATTATTATTATTATTATTATTATTATTATTATTATTATTATTCTTGTTCTTGTTCACACTCGCTGGGGCAATTTTGAGCATGTTCCCATGCTTCAAAACGAACAAAACTTTGCATGGGCATCACAAAGTGCTGCCAGTACGACCACACAAAGTCCCGTCCCCCAGTGACCCCCAGGAGCTCGATAGCGCCCCCTAGCGCGTTGTCTTTCGGGGCTGGCATACCGTTTAAGATAGGCGCACGAAATTCGGTAGGGACGTGTATCTCAATAAGACGAACAAACGCCTCACTGCAATGTCATGGCCACGCCCAACAGAAAGTGAGATAATTGGGCTTTTGTGTGATTTTTGGGTATTGGACATAGAATGGAATTTGAAACACTTCTCCTACACCGTACCTCAGATGGGCTTAAATTTTGGTGAACATAATCTTAAGACGTTGGAGATGTTAAATTGCGAAGGATTTTCAAATAGGCGGTAATATGACGATACGGCGGATCGATAAAGTTAGGTATTTATTGAATGGGAGTGATGAGTTATGAATGGGAGGTATTTGTTGCTAGGCAACGCCCTGATCAAAGGTCTTTGATCTTTGTACCTTTGATCTGATATAGCTGCAAGCAGCAATGTGGGGACAAGCATCGAAGGTTCATGTAGGCCTCAGCATGTAGGCCACATGCAGGGTCTGACAGGGTCTGACAGAGTCTGACAGGGTCTAACAGAGTCTGACAGGGTCTAACAGAGTCTGACAGGGTCTGACAGGGTCTGACAGGGTCTGTTCTGACAGGGTATCTACAATGTCATGGCCACGCCCAACAGGAAGTGAGATAATTGTGCCAGGCACACGAAATTTCGTATGGCTGTGCGTCTCAGTAAGACGAACAAACGCAAGTGCTAGGTCCCGACCAACGCCGCTTGCGGCTTTAATTATTATTCTTGTTCATACACGCTGGGGCAATTTTGAGCATGTTCCCATGCTTCAAAACGAACGAAACTTTGCACGGGCATCACAAAGTGCTGCCAGTACGACCACACAAAGTCTCGTCCCCCAGTGACCCCCAGGAGCTCGACAGCGCCCCCTAGCGCGTTGTCTTTCGGGGCTGGCATACCGTTTAAGATAGGCGCACGAAATTCGGTAGGGACGTGTATCTCAATAAGACGAACAAATGCCTCACTGCAATGTCATGGCCACGCCCAACAGGAAGTGAGATAATTGGCCTTTTGTGTGATTTTGTGGTATTGGACATAGAATGGAATTTGAAACACTTCTCCTACACCGTACCTCAGATGGGCTTAAATTTTGGTGAACATAATCTTAAGATGTTGGAGATGTTAAATTGCGAAGGATTTTCAAATAGGTGGTAATATGACGATACGGCGGATCGATAAAGTTAGGTATGGAATTTGAAACACTTCTCCTACACCGTACCTCAGATAGGCTTAAATTTTGGTGAACATAATCTTAAGACGTTGGAGATGTTAAATTGCGAAGGATTTTCAAATAGGCGGTAATATGACGATACGGCGGATCGATAAAGTTAGGTATTTATTGAATGGGAGTGATGAGTTATGAATGGGAGGTATTTGTTGCTAGGCAACGCCCTGATCAAAGGTCTTTGATCTTTGTACCTTTGATCTGATATAGCTGCAAGCAGCAATGTGGGGACAAGCATCGAAGGTTCATGTAGGCCTCAGCATGTAGGCCACATGCAGGGTCTGACAGGGTCTGACAGAGTCTGACAGGGTCTAACAGAGTCTGACAGGGTCTGACAGGGTCTGACAGGGTCTGTTCTGACAGGGTATCTACAATGTCATGGCCACGCCCAACAGGAAGTGAGATAATTGTGCCAGGCACACGAAATTTCGTATGGCTGTGCGTCTCAGTAAGACGAACAAACGCAGGTGCGAGGTCCCGACCAACGCCGCTTGCGGCTTTAATTATTATTATTATTCTTGTTCTTGTTCACACTCGCTGGGGCAATTTTGAGCATGTTCCCATGCTTCAAAACGAACGAAACTTTGCACGGGCATCACAAAGTGCTGCCAGTACGACCACACAAAGTCCCGTCCCCCAGTGACCCCCAGGAGCTCGATAGCGCCCCCTAGCGCGTTGTCTTTCGGGGCTGGCATACCGTTTAAGATAGGCGCACGAAATTCGGTAGGGACGTGTATCTCAATAAGACGAACAAACGCCTCACTGCAATGTCATGGCCACGCCCAACAGGAAGTGAGATAATTGGGCTTTTGTGTGATTTTTGGGTATTGGACATAGAATGGAATTTGAAACACTTCTCCTACACCGTACCTCAGATGGGCTTAAATTTTGGTGAAAATAATCTTAAGACGTTGGAGATGTTAAATTGCGAAGGATTTTCAAATAGGCGGTAATATGACGATACGGCGGATCGATAAATTTAGGTATGGAATTTGAAACACTTCTCCTACACCATACCTCAGATAGGCTTAAATTTTGGTGAACATAATCTTAAGACGTTGGAGATGTTAAATTGCGAAGGATTTTCAAATAGGCGGTAATATGACGATACGGCAGATCGATAAAATTAGGTATTTATTGAATGGAAGTGATGAGTTATGAATGGGAGGTATTTGTTGCTAGGCAACGCCCTGATCAAAGGTCTTTGATCTTTGTACCTTTGATCTGATATAGCTGCAAGCAGCAATGTGGGGACAAGCATCGAAGGTTCATGTAGGCCTCAGCATGGAGGCCACATGCAGGGTCTGACAGGGTCTGACAGAGTCTGACAGGGTCTAACAGAGTCTGACAGGGTCTGACAGGGTCTGACAGGGTCTGACAGGGTCTGTTCTGACAGGGTATCTACAATGTCATGGCCACGCCCAACAGGAAGTGAGATAATTGTGCCAGGCACACGAAATATCGTATGGCTGTGCGTCTCAGTAAGACGAACAAACGCAGGTGCGAGGTCCCGACCAACGCCGCTTGCGGCTTTAATTATTATTATTCTTGTTCTTGTTCACACTCGCTGGGGCAATTTTGAGCATGTTCCCATGCTTCAAAACGAACGAAACTTTGCACGGGCATCACAAAGTGCTGCCAGTACGACCACACAAAGTCCCGTCCCCCAGTGACCCCCAGGAGCTCGATAGCGCCCCCTAGCGCGTTGTCTTTCGGGGCTGGCATACCGTTTAAGATAGGCACACGAAATTCGGTAGGGACGTGTATCTCAATAAGACGAACAAACGCCTCACTGCAATGTCATGGCCACGCCCAACAGGAAGTGAGATAATTGGGCTTTTGTGTGATTTTTGGGTATTGGACATAGAATGGAATTTGAAACACTTCTCCTACACCGTACCTCAGATGGGCTTAAATTTTGGTGAACATAATCTTAAGACGTTGGAGATGTTAAATTGCGAAGGATTTTCAAATAGGCGGTAATATGACGATACGGCGGATCGATAAAGTTAGGTATGGAATTTGAAACACTTCTCCTACACCGTACCTCAGATAGGCTTAAATTTTGGTGAACATAATCTTAAGACGCTGGAGATGTTAAATTGCGAAGGATTTTCAAATAGGCGGTAATATGACGATACGGCGGATCGATAAATTTAGGTATTTATTGAATGGGAGTGATGAGTTATGAATGGGAGGTATTTGTTGCTAGGCAACGCCCTGATCAAAGGTCTTTGATCTTTGTACCTTTGATCTGATATAGCTGCAAGCAGCAATGTGGGGACAAGCATCGAAGGTTCATGTAGGCCTCAGCATGGAGGCCACATGCAGGGTCTGACAGGGTCTAACAGAGTCTGACAGGGTCTGACAGGGTCTGACAGGGTCTGACAGGGTCTGTTCTGACAGGGTATCTACAATGTCATGGCCACGCCCAACAGGAAGTGAGATAATTGTCCCAGGCACACGAAATTTGGTATGGCTGTGCGTCTCAGTAAGACGAACAAACGCAGGTGCGAGGTCCCGACCAACGCCGCTTGCGGCTTTAATTAGGGACCGAGCCCCGAAGGGGGACGAAGGTCCCTATTGTTGTTGCTTTGTTTCCCTATTATTATTATTATTATTATTATTATTATTATTATTAGGGACCGAGCCCGAAGGGGGACGAAGGTCCCTATTGTTGTTGCTTTGTTTCCGTATTATTATTATTCTTGTTCATACACGCTGGGGCAATTTTGAGCATGTTCCCATGCTTCAAAACAAACGAAACTTTGCACGGGCATCACAAAGTGCTGCCAGTACGACCACACAAAGTCTCGTCCCTGGGGGACCTGGGGGTCCCTGGGAGACCCCCCACTGGGGGACCCCCAGTGGGGGGTCTCCTAGACCGTACCTCAGATGGGCATAAATTTTGGTAAGCATAATCTTAAGACGTTGGAGATGTTAAATTGCGAAGGATTTTCAAATAGGCGGTAATATGACGATACGGCGGATCGATAAAGTTAGGTATGGAATTTGAAACACTTCTCCTACACCGTACCTCAGATAGGCTTAAATTTTGGTGAACATAATCTTAAGACGTTGGAGATGTTAAATTGCGAAGGATTTTCAAATAGGCGGTAATATGACGACACGGCGGATCGATAAATTTAGGTATTTATTGAATGGGAGTGATGAGTTATGAATGGGAGGTATTTGTTGCTAGGCAACGCCCTGATCAAAGGTCTTTGATCTTTGTACCTTTGATCTGATATAGCTGCAAGCAGCAATGTGGGGACAAGCATCGAAGGTTCATGTAGGCCTCAGCATGGAGGCCACATGCAGGGTCTGACAGGGTCTAACAGAGTCTGACAGGGTCTGACAGGGTCTGACAGGGTCTGACAGGGTCTGACAGGGTCTAACAGAGTCTGACAGGGTCTGACAGGGTCTGTTCTGACAGGGTATCTACAATGTCATGGCCACGCCCAACAGGAAGTGTTGCACTGAGACACCTCAGCATGGAGGCCACATGCAGGGTCTGACAGGGTCTAACAGAGTCTGACAGGGTCTGACAGGGTCTGACAGGGTCTGACAGGGTCTGTTCTGACAGGGTATCTACAATGTCATGGCCACGCCCAACAGGAAGTGAGATAATTGTGCCAGGCACACGAAATTTGGTATGGCTGTGCGTCTCAGTAAGACGAACAAACGCAGGTGCGAGGTCCCGACCAACGCCGCTTGCGGCTTTAATTATTATTAGGGACCGAGCCCCGAAGGGGGACGAAGGTCCCTATTGTTGTTGCTTTGTTTCCCTATTATTATTATTATTATTATTCTTGTTCTTGTTCACACTCGCTGGGGCAATTTTGAGCATGTTCCCATGCTTCAAAACGAACGAAACTTTGCACGGGCATCACAAAGTGCTGCCAGTACAACCACACAAAGTCCCGTCCCCCAGTGACCCCCAGGAGCTCGATAGCGCCCCCTAGCGCGTTGTCTTTCGGGGCTGGCATACCGTTTAAGATAGGTGCACGAAATTCGGTAGGGACGTGTATCTCAATAAGACGAACAAACGCCTCACTGCAATGTCATGGCCACGCCCAACAGGAAGTGAGATAATTGGGCTTTTGTGTGATTTTTGGGTATTGGACATAGAATGGAATTTGAAACACTTCTCCTACACCGTACCTCAGATGGGCTTAAATTTTGGTGAACATAATCTTAAGACGTTGGAGATGTTAAATTGCGAAGGATTTTCAAATAGGCGGTAATATGACGATACAGCGGATCGATAAAGTTAGGTATGGAATTTGAAACACTTCTCCTACACCATACCTCAGATAGGCTTAAATTTTGGTGAACATAATCTTAAGACGTTGGAGATGTTAAATTACGAAGGATTTTCAAATAGGCGGTAATATGACGATACGGCGGATCGATAAAATTACGTATTTATTGAATGGGAGTGATGAGTTATGAATGGGAGGTATTTGTTGCTAGGCAACGCCCTCATCAAAGGTCTTTGATCTTTGTACCTTTGATCTGATATAGCTGCAAGCAGCAATGTGGGGACAAGCATCGAAGGTTCATGTAGGCCTCAGCATGGAGGCCACATGCAGGGTCTGACAGGGTCTGACAGGGTCTGACAGGGTCTGACAGAGTCTGACAGGGTCTGACAGGGTCTGACAGAGTCTGACAGGGTCTGACAGGGTCTGACAGGGTATCTACAATGTCATGGCCACGCCCAACAGGAAGTGAGATAATTGTGCCAGGCACACGAAATTTGGTATGGCTGTGCGTCTCAGTAAGACGAACAAACGCAGGTGCGAGGTCCCGACCAACGCCGCTTGCGGCTTTAATTATTATTATTCTTGTTCTTGTTCACACTCGCTGGGGCAATTTTGAGCATGTTCCCATGCTTCAAAACGAACGAAACTTTGCACGGGCATCACAAAGTGCTGCCAGTACGACCACACAAAGTCCCGTCCCCCAGTGACCCCCAGGAGCTCGATAGCGCCCCCTAGCGCGTTGTCTTTCGGGGCTGGCATACCGTTTAAGATAGGCGCACGAAATTCGGTAGGGACGTGTATCTCAATAAGACGAACAAACGCCTCACTGCAATGTCATGGCCACGCCCAACAGGAAGTGAGATAATTGGGCTTTTGTGTGATTTTTGGGTATTGGACATAGAATGGAATTTGAAACACTTCTCCTACACCGTACCTCAGATGGGCTTAAATTTTGGTGAACATAATCTTAAGACGTTGGAGATGTTAAATTGCGAAGGATTTTCAAATAGGCGGTAATATGACGATACGGCGGATCGATAAAGTTAGGTATGGAATTTGAAACACTTCTCCTACACCGTACCTCAGATAGGCTTAAATTTTGGTGAACATAATCTTAAGACGTTGGAGATGTTAAATTGCGAAGGATTTTCAAATAGGCGGTAATATGACGATACGGCGGATCGATAAAATTAGGTATTTATTGAATGGGAGTGATGAGTTATGAATGGGAGGTATTTGTTGCTAGGCAACGCCCTGATCAAAGGTCTTTGATCTTTGTACCTTTGATCTGATATAGCTGCAAGCAGCAATGTGGGGACAAGCATCGAAGGTTCATGTAGGCCTCAGCATGTAGGCCACATGCAGGGTCTGACAGGGTCTGACAGAGTCTGACAGAGTCTGACAGGGTCTGACAGGGTCTGACAGGGTCTGACAGGGTCTAACAGAGTCTGACAGGGTCTGACAGGGTCTGACAGGGTCTGACAGGGTCTGTTCTGACAGGGTATCTACAATGTCATGGCCACGCCCAACAGGAAGTGAGATAATTGTGCCAGGCACACGAAATTTCGTATGGCTGTGCGTCTCAGTAAGACGAACAAACGCAGGTGCGAGGTCCCGACCAACGCCGCTTGCGGCTTTAATTAGGGACCGAGCCCGAAGGGGCACGAGGTCCCTATTGTTCTCGCTCTGTTTCTCTATTATTATTATTATTCTTGGGACACTTTTTTTAACACGCTTTTGGGCAATTTTGAACATGTTCCCATGCTTCAAAACGAACGAAATTTTGCACGGGCATCACGTAGGGCGGCAGCTACACCTCCAAAAAGACCCGTTCCCCGGTGACCCCCAGGAGCTTGATAGCGCCCCCTAGCGCGTTGTTTTTCGGGGCTGGCGCGTTGTCTTTCGGGGCTGGCATACCGTTTAAGATAGGCGCACGAAATTTGGTAGGGACGTGTATCTCAATAAGGCGAACAAACAACTCACTGCAATGTCATGGCCACACCCAACAGGAAGTGAGATAATTGGCCTTTTGTGTGATTTTGTGGATATTGGACATACAATGGAATTTGAAACACTTCTCCTACACCGTACCTCAGATGGGCTTAAATTTTGGTGAACATAATCTTAAGACGTTGGAGATGTTAAATTGCGAAGGATTTTCAAATAGGCGCTAATATGACAATACGGCGGATCGATAAAGTTAGGTATTTATTGAATGGGAATTATGAGTTATGAATAGGAGGCATCTATTGAATTTGGAGTTCTTCCTCAGACTAAAACTTCACAGGGTAATGTAGATGAGGACTACCAATATTTTCATGCCAAATAACTGGCAGTCTGACATAGCGCCCCCATATGACAGGCCAGTGAACTGTCAGAAAATGTACCGCAAATGAGCACTTTAACACAAAGAGGATCGTGGGTGGCATACGATTTCAGCCAGACACACGAAAGTTGGTATGGGTGTGTATCTCACTAAGATGAACAAAATTGTAATTACAATGTCATGGCCACGCCCAACAGGAAGTGAGATAAGAAGACTTGTATTGCGATTTTCTGTGATATGACATAGAATAGATTTTAAAACACTCCTCCTACACCGTACATCAGATGGGTGTAAAATTTGGTGTACATGAGCTCAAGACATTGGAGATGTTAAATTGCGAAGGGATTTTTGATATCTTGTAAGATGACAAAATGGCGGCCTGATGAATTTTGCTACCATTTGAAAGTGCCAAATGCAATAGGAGGTGTGTCACCACTTCATTTAGCAGACACTTCTCCTACACCGTACCTCAGATGGGCTTAAATTTTGGTGAACATAATCTTAAGACGTTGGAGATGTTAAGTTGCGAAGGATTTTCAAATAGACGGTAATATGACGATACGGCGGATCGATAAACTTAGGTATTTATTGTTATGAGTTATGAATGGGAGGTTTTTATTGAATTTGGAGTTCTTCCTCAGACTAAAACTTCACAGGGTAATGTAGATGAGGACTACCAAGATTTTCATGCCAAATAACTGGCAGTCTGACATAGCGCCCCCATATGACAGGCCAGTGAACTGTCAGAAATCTACCGCTAGCTGAGCCCCTAACAGGAAAAATTGTCCGATATGGCTTACCATTTTTGCCAGGCACACGAAATTCGGTATGGGTGTGCGTCTCCATAAGACGAACAAAGGCAGGTGCGAGGTACCGACCAACGCCGCTTGCGGCTTTAATTAGGGACCGAGCCCCGAAGGGGGACGAAGGTCCCTATTGTTGTTGCTTTGTTTCCCTATTATTATTATTATTCTTGTTCTTGTTCACACTCGCTGGGGCAATTTTGAGCATGTTCCCATGCTTCAAAACGAACAAAACTTTGCACGGGCATCACAAAGTGCTGCCAGTACGACCACACAAAGTCCCGTCCCCCAGTGACCCCCAGGAGCTCGATAGCGCCCCCTAGCGCGTTGTCTTTCGGGGCTGGTATACCGTTTAAGATAGGCGCACGAAATTCGGTAGGGACGTGTATCTCAATAAGACGAACAAACGCCTCACTGCAATGTCATGGCCACGCCCAACAGGAAGTGAGATAATTGGGCTTTTGTGTGATTTTGGGGTATTTGACATAGAATGGAATTTGAAACACTTCTCCTACACCGTACCTCAGATGGGCTTAAATTTTGGTGAACATAATCTTAAGACATTGGAGATGTTAAATTGCGAAGGATTTTCAAATAGGCGGTAATATGACGATACGGCGGATCGATAAAGTTAGGTATGGAATTTGAAACACTTCTCCTACACCGTACCTCAGATAGGCTTAAATTTTGGTGAACATAATCTTAAGACGTTGGAGATGTTAAATTGCGAAGGATTTTCAAATAGGCGGTAATATGACGATACGGCCGATCGATAAAATTAGGTATTCATTGAATGGGAGTGATGAGTTATGAATGGGAGGTATTTGTTGCTAGGCAACGCCCTGATCAAAGGTCTTTGATCTTTGTACCTTTGATCTGATATAGCTGCAAGCAGCAATGTGGGGACAAGCATCGAAGGTTCATGTAGGCCTCAGCATGTAGGCCACATGCAGGGTCTGACAGGGTCTGACAGGGTCTGACAGGGTCTGACAGGGTCTGTTCTGACAGGGTATCTACAATGTCATGGCCACGCCCAACAGGAAAAATAGTGAGATAATTGTGCCAGGCACACGAAATTTCGTATGGCTGTGCGTCTCAGTAAGACGAACAAACGCAGGTGCGAGGTCCCGACCAACGCCGCTTGCGGCTTTAATTAGGGACCGAGCCCGAAGGGGGACGAAGGTCCCTATTGTTGTTGCTTTGTTTCCCTATTATTATTATTATTATTCTTGTTCTTGTTCACACTCGCTGGGGCAATTTTGAGCATGTTCCCATGCTTCAAAACGAACGAAACTTTGCACGGGCATCACAAAGTGCTGCCAGTACGACCACACAAAGTCCCGCCCCCCAGCGACCCCCAGCAGGCCGATAGCCGCCGCTAGCGCGTTGTGTTTCGGGGCTGGCATACCGTTTAAGATAGGAGCATGAAATTCGGTAGGGACGTGTATCTCAATAAGACGAACAAATGCCTCACTGCAATGTCATGGCCACGCCCAACAGGAAGTGAGATAATTGGCCTTTTGTGTGATTTTGGGGTATTTGACATAGAATGGAATTTGAAACACTTGTCCTACACCGTACCTCAGATGGGCTTAAATTTTGGTGAACATAATCTTAAGACGTTGGAGATGTTAAATTGCGAAGGATTTTCAAATAGGCGGTAATATGACGATACGGCGGATCGATAAAGTTAGGTATGGAATTTGAAACACTTCTCCTACACCGTACCTCAGATAGGCTTAAATTTTGGTGAACATAATCTTAAGACGTTGGAGATGTTAAATTGCGAAGGATTTTCAAATAGGCGGTAATATGACGATACGGCGGATCAATAAAGTTAGGTATTTATTGAATGGGAGTGATGAGTTATGAATGGGAGGTATTTGTTGCTAGGCAACGCCCTGATCAAAGGTCTTTGATCTTTGTACCTTTGATCTGATATAGCTGCAAGCAGCAATGTGGGGACAAGCATCGAAGGTTCATGTAGGCCTCAGCATGTAGGCCACATGCAGGGTCTGACAGGGTCTGACAGGGTCTGTTCTGACAGGGTATCTACAATGTCATGGCCACGCCCAACAGGAAGTGAGATAATTGTGCCAGGCACACGAAATTTCGTATGGCTGTGCGTCTCAGTAAGACGAACAAACGCAGGTGCGAGGTCCCGACCAACGCCGCTTGCGGCTTTAATTATTATTATTCTTGTTCTTGTTCACACTCGCTGGGGCAATTTTGAGCATGTTCCCATGCTTCAAAACGAACGAAACTTTGCACGGGCATCACAAAGTGCTGCCAGTACGACCACACAAAGTCCCGTCCCCCAGTGACCCCCAGGAGCTCGATAGCGCCCCCTAGCGCGTTGTCTTTCGGGGCTGGCATACCGTTTAAGATAGGCGCACGAAATTCGGTAGGGACGTGTATCTCAATAAGACGAACAAACGCCTCACTGCAATGTCATGGCCACGCCCAACAGCAAGTGAGATAATTGGGCTTTTGTGTGATTTTTGGGTATTGGACATAGAATGGAATTTGAAACACTTCTCCTACACCGTACCTCAGATGGGCTTAAATTTTGGTGAACATAATCTTAAGACGTTGGAGATGTTAAATTGCGAAGGATTTTCAAATAGGCGGTAATATGACGATACGGCGGATCGATAAAGTTAGGTATGGAATTTGAAACACTTCTCCTACACCGTACCTCAGATAGGATTAAATTTCGGTGAACATAATCTTAAGACGTTGGAGATGTAAAATTGCGAAGGATTTTCAAATAGGCGGTAATATGACGATACGGCGGATCGATAAAATTAGGTATTTATTGAATGGGAGTGATGAGTTATGAATGGGAGGTATTTGTTGCTAGGCAACGCCCTGATCAAAGGTCTTTGATCTTTGTACCTTTGATCTGATATAGCTGCAAGCAGCAATGTGGGGACAAGCATCGAAGGTTCATGTAGGCCTCAGCATGGAGGCCACATGCAGGGTCTGACAGGGTCTGACAGAGTCTGACAGGGTCTGACAGGGTCTGACAGGGTCTAACAGAGTCTGACAGGGTCTGACAGGGTCTGACAGGGTCTGACACGGTCTGTTCTGACAGGGTATCTACAATGTCATGGCCATCCCGTAGTGCGGCAGCTACGCCTCCAAAAAGACCCGTCCCCCGGTGACCCCCAGGAGCTCGATAGCGCCCCCTAGCGCTCTTAAGACGTTGGAGATGTTAAATTGCGAAGGATTTTCAAATAGGCGGTAATATGACGATACGGCGGATCGATAAAGTTAGGTATTTATTGAATGGGAGTTATGAGTTATGAATGGGAGGTATTTGTTGCTAGGCAACGCCCTGATCAAAGATCTTTGATCTTTGTACCTTTGATCTGTCTTTGGCCACGCCCAACAGGAAGTGAGATAATTGTGCCAGGCACACGAAATTTGGTATGGGTGTGCGTCTCAGTAAGACGAACAAACGCAGGTGCGAGGTCCCGACCAACGCCGCTTGCGGCTTTAATTATTTTTTTTGTTTGAAGAAATAAATAGCTGTTTTCAGTCTCTACATTGGTTGATATCAGGTATCAGGAGATACTTAAAGTTATGGAATTGGTATCAAAACTGAAAATGTGACTATTATGTAGTTACTATTATGTAGTTACTATTATGGTAACACTTAATAATAATTCATTTGCCTTAATAAAACATGAACACTTAATTCATCAGCCAAACCTATTTGTTCATTATGATTTAAGAATGTGTTCATGCGTAACTAAGGCTAAGTAAGATGCACTTATTTTAAAATTGTACTATTATTATTATTATTATTATTATTATTCATGTCCATTAACCCTCCGGTCGTGTTCGCCTCCAGCCCCCTACTTTAGTGTTCCCGGTCAAAATTGACCGGTCTGTTTTAACTGCTCTTAAATGAGCACAATTCTTTTTTTTTCACCACCAATTTTTTTATCAAACATTCTTTAGTTGAGAACAATGTTTCAAAGTAGTCTCTAAGAGCAATTTATAGAAGTAAACATTAAATAACATCAGTGAAAGTACAATTGGGCACTGAAAATGAACTACAAAATGAACATATAATACAAAAAATAAATGGAAAACCAAACACCAAACTTAACTGTGTGTGTGTGTGTGTGTGTGTGTGTGTGTGTGTGTGTGTGTGTGTGTGTGTGTGTGTGTGTGTGTGTGTGTGTGTGTGAGAGAGAGAGAGCTGGGGCAGTGTGTATGGGGATGTTTTATGTATGTTGAATGAATTTACTCTGGATACCCATTCATTTCCTATGGCGGTCACTTTTGACCGGGAACACCACAGGTGTAACAAGGTTGATTAAAACACTCAAAATTGAATGAAATAGGTGATCATCACTTTTATATGTTCAAGTACACAGTGTGGAGGATATCATAAGGTTTTGAGGTAATCAGATGAAAAACATAATATTTATGAGTATTATAAGTTGCAAAACGGTCAGATTTGACCCGAACACGACAGGAGGGTTAAGGACGACACCTCTCACCCTCTGCACCGGACTGTAGAGGAGCTGAGCAGCTCCTTTAGTAGCCGACTAAGACACCCCCAGTGCAAGAAGGAGCGCTTCCTTCATCCTTCCTTCATCCCCACCGCCATCAGACTGTATAATAGGCCAGACGTGCAATATCCTCCTTTTTCATGTTGATGCTTGTTGTTACTATTATCATTATTACTATTTTCCATTATTATTATTATTACGTATTACTATCTGTATTATTTATTACTTACTTTATCCCCTCCCTGCCTGCATGCACTTTTTCCCTCTTGTCCAATTGTCCTGGAGCTACTGTGGCGAGTAAATTTCTCCTGTGTGAGCTCAATAAAGGCTTATCTTATCTTATTATTATTATTATTATTATTATTATTATTATTATTATTATTATTATTATTATTATTATTATTATTAAAAGCCCTTCCAAGCAGGCCTACTACTACTACTACTACTACTACTACTACTACTACTACTAAACAGGACCTGTCAAAATATAGAACTTAAAAAACAAAATGTGTTCACTGGTTCACTGTTAATGTTTGGTAGACACTATGAGAAATGTATAAAAAATAGAGTTTAAAATGATTTCTAATTTGCCAAAATTGTCCAGTGTTGACATTCACAACTGAGGTCATAACATCTGACAGTTACTGAGATATCTGTCATAAGTCATAACAGGAATCTTTGTAACTGGAACGCACATATACTTGTCACTGTCTGACATTGCCGGTCTGAAAAGAGTCGATAGTTTAGTCCAATTACTCATGTACACAGGCGGTGCGATTCTGGAGAGCATCCAAATCCCCAAAGCCAGCAGATGCTTGTGTGGTGCCCGATAGCTCCTCCTGTCCATAGTGACAATCTTCTCGAGAGGCGGCCACAATAGCTGCTTCCCTTGGGGGGGCAGCAGTGGCACTGGCGCCGATGTGAGAGTGATATAAATCCCTGTTGCTTTGAAAATAATTAGAGCGGGGATCAGGGCTGGCAGGGCTGTGTCTCTGGCCTGGCGCTGACAGGGGGACAGGTGCTGAAGCTGATGCCTGATCTACTGGGAGAGTAAGAGCTGAATGACAGGGATCTGGCTGCAGACCTACACCCAGATGACCCTGTCCCAAAGGCTCCACCAAGGGGAGCATTACGTGACTTATCTACAAACACAGGTCCCTGATAAAAAAAAACAAAACTAAAAAAACAAAGGGATAAAGGTCCTAACATGGAGGTCATGTGTGGGTCATCCTGGTGGAGCGTTTGGGGTAGAGTTGTCTGTATAGAGGTCTGCAGTCAGAGTGTGGTGAGCTGAACTAGAGTGATGAATGCGAATGGCCCGTGTGAATCTGCAGGATATGGAGATAGGACCTGTATGACCTGACCCATGGACTAGGCCCCTGCTGTGATGAAAGCTGTGTTTTTATTTGGTTGCTATCTAGGCAGGCAACACAGTCCAATGGAAACAGATGAACAAAGTGGAGGTATGAACTAGAAGTAACAGATCAGGGTAACATATGTGACAGATGATAAAAGGAGAAGTTCAATTTGTCAACTGGACAAAGTTTGTTTGGTTGAAAACGTTTCGCCGCTCATCCGAGAGGCTTCTTCAGTTCTGGTTCTAGTGCTGGTTAGACCCTGTTTATATCTAGCTGCAGGGAGGAGCTCACTACACTGAAATTGTTCTGAAACTATCTCAACTAATCTGTATCTTTTGTTTCTCTGGCGTCTCATTTAGCATCTCTATTCAGCCCTAGGAGGAGCTCACTGCACTGAAATAGCACTGAAACTATCTCAACTCATTTGTTCCTTTTTGTTATTCGAATTTCTCTGGCATATAGTTTAGCATCTCTATTCAGACTAACGACAGTCTCCACCCCTCTGTCCCTGACTTGTCTGCAATAATGTTTCTTTCGTCTGTTCTGACTTGGTTTAAGAATCAAATTATAAATGGGAGACAAGTTATGTCTAACTCCCCCATTTCTGTTTAACGACGGATTCTCTTTTTTGACAAAAATTGCCTCTTTAACTCCCCTCTCAAACCAGTTTTTTTCCTTGCTAAACGAGACGCATTAGACGAATTAGTTGAGATAGTTTCAGAACGATTTCAGTGTAATGAGCTCCTCCCTGCAGCTAGATATAAACAGGGTCTAACCAGCACTAGAACCAGAACTGAAGAAGCCTCTCGGATGAGCGGCGAAACGTTTTCAACCAAACAAACTTTGTCCAGTTGACAAATTGAACTTCTCCTTTTATCATGGATTCTACCTGGACGACTGAGGGACTTTTCCCGCATATGTGACAGAATTATTCAGGGACAATATTATTTAATTGCTGGTAAGACACTTGCTTATATCTCGCTGCAGGGAGGAGCTAACTAGCTAACTACTTTCCGAAACTATCTTGCCTTCAGAGCTGACAAAGCCTCTCGGATGAGCGGCGAAACGTTTTCAACCAAACAAACTTTGTCCAGTTGACAAATTGAACTTCTCCTTTGATCATATCTTGCCTTATAATATATTTTTACTTCTACTACTGGAAAATTTTTGAGAAGGTGAATCCCTCTGTAGTGAACCAGAAGGTGACAGTCACTTGAAACACATATTTCCCGGTTTGTTTGACCTTTTGGAAAATCCTCTACCCTCTGCGTCTGTCCGACATTTTCCACATTTAAGAGGTGAGGGGATCCCTGACCACAATAACAGGAAGCTCCGGAGTACCCTCAGGTTGGCTGGTTCTACAATTACTCATGGAGCTGGAGAACTGGAGCTGGAGAACTGGAAAATGAGATTTTCCCACGGTAGACTGTATTTTACTCCTAGGTCAGGGATTCTCCATCTGTTGCTTGTGACTGTAAATGCCAACCTTTGTATTGTTTAACAATTTTATACTGTAGATATTTTTGTTATAGAATTCAAAGTTAGATTTTACAGCTTTTTCACTCATAAAGACATGCATTACTATTACAATGGTGGGCACATGTCCAGTACCATCCACTGACATTCAAATGTGTCCTATATAGGCTACACCCACTGGTCATACTTTTTATGGCCTTTAGCTGACTGTGCACTGTCCTCTGTGGAGACAAGGTTTGGGATCCTCGGAGCTTTCTGCATCTCTGCTTGCGCGCATAAAACATTACGTCTGACAGCACATCCTTGTGGGTGGTAAGGCGAGCAGCATAATGTGTAATAGTTCAGATAGGTTGGATGTGTAGAGAGACAGAGAAGGGCTTTATTTAGCCAAAAGAAGTCATTAGTCACCAGGACTTGAAAGGTATTCAAAGCCCCACAGCCAGTGTCGTCAGACCTGACTTTACCTTGAACTGCAAAGTCACTGCAGATCGTGGTAACAAGTCAGAAAGACAGTTGACACAAGGCGCACAGCAACAAGTCACCACAACTTCATTAGAGTTTTAGCTCAAAGCCACTAACTTGTGATTTTCATTTTATTAAAGGTGCACTAAACATATCTATCTCTATGGAGAAAAGCTCGTGATGTCACCAAGCCAGATCTGCATCGATACACCCATGCTCACAGGAAAAATGCATGTTTTTCAAGGTATTTGGGAGCAATAAATGCAAGATATATCAGTGTATTGCTATAGTAACGGCAAAGCATTAAATTGGTTGCATACCCACCACTTACCACACCAGAAAAGTTACATATTGCAGCTTTACAAAAAAAAAAAAAAAACATTACAAGAAGTTTCCCACTACTCAAGACAAATTATAGATCTAGAAATGCAAATCCAATATACTGAAAAATTTTCATTTGCACACACTCAACTCACATAATCATAATCCACAAAACAAAATGCTCAAACCACATGTCCTCATATCCTCTAACTATGGCTATAGACAGGTTAATGTGAAAAACAGTTGGCCAAAATTATACTAGTGATTTTATTGCTAACTAAATTCTACTGTCATGCATACACGACAAAACTCTTGACAACATTTTATAGCTAGAATCACTATGAATCATATGTTCCCAAATTGACTCAAACATTGGTCACGGCTCAAGCTAGCATGATGTGGTCATAATGTGGTCTTGACCCCTCACTTCTGAAGAACTAACTACAGCGCCAGGTGACTCGAGCATGTCAGAGATGTGTTGAGGCTGACTGACGACCACAAGTTCAGCTTCTTATTATAACCCTAAAAAAACTCCCATGCTCCCAAGCTAAGTATCAGAGTGAAATATGACCATGCCAATGTCTTGTGCCAAGAAAGTGTGCCAGAGCCTCTTAGCAACAACAGGCAGCCGGCAGATCATTGTTACCGCACATGATCGTCTCATTAACCACTGAGCCACTTTGCACATTTTGTTTATTGAAATATATCAGTAGGGATTTATTACTTCCTTTTACAGAGGAAATGTGGACTCTTATTAAACACCTCTAATACCTGAAACATGGAAAAAGAACACGGAAAAAAACGATGGAGTCTGGAGTAGAGAAGAATAGGCAAAGTGAGTTTTGAGGAAGAGAAGCTCGGGACTCCACCCAGCTTTTGTCCGAGGCTCATCTAAGGTCATGACACAAACTTGATGAGGTGGTAAAGTGCTCAGGTACTTTTCAAAGCCTGAACTCACCGACAAATAAGCCTGATTTAAAAGCATATATTTATGAATGTTGTTTTTAACCCAGGCCAGTATCCACAGAATAGGCCAGAGGGAGCGGCCTGTCTGCTGATATTCGATACATCTTCCCCAGAGAAGCATTTATTTGGTCTTGATTCAAATAATTAGCATTGAGGATAAAATCAGATATCTTTTCAGCAGACATACATTTCCAATTTTCATAAGAAATCCTTCTGTGAAAGCTCAGCCACATCGGTTTTGTGGGCACAATTTGTCAGTGCAAATCATTTGACTGAGATACTTCCTTTTCTAAGCAGCGTTTAGGGAACCACTGAAATTTGACAATCAGCGCCAGCTTCAAAATTAATGAGCAGCAAGTTTACAGCTCACTGGACAGAGATTCCTGATCAATCTCAAGATTTAATGTCATTTTTTATATCACTGTAACCGCAATTGTTTAATTCCTGGGCTGTTTAAAGTGCTCCGAGGTTAGTATAATGGTTGAACATTGTATATACTGGACACTATCCACACTCTAAAACTGTGGGATATGTTCAGTAGCAGGCTGCTGATTGTTTCCCCTCAGTGAATTTAAGAGTCGGAAAGAGGATGGACACGCCGGCATCAGCCACTGACCAAGGCTGTCAAACAGACTTCAAAACATGCACTTAGTCAAAGTGCACACTCCCTTTTCCCACATCCCATCCCAGAGCCTTTTATATTGTCCACACAATGGAAATCCAAACACACAAGAAAGATTTTTTCCATGCAAATGTGAAATCCATACAGGAAAAAAAAGAAAATATGCAGTTCGAGATTCACCAAAGCGCCCAAAGAAAACAGTGCTGTGAGAAGTGTCCATGCTGCCAGTCCGACATCCTCTGGCCTTTTAATTAGGCAGCCGGCAGAGGATCAGCATGACAAACAGTGAAGGATATGACCTCTCCATGTGAGCTGAACCCAGACTGACCCAGACGCACGGTCAGTGGACACTCAGCGACCCATGCCTTCACCATCATTCAATCACAGCAACACTTAAGCGACTTTTTGAGGTTTTTTACACAATTCTAGCGGAACAGACCTGCTGCCTATGGACAGCAAATAGTAAATCAGGCATATTTGACTTGTTACATTATACAGTATTGGTGGTTTTCAGGTTGTAGAATGTGATGATGTCATACTCTCAGATGGGGTACTAGAGCTAGGTTTTCCTGTTGATTACATTGTACTTTGTCACAGGATAATCCCAGTAAACCTATTTTTAAATCATGTAATCATTATTTTTAAATGTGCAGTTTCATGAAAAGCCATGAACTTCACCAAATGAATGTCCAAATATACCAGTAATTAGCCATAAAAGTTATTTGTTTGACTCTCTACAGTTCAAATCTTGTATTATTATATAAAACTTACAAAAATATATTGCAAAGAAATTGTAAAGATGATAAATATTGAGCGCCAAAATACATTATTCCAGCTTTCATATACTGAATGATAAATCAATTTTAGTATTTATTGTGGCAGGCCGACAAATGGGAAATGCGCAAGTGTTGAACCTGGTCATTTCTTAAAGGTCCCATGGCATGAAATTTTCACTTTCTGAGGTTTTTGAACGTTAATGTGAGCTCCCCTACCCTGTTTAGGCCCCCACCCCCATGGTTAAAAGTTGTGAAATGTCTAAACTGAGCATTTGCGATCCTTTTCTGCGTTTGAAAAAAACACAGCTCAAATGGGCGATTCTGGACAAGGCACCTTATTGACGTCAGATCGAAAAAAGAAATGCAAATTCAGTTCCACCACCGTCTGGATCTCCACCCCCTGTCTCTGGAAATCACGCCCAGAGAATTTGGACTGCGGAGGAGCTACGCAATGTGAAATGCGTTTTTTTATTTGCCTGGAGGCACATGCGAGTGTTTCTAGACTCGGAAGTCCTTTACCCGACCCTCTGGACCTCTGAAACAGCAGTGGTTTAATTTTATTTTCTGTGAAAATTTGTTTTTTTTTCATTGAAAAGGCTCTCCTTTCCTCCTTCGCGCTTACACACACCAGGCACAGCGCACCGCTAAAACAAGGAACCAGCGGCGCATTTGCCCACCCACTCCTCTAACCAATCTGTGTCCTTCTCATTTGCATTCAAGCAACAAGGCCCAGAATGAGTTGTTCAGACAGAGAGATTATGACTCTGACTCTGTACATGTGTCTTTCTCATGCACTAAGTGTTGATTTTGAAGAAGGATTCATTTACAGTTAAGGAGCCATATAAAAGCATCAAGAAGTACCATGTCATGGGATCTTTAATGATCCCATGACATGGTACTTCTTGAAAATCAACACTCAGTGCATGAGAAACAGAGATAAGATGAGAAAGAGTCATAAATATCTCTCTCAAACTCTTTATTCTGGGCGTTGTTGCTTGAATGCAAATGAGGAGAAAAGAGCTGGCCAATAGTAGAGGGTGGGGGCGTGGCCAAACTCTCCGCTCAGAGCTCAGAGCCCACAGCCCACAGCTGATCCATTTCCTTGTTTTTGCACGGGGGAGAGATTTGAAGCGTTCCATTGAAAAATAAACACATTTCCACATAAAATAAAATTAAACCACTGCTGTTCAAAGGTCCAGAGGCTCAGATAAAGGACTTCCGAGCCTAGAAACACTCGGACGTGCCTCCAGGCAAATAAAAAAAACGCATTTCGCATTGCCTAGCGCATTCGCAGTCCAAACTCTCTGGGCGTGATTTACAGAGACGCTGAGTACAGACAGACGGGGGTGGAACTGCATTTGCATTTCTTTTTTCGATCTGACGTCAATAAGGTGCCTTGTTCAAACTCGCCCGTTTGAGCTCCGATGTTTTGTAACGCAGAAAAGGATCGCAAATGCTCAGTTTAGACATTTCACAATTTTTAACCATGGGGGGGGAGGGGCCTAAACAGGGTAGGGGAGCTCACATTAACGTTCAAAAACCTCAGAAAGTGAAAATTTCATGCCATGGGACCTTTAACAAGACCCAAGAATTCACCATAATACAATAAAAATCTGCATTTTAACAATACAGTGGTACCTCACCTTACGAAAGACCCAACAAACGAAAATTCCAAGTTACGAAACGCCTTCACGTTAAATTTTGGTCTCTAGATACGAAAGAAAATTCAAGTTACGAAGCGCGAAATCTCAAAAATTCAAATAATGCGCGCTCAGCCACACACATTATACGCTTTTCTCAGACTGGAATTAAACTTTTCTCACATTTGTCTCTCGTTTAAACACTCAAACTTTCATAGATTTTCACCAAAATGTATTAATAGTGAAGCGTGGGGGGAAGGGGGAGGGCGGATAAGTGTGCACGCGGACACGTGTGTGATAGCGCAGCATGACCCGGCGCGGGGCTGCGAGCACGAGACCCGTGCTCAAACCGTGCCTCCTCTAAACCAGGTATAAACCAGGATTAAACCACCGTGGCTCTTGCATGCGTTCGTTCATGCGCTCGGACTGCGTGCGGGGAGGCACCTCCCCTCCTCGCTGCTCGCCTCAGCCGTGACTCGTGAGGTACACCGGCAGAGCTAGCACAAAACCAGGAAATAGACCCGCACGTGGTGCTTTAATCCACCTGGTCTAGTCCTGGTTTAGTCCAGGTCTAGACCTGGTCCAGTCCTGGTTTAGTCCAGGTTTAGTCCTGGTCCAGTCCAGGTTTAGACCTTGGTCTAGACCTGGTTTATTCCATGTTTAGTCCTGGCTCTACAGTCTCTTAGCCAATCAGGACGCAGAACACAGTCTTACACTATAAAAAAAAGTTACACTATAAAAAAAAAACTTGGATCGGGGCCTTGGAACGAATCAGGCTTTTTCCATTGAAATAGCTACTCAACTTACGAAAAATTCACGTTACAAAACCACTTCTGGAACGAATTAATTTCGTAAGGTGAGGTACCACTGTATTCATTTTAGCTGCCTATACAGTATCTGTCTTACTGGCCTACAGAAATGGACCAGTATTGTTTTTCATCTTAAGTTAATTATTTGGAGTTTGAATAGCTTTAGCTGTAATGATAGAAATGTGAAATATGGGCATTTTTGAAGAAGGTGTTTGTGATTTTTTTCTTTTCTTTTTTCGTTTTTCCATGACACCACCCTAAATACAGTAGGTCAACAGTTCAAACATCTCACTCCATCTGTTACACTGGGCCAATCTGTTTGCCCATTACATTTGGTTGACCAGTTTTGTTCATCTGACCTGCTCTAATCATGCATACATCTTGAAAGGGAAGCAGGGAGATCAAGCCACAACTTAGTTCGAATTGCTTTGAAGTTAAAAAAAAAAAAAAAAAAAAAAACAGTCGTCATAACCATTCCTTCAATATTGGTTCTTGAAAATTTTACGCAAAAACAGCTGGATATGATGATGTGCGACGTCAGCATGTGCAATTACCACCAATCGCAGGGTGTGTCAGTGGTTAGATTAGCCCTCCTCACATCAGATGACCTCTTGGTCCATTTGAACTTGTGTGGCATTCTACCATTGTCTGCATTCCATTTGAAAAACAAACATTTCACACTGATGTTAACTGACAGGCCCGCTGTTCCAGGTCCATACCGTCCATGGTCATGTTGTGGATCTATTTTTGTTTATTTGTATGGGTTTCTTCATGTTTTTCTTGTGTCCTCTGGTGTAAACACTGGCTGGCAGATAACATCCATGGCCCCAGGGGGCAGGGGACAGACTGTGGGAAAGCAAAGACAAGTGCCACACAAATGTAAGATCCCTGTGGACTTTAATGGTCAGTGAACACCTCCCAGCCTCAAGACAAACATACAAACATACATCTTTTCTACTGGCCCACTCAGCCTTACACAGCATAGCACAACATCTGGGATATACATATTTTTTTGCTTCTAAAATTAAGACTTTATTGATTTCACACACAGTGACACAGTGACACACAGGAGAAATTAACTTCTGCATTTGACCCAAGTGGGCTGCAGTGGGCATCTCATCTTTTCTGGCACGCGGGGGGCAGTATCATGAAGGGTCTTGCCCAAGGACCCCCACACTGGCTTGCTCATTGCTGGGGGGGATTTGAACCCAGATGCCCCGGATGAAAGTCAAGTGATTATCTACTGGCAGTGTTAGCTATAATAGCAAATTTTTGGACAAAATTCATCAAATATAAGTTTGCGTTGCCTCCAGTGGCCTATACTGTACATTTTCCAGGAGTTGGTGACATCATACAGGACTGCCCCAGCCAGAAACACCTGGCTGCAGGGGTGGAGTTTGAAGTGTGGATACCTGTTCGACCAATCACAGACCAATGTTTCTTATACCTCCAGACCCCGCACTCCTCTCTCCTCACTATTTTCTTTTGTCCTCCAGGTACTGCCCTGTTTAGTGGTTATATTTGAAATGTGGTTGTAGGCAGTGTTTATCTGATTAGTCAGACTTTAAAGAGGGGTATACATAACACTTCTGTGGGGTATTAATTGTTTAAACATATCTTATTTAGATACCCTTTATTATAGTTTTGAAAATGTACTGGAAGGAGGGTTTGAATAGTACCCCGGAGATATCACAAGAATACTCAAACATGCATGGATGCCATATAAAACCACATTAGCCATGTTTATATTATATCATGGCAGAAAGGTCAGGTCATGTGGACATTGGTATATACATAAGTATAGAGCCAGCCACCTGTCTCCATGGAGATGTTTCACAGTATGATATTAAACTGTTGATTGACTGAATGTCTGCAAGGGATTGTTTATTCCTGAGGAATAATTAATTTTTGAGTAAAAAAACACCTGTAACTGAATAAATGTGAGAAAGATAAGTTAAATGCCGTATCGTGAAAGATCCCCAAAGTGACAAGCAGGTGGGTTTGGGGTTGTTTACCGCTTTGTTTTACCATGTGTGCATTTACTGGCAGTTATGTCTGGCCAATACATAGAAATATGAAAAAGTAGTGTTAACCATAATAAATCCAGATGAAGTGACATCAGGAAACGGATGGATATTCTCAATATAATTTACTGTGAAAGTTTTGTTTTGGCCTTAGCTCTTGATTGTCTGTACTTCCTCTCCGGAGAACGAAGCCTGAAGAAAATGGTCCAGTCCTCAGTGGGGAGATATAGATGTCATCATATGTGTAGTGCGTCCATTTTTCAACCTTGAACCTTTTTTCAAAACTGCTGCTTGTCCAGAGGTCGCTCCTGTAAACTTCACTGGCATAACCGTAAAAGTGAAAAGTCTTATTGGCGGGGGCACCTTTGAAAAATTGTAAACGGGTTAAGTCTGCTCGCTGCTCCAACTTAACATGTAACACTTGTGAATGAGTCAGAGCTTCTTTGGCTATGGATCTGGCAAATACATTTATGTGCGGAGTGTATGGGCCAAACACAACACGCAGATTCACAAGAGTGCAAGTGAGGAAAGAGAGGCCTGCTAATCAGTGCCACAGCCCTGAAGAAAAATGAGATGTTGCTGTTTTATCAGCAAAAATATATTACCATTTTGTTAGAATAGTGTAGACCTTCAGTTATTTCCCAAAGTTAAAGTAAGAGGACATAGCCATTTTGGAACAGTTACCCAGACGCATTCTCTGATTATAACCAGTGTGCACCGATATGATGACATTTTCATTCGGCACACTTATTTATTGTATCTCATTTTCTTGTACGAGATTGCAATCTGTGGCCAATAAAACACCGCAATGAGCCAACTGTCAGTAAATTTGACAGTCTTCTGCTGAGTCAGGGCCGCAAATTAAATCTCTGCATACTTTGCCTGTGTATTTATGATCCTATCAGTGGAAATATATATACAACATTATTGCACCTAATTAATTCCAACAGGGTCTTAACTATAACTTAATATCAGGTCCAAGTCATTCTCTGAATACATGTGACTGGATGTTCGAGCAGAACACATTATGTAAACTACCTTCACAGCTGAATTTCAGACAATGGATATGTGTTTAGTCTCATATCTCTGTTAGACTTTGATGTAACAATGTAAACAGCCATTATGTCGTTCATTCCCTGCATCTTGCATCAGTCCCTATGAATATACTGCACGTCTTTGCAATTAGAGACGGTATAAGGCCCAAAGTTCCTGGGATCTTATAAAAGCAGCTTAGTTTTACAGTTGTGAGATTTGTATTTCATGCATAAGGTCTGAGTGAGTGGGTACGGTGGCTGAGTGGGTAGCACTCACGCTTCACAGCAAGAAGGTTCCGGGTTCGATCCCCGGGTCGCCCAGACCTTTCTGTGTGTGTTCTGTGTGGAGTTTGCATGCATGGTCTGGATTCTATTCCCCGGTCACCCGAGCCTTTCTGTGTGGAGTTTGCATGTTCTCCCCGTGTCTGGGTGGGTTTCCTCCGGGCACTCCGGTTTCCCCCACCAACCCAAAACATGCACCATAGGTACCTCCAGCTTTGGTCCTGACCAAGCCGAAGCAAAAAGATCATGGAGATGGTCCCCGGGCGCAGTAATGTGCTGCTCACTGCTCCTGATAACAGGATGGGTTAACTGGAATTTCAGAACTGGAATTTCCCCACTGTGGGACTAATAAAGGCATAGCTTAAAGGCTCTATTTTGAAGGTGCACATGTGGAGGGCACCTGTAACTGAATAAATTGAACGTTAATACATTTATATATATATATATGTGTGTGTGTGTGTTCGCTGTGATACCGGTTGTTAATACTGTTGATTGTTAACTGGCAGAAGTCCATTGCAATAATGTGATAATTTCCTCAGAGGCAGAATCTGTATGATGTAGCCTATTGGACGACTGGCCCAGACACCTCCCTACATTAAAACTAGATATCACTGTTTAGCCTCACCATCATAACATCTATAAGCTAACACTTTTGCATCTCCAGTATGTCTTAAGACTAAAACTGACCAAAGGAATGCATGGCAGAAAAACACAGCGCACTGTAAAGATTCAGAAAAGAAAAAAATGAAAACATGGCCGCAGCCTTGGCACAAATATGGCTGACAGTCCTAGCTCTGAATGTGGGCAATAAACAACTAGTCACGCAAATGTACACTCCACATGCAACACAGCCGCTGATTCACTTGGATGAAATCTTACTCCTTGAACTCCGACTGGGTTCCTCATGGCACCGCTGTACTTATTTCGGTGTTGCTTGAAAAACACAACTGGGGTTATCAATATAATACTCACATATGACAGCATACACCGGGAATCCATGCAGACCAGTGCGATTGCCAACTTTGAGACAATGGAAATGGGGCTCCCCTCCCTTCAGAGCAGTGCAAATGCTGTTCCCTCCCTGACGTCAGCCCGCCTCCCCTATTAAAACAATATACCAAATGTTCTATGCAAAGCTCATTAATGACTACATGGACTAATACTGGGGTATCTGCATGTCTCATAGGAGGGTTCACGAAAGTTCTCACCATAGAAAAGCATGTCTGAAAGCTGGTGATGGAGGCCGCGGGGACCACCTGCATGGATGACACTGGAAATCATTGCCAGATCACCTCTGCCAACCAGCTGGACCAGATACAGGTTTGACAGAAAAGGGTCATATGACTTTTCAGTTCATGTTGTTGTGATTATCATCTATGAAATGCAGATGTAGTGTGTTTGTAAAGATTTCAAATAGAACTTCAAACGCTGTCTGTCTCTGCAATTGTGTAAAACTTCAATCACCCTCTATCTTAAGACACTGTACAGACATTGCCTTCTCTGGTTACAGATAAGTGTACGGATTATGAAAGGTAGGGCATCTAGTGTAGAAAGCCCTACTAAACATAAGTTGAACAGTATAGTTTATCTATGTCAGTGTTCATATAATCCATATACCAATATTAAATTACATTATCTTACTGTGTACAATCTATCTGATATGTATGTACAGTATGCAGGGTTAGCTCTGAGAGTGAGTGGATGTGGATGTTACTGTAACAATACTAATGTTACAGATGTGAGAACCATGGTCCTGGGCAGAGGAGCTGAGAGATTCATGTAGTGTGTGTAATGGAGTTAGCAGGCGTGTGGCCCCACAGTTCAAAGAGCCTCCCCAACAGAGGAGCAGGAGCCCGACCTAACCCAGCCGTGTGAAATCACTGCAGGTCACATGTGGTTCTGTTCACGGCCTTCACCTCCAGCTCACACAGGACGCAGCCTGAAGCACGCAACACTATGGCAGGGACAGCACTACAGCACTGCGCTTCTCAGCTCTCCACAGCTCCTCCACTGCTCTCCTCTGTTCCACAGGCACTTTCATCTGCTCAAGAAAAGAGGTAATGATTTTTGCTCTGACAAGGCCTGTGTCTGATCACAGCAGCCTGTCGCTCGGGGACACAGCAGGCATGCTCTTGATTATTCACAAATCTGGAGGATATTTCATGGAAATATTCCCTGCTAGTCTGGGGTGAAACCTTTCATGATAATATTGACAATGTCTATGTAGCTGGCCAAATGGCTCCTCCAACTTCTCATTTGGAATCATGGCAGCAGCAACAAAATAACAGGCTGATTTAAAAGTTTATAAATGGATCAGCCCCTCACTGTGAACCAATTTTCTTCTATTTATATAAATAAATAAATAAATAAATCGATAAAAACTGTTTCAATGCAGAAAGAAATAAAGTCCTAACACATTAAAGTATATCGAATATGTAGAAGTTTTGGCTCGCTGCCCAGTGGAGCACATTTGATGGAGGAGTTAGACACCTAACTTCTATTGTTTTGTTAATGAGTCTTTGAGTGTACAGAATGTGGAATATTATAATACAATGCTATGACATTGGCATTTCTTATATAAAATACAAAATGCTTGTAGCCCAATAGCTACTACAAAACATTATTTAGTCATGTTTTACAATATTTTCTGAATGTTTACTTGTTAGTTAAGCAGAAGCACAGCCTGATTTCCCTTCGTATTGCTCCACAACACTGGACCATCTAACTCTGGACAGTGAAAGGGTGTCCATCTTGTTCGGTGGTGGTGCAGTTCAGAGGTTGACAGTAGACAGTGCACTGCTCCATCTAGATCAAATGAGGGCCATTATGTGCTGATCCTCCAGGAGCTGTGTGCGATAAGAGCGGCGCAGTGAGGCTCTCCAGACCAAACTGTGCTGTCCCCGTGCAAGATAAATGACTTCCTCTTTCCAAAGGTCCCCATCCTCATTGGGATAAACACATAATCAGCGTGGACACTTTAAACACTACTCTTCATTAATGTGTGGCCAGATTTTGAAGAAGACCAATCGTGTATCTACAACTGGTTTTGGATGTGGGATCAGGCTGAATGACCTTTGAACCCACGCCAAGACCATTTGAACAAGATAAATAATTTCCGCCTTGTGCAAATATCAAGGAGAACCACACACAGACAGTCAATTAAGCAGCAATGTTTGTGTATGTAACTTTTATGATGGTGAGTCTACAACAATTTCATGTGATTTGGCACGTTTTTCCCATCCAACCTGCCTAGTGGCGTCACCTATACTCTGGAACATTCTTGGCAAAGCAATAACATCTCCACAGAGACAGATGGCAGACGCAGCAGACAAATACAGGCTCTTTAATAGGCTTTTAAAGGTCCCATGACATGGTACTTCTTGATGCTTTTATATGGCTCCTTAATGGTTCCCTAATACTGTAAATGAATCCTTCTTCAAAATCACACTCACTGCATGAGATATGACTCTGACAGTCTTCATGAGGCTAGATATGTGTCTAAAATTCTTTATTGTGGGTGTTGCTTCTTCACTGCAAATGAGAAGGACAGAGAGATTGGCTGAGGAGCGGGGGGGGGGGGGGGCGGGGATCCCCCGCAGCTTAGCGGAGCTTGGCTCCGCTGTGTCTACTTTTCCGTGAGAGACAGATGGGAGACTTTGCAATGAAAAAAAGCATATTTACACAGAAAATAAAATTAAACCACTGGTATTTCAGAGGTCCAGAGGGTCGGGTAAGGGACCTGCGAGCCTAGAAACACTCGCAGGTGCCTCCAGGCAAATAAAAAACGCATTTCGCATTGCGTAGCGCATTCACAGTCCAAACTCTATGGGCGGGATGTACAGGGATGCTGAGCGGAGACAGAGGGAGGGGCTGGAGCTGCATTTGCCGATCTGACGTCAAAAAGGTGCCTTGTCTGAACTCGCCCGTTTCAACACTGGGTTTGTGTAACGCAGAAAAGGACCGCAAATGCTCAGTTTAGACATTTCGCAACTTTTAGCCATGGGGGGGGGGCCTAAACAGGGTAGGGGAGCTCACATTAACGTTCAAAGACCTCAGAAAGTGAAAATTTCATGCCATGGGACCTTTAACATCAAATGTGGCAGAAGACCTTCCAGAAGAAAAGCAATGAGACCTTCCACAGGAAATGCAAGGGATGGACAATTTCATCACCAAATGAAATAATAGAGCAGAGCCTTAGGTCGTTTTCACACCTGCCTTGTTTGGTACGTTTAAAACGAACCAGAGTTCGTTTGCTCCTTTGATTCGGACCTTTTGGGCTGGTGTGAATAAAAACCAAAAGTCTCGATCCGGAGCAAACAAGCGGACCGAGACCACCTAAAAAGCTCGGTCTCGGTCCGGTTCCATACGAATCCTGGTGCAGTTCGTTTGAGGTGAGAATGCAGACCGGACTCGATCCGACACAAGTTGGCTTTTTGTACTTAACGAGCTCCCGTCGTATGTCGAGCATTATGGGAAACCGAGGCTGACGAAATTAAACTAAACGAAACAAAACGAAACTTACGAGCCTTACTTACGTTTTGCGTGAAGAGCAAGAGTCAGAACTTGATGCGCGCATGAGCGCTCTCCTCTGTAGCCGTCTTGCCCTGTGTCTTCGTCATTTGGAAATTGATTGTAAAATAGTGTAAACCTCACGATGCTGCTCAAACATTTGTGCAAACTGTATAAACTGAGCAAACCATATCGCTAAGGCTAGATTGAAAACAGCACGTAACACCGTTATTCTCCTCCTTCCGGGTTTGGACACCGACAGGGCTCATTCTGTCCAATGGCTGAGCGACCTCAGCACATGTGCTTTTGTTTATAGATGTTAGTTCGCTTGGGGAAAAACTGCAGTGTGAAAGCGAACCGCACCAAAAAAAACAAAAACAAAATTGGTCCGGACCAAAGCAAGTGAACTATCGGACTTTCCTGGTGTGAAAACAACCTTAGAAAAGGCTTTCCTGTTGTGCTCACCTGGCCCATGCGGACACTGCTTTGATGCCACAGAGGAGGGACACTTTTGTTTCTTCTTCTTGTCAAACTGCCCTGAGACAGATCTTCTGTCTCTACCTGACCGATACTTCTGTTAAACTGCACTGAGACCTTTGACAAAGTTACAAAGAAGCTAAAGTTGAATTTCCCTCAGGATCAATAAAGGGATCTCTTTTTCTCACACTCTAGTTATGAACTTAATTGCCAAGGTAGAGACAGAATGGCCAAATTAATTAAAGCAGGATGAAGGAACAGAATTGAATTAAGAAAGTGATTTTTACTGTACATGTCTTAGTGGCACACGCGTAACTATAGCCGGTTCAGCAGGTGCAGCTGCACCGGGGCCCGTGGCCACCAGAGCTACGCTGCCTTTTTTTTTTTTTTTTTTTAATAAACCTCACTATTAATAATCCAACAATCATATAAAAAGCTAAATAAATGATTTCTGTTCGTTTTTTGCCGTCATCTTACGCCAGTATCTTTGGCCGTTTCCCAATTCACCGACGGCACACTTGTGAGCGTCCTTGGAACGGGATATGCGTCATATCCGTTCCATTCGTTTTTTTCCCCCTGCACCGTCGAGATGAGCTCTGAACGGCGCCGTCGTTTCCATGGAAATCGGGGCGTGGACCAAGCGTGCAAACATGCACGCTTCGCACACTCAAAAGCCCCAGCATGCACAGCGCGGGAGGATATATGACTACAAAGACCGACTCGCCAGCGACATCCACAAGTGAGAGTTGCGACGTCACTATAAAATATACGTACTGGTTCACCTCACCTACAACTATGCTACATGAAACTCTTCATAAACTACGCTAAACATGTGTGACGGTAGCCGTAACGGCATAGTTCACGGCACCTGTATTACCGTTCACATGCTTTTCCCCTTACACTTCTATATTTCCTTTGCTGTTGTAATGCTGGATATTCTACAGTGTCGCCATGTCCAGCGTTTACTCTAAGCTGCGCACTGTTCGCACATTCTCAGCGCAGAAGAAAACTTATGCAGCGCACTGTAAATCAGGGATGAAAGAGCTTTTTATTCAGCTTTTTATTCATTTTTTTTTTATATCGGCAAAGTGTGAGCCGCGCGGGGGGTTCATTTCGGATGTGGAGTTAGTGTGTGTTTGCTCAGACACATTAAAAATTAGGGGGAACATTGGCCATGTCCCAATTCCAAGTATTACTAGTCGCAATAGTATAATATTTTTGTCTTTAGGGAACAAGGAGCAGACCACCCGGCTCATTGAGCTGAGGCGGGACCTGTTCCATTTCGCAGACGCCCATGTGAGAAACGTAGTGCACTAAGGACAGAGCGAGTGTGCGCCGTCTCGACGACAGACCGAGTGCACACTCACAAGCATGCCGTCGGTGAATTGGGAAACGGCGTCAGTTTCTACTGAGATAGGCTACCGCAATGAATTCTGGGTAGGCTGTTTTTCGAATGAATTGGCGGCTGCAGATTTCAATCATCGTTCCGACCAAAACAAGTAGCATGCACACCTTCAAACACAAGAGCAGCTGCAAGAAGCGGCAGGTGCGTAAAAAGTGGGATTTGCACCATTGTCGTTGGATTCTGGGATGATGTCTCGTTCTCAAGTCTCTACGCTCCTCCCGCTCTACTTGGGTAAGTTCCGTGCGCTCTCGTGCAGGTATTATTTTATTTTATCGAGTTGTGATGATGCTGGTTATTATGGAACAAACCGTGCACTTTGGACTGGCGATGAATGAAAGAAAGCTGTTTCGTTTTGACGCACGGGATGTGTTGGGACAGTGTTACATCCACATTCAGAGAAGTGTGTACTTCTCTAATGTTGTTTCTGACATTATCTGTGATTGTGGCAAGAGCTGAGCGATCTTTTTCCAAACTCAAACTTATTAAGACCTAAGGAGCAGCATGGGACAGAGAAAACACAAGAGCCAGAGAATTAAATATTGGGGACATTATTGACAATTTTGCGCAACGCAAGGCTCATAAGATGACCTTCTAGTGGCCCAGTTCATGGGCACTGGCGGTTGTATGCATATGAATCATTTTTTTCTTTGTTTCTGCACAGATAAATAAGTTAAATTAAGTTTTGTTTCTGCACGGTTCGAGTTTAAGCACAGGGCTCTCAAGTCTCACGCATTGAGAGTGTGACACACGCAATTCGACGTGTTCACACGCTCACACGCCACACATGGTATTTCTCACGCTGAATTTTTTTAAAGCAATTCAAAACTGTAGCCACTGTTCACAGCGCTTCTGTGCCCAGAAAATCGGTAAGTTAATGCAGGCACCGCACGTTTTCAGCGAAAAAAAGTCACTGGCACACCAGTACTCGAGTTGAGCGATCAGCTGTGAGGCCGATCGCTCACAGCTGTGAGCGAGCCGCGTGAATGTTTACGCGGCATTTCCAAGAGAATAAGAATCCTTAACTTGCTACGTAAGAAGGAACTCTCGTCTCGGGACACGGGATAAGTTCGGGATATGTCCTTTTCTCCGGAGCTCCGGATTATTAAAGACCGTGACACGTGCATACATGGATACGAGTGACCGCGTTTTTATGGGTGAGTCATATCAGATTATTTCTGCATCTATTTCGGCACTAAACCAGAACTAAACCAGGACTAAACCAGAACTAAACCAGGACTAAACCAGGACTAAACCAGAACTAAACCAGGACTAAACCAGGACTAAACCAAGACTAAACCAGGTCTAAACCAGGACTAAACCAGAACTAAACCAGGACTAGACCAGGACTAAACCAGAACTAAACCAGGACTAAACCAGGACTAAACCAGGACTAAACCAGAACTAAACCAGGACTAAACCAAGACTAAACCAGGTCTAAACCAGGACTAAACCAGAACTAAACCAGGCCTAAACCAGAACTAAACCAGGACTAAACCAAGACTAAACCAAGACTAAACCAAGACTGTGTGTGATAACACATTATCCTGTGCATTATTGAATGATAATATGGACTTTTAGTTATAAAAGCATTTCCATATTAACAAAGTGCCTTCTAATTCTGCCCTGCCCTTCCACCATCCCCCCGGTTTCATTTTATAACTCGACTACTGCTCGCACCCCCCCCCCCCCCTGCTCCTCAGGAAAAAATGTCACCCCCCCCCCCCCCCCATCCCCTCAGAAATCTCAATCCTAGCAATCTTCAAAACTTGAGAGCCCTGTTAAGCAGAAGGTTAAGGTTTCAGCGCTTTGAATGTTCCCATAATTCCATGAAAGCTAATGTTGCTGCAGTAATATTTGATTACCCTGTATTAATACAATTATTTTTAATGGTCTTTTTTTAGAGGATTGTATTGCATGTATTAGAGCCTCAAGTACGAGGTTGACCACTAGGGGGCCCGGTACGAAATGTCACACCTGGGCCCGTGACTACCTTGTTACGCTACTACTTAGTGGTATAGAGAACCAAAGTAGCCAAAACAAACAAACAAAAAAAACAAAAAAAATGTAGACAGAGGGAACATAGCCCACTGTTCATATCTACATGGAATTTATTCAGACAGGTGGAGATATTAAAGTTGTAACTTTGGAAGAAAAACTTATTCATTACGTGCTCCACTGTATGCTGTGTAAACTGGCCGTTAAACATGAAAATAAACATGGATTTGAACTGAACTACAGAAAAACATAAGGAACAATATCTCAAAACTGTGGTAATTCTCATAACCTGCCTCGCTAGTTTGCCATGGATGAAGTCTGTGGAATAGATTAATGAAATTCTGACAAAGAGGATGGAACAAATGGGACATAACAAATCTTTTACATCTGCATAGCTCAAGTTTTCTTCATTTCAAAGCTGGAGTATTTTGAGTTCCAAGTGCATTGCTTTCCTTGTGGTTTATGTCAAGATAACAATATTGAAATGAAAACAGCTGCAGATTCACATTCTTAAAATAAAACAGAACTTTTAAAATTTGCAAAACTTTCATACCGGCAAAACAGACAGGGTTTAACTGTGAGACATAATTTATATTAAAAAAAAAAGGCAAATGATGATCAGAAGCAGATGTGAGTGGAATGTTTCGTAGTGCAGATATTAATTATGTGAATGTTATTTTACTTCACTTTTATTGGGAAATGTGTATAAATGTGTATAAATTTATTGGGAAATGCTAACTTTTTCATTGGCTGTTTTATTATTGTCAAACAGTGGTGGAAGAAGTGCTCAATTTGGTTACTTTAGTAAAAGTATCACATGAAAAATTGACTAAAGTAAAAGTATTAACATAGCCATTTATAAATTTATTTAAAGAGTAAAAAGTATTTCACACAGATTTTGAGATCTAATAAATCTTTACTTTACTTTGATAAAGATTTGTGCTGAATTTAGTTTAACAGAAACAACTGAATTCAGATTTTTTTCTTTTATCTGTTTTTATTTTTGTATGTTCAAACTACAAATGTGTTAAAAAAATAAACTGCTCAGGCTTTTCAGCAGATCTCAAACTATGATAAAAAGTAAAACGTATAAAGTATCGATTCCTGCTCTCAAATGAAGTGAAGTAAAATATAAAGTGTCCACTTTAAATTGTACTTAAAGGGATATGCCACCCCCAGGTCAAACTTGGCCATCTCCCCACAGTCCAGAGACCGCTGCGTAACAGGGGAACTGCCTTCCTGGTGCGTAACAGGGATTCCCCTGTCAGCGTGGTGTGTGCTTCGGCTGTGTTTTTCCGCACTGAAAAATAGTTCCCACCCAAAATGACCAAGTCAAGCTCTCCGTGTTGATTTGCACATTTATTTGCACTCGATATGAATGCGCACTACACAGAAAGTAATTGGGAAAAGCATCGAGCAAATTAATTCCTTTTGGCCGAAATCTTTCTCTGGAGTAGCTGCAGATACCGCGGCGGTCAGTGCTGACAGACTCGGACAATGGCTGGGTCACCAGAAAAACACTTTCCACCACTTATTTTAGTCTCTGGACTGGGGGAAGATGCCCAAGTTTGACCTGGGGGTGGCATATCCCTTTAATGTGGCTGATTGTGGTTGTCCCCTGCGAGGCAACGTATCACGTCATCATGCGTCCGTGTCCGGGTCTGCTCCATCACTCCCTGTGTGCTGTGGTATTTTTGCACTTCCTTCACATATATGCACATTTTAGTTTTTCTAGTAGTTTTTGTTTATTTGTGTTTTGCACAGAATATGGTGAGTGCTCTATACCATAAACATTTAGTCTGAGCCCTTTCTTAGAAAACATATTTGTATTCTAAATATTAATAATAATAACAAATGATCCATTTTTCATAAATCTATAGTTACAAATAAATTATTTCTAAACTTTATTTTTGACTCTGTCTCTCTTTTACAATCCACTGCTTCATACCTGTGTAATCAAACCTAAATTTACACCTTGGTTACATTAAGTAAAGTACAGATACCTAAATACTTAGTTCCGTACTTTACTACTTTTACTTTGTTATGTTAGGCCACTGTCATCAAGGCAATACTTTTTGTATCAAATGGAGGCGATGTGTTGCCAGAGAGCATCAGCTGTTGTTAAAGTCACCAACATGAAGCGTGGCACTGGTTTGCATTAGAGCCTGTTACTGTTATCCAGACACATGAAATACAATACACGCATATGGTTTCACTTGGATATGAGCTGCACTCCTTCGAGCTGCATTTGTAAGAACATGTCATTTCTGTAAATACCAGAGATCACTGTACAATATGGATGGTGAGAGCTGAGAAAGACAATAATGTTACAAACTTGATTCATTTTGGTTTAAAGGGCTCATAGTACATTACTTTCTGACCTGTTATAATGTTTCCTCATCAAAAACGTACCTGGAGTTTTGTTATGTTTCTTTTATACATGTTTAATACAAAACCTGCATATTTAGGATGAGGTCTTCTCTCAAACAGATAAAACAAGGAGTTTCACCTTGTAATATTAGGTGGTAATACAGGAAGTGCTCCTCTGCGTTTTTAAACTCCATACACTTTACTTGAATGATTTGGGTGACTTCAGCCTTGTAATTTCCGATCTCTGCTAAACAAAAGGTAGCTGTTAACTTGAAAACTACTCCTTCATGCCATCACAAGGTGAAACAGAGCATTTTGAGTTTTGGAGATGTAGACATGTTAATAATACAGAATTACTCAAACATGTGTGAATGAAACTAAACACAACTCTGGGTATGTTGTTGAGGAGCATGGCTCAAAGTGCACAAGAGTCAATTTTGTCATAATATAGTAGTTTTAAGTCCATTGTTCTAAGTCCACTTTTTGGATATGGTAGCTTAATAATTAAACATATATGAGGACGTCTTTGGCATGTGCTCACTGGTGGTGTAGGGGTATTTGAAAGGCACTGGAGATAGACTCTTAACAATTTGCACTTATGCCTCCCAATCACATCTGTTTGGTGATTATCTCTTCCCTTTCTCTCCTCATGTCACCCTCTTTTGGCCAGAAAAACCCCCAAAAAAAACAAATACTCTGTCCCACCTTGTGATGTCATTAGGTGGCAATCCAGGAAGCACTTATTTCAGGGCTCCAATTGCCTTGACTAAGATGAGGCTCAACTTTCTTGCAATCACAGTTTCGCTAAGTAAAATCGGTTTTGCACACTCCCTCTTTAACAACAGAAATTCAATCAGATCATGCAATGCTACTTTGCCCCATCCATCAATGAGCAGAATTTCCAACATACAAGGCATCACTCATGAGCTAATACATAATGAGATGGTCATATTTGTCCAAATGGATTCTCAATTATAATAAGATAAACACAATTAAAGAGCCATAATCACCATGCAGAAAACTGTGAAAACATTTTACATTGACCCTGGTCCATGGTGTAATGTCCAGTCATAACACACTTTAGAGGAGGGTGTAGACTTTTACAGTAACACATTGAATTTATGGAAACAATAGCCAGTCAAGTCCAAGCCCACCTCAGACGGTCAAAACTCCATGAAACTGGAGATCAGAGAGAAAGTTTGAGAATTTCACTCAGTAATTGTGTTTCTGGGATGAACTTTTGCTCCAACCACCAATTTATGTGCATAATAAAACAACTGCCTTTTTAGTGCGTAGTAGTGAATCACTGGAAAAACCCATAGTCCATGTTGTTGTTGTATGCTTGATCTGGTATGTCCTCATCGCTTTGGTTGTAATGTGTTATGTTGGGTCCATTAAGAAAACTGTATTGTTCTGAATCACTAATCAGTAATATTAAGTGAATTGTCTTGAAGCATTGTCTTGCTTATAGAAGCAATTAACATACCACCTCTTTAATAAAATTCACCCATAGTGTTAGCAGCGAGGCTGTCAATCAACCTGTTGTTGATTTTAGTGGGATGGGTATGTTATTAATGTTCATATCTTGATTTAGGGACAGAAAATACAGGGATTACATGAACATTTTAAGACCAGAATGATGAGGCTGGGAGCAGCTATTACAAAGAAAGAGGTGAAGATTTTTCAATAGAAAGTGAATTGCAACCAGAGCTTGAAGGAACCACTTTGCACCCATGCTCACTTCCTATTTGGAACAGACCAGCTAGTGCATTACCTTGTACATTGTCCATTTATACAGTCTGTTGAATTCCAACACAAACACAAAGCTGACCTACGTCAGTTCTTGCACCAGGAGTGGAATAAAGTCACCCAAGAACAATGTGAGAGACTTGTGGAGAGCCAAGACACATGAAAGCTGTGATTAAAAATAAGGGTTATTGCACCAAATATTGATTTCTGAACTCTTCTTAAGTGTAAACATTAGTATTATGTTGTTTTCTGATCATTTCTTTGCATTGTTTGAGGTCTGAAAACATGTATCTTTTCTGTTATTTTGACCATTTGTCATTTTCTCCAAAAAAATGCTCTAAACTATATTTTTATTTGGAATTGGGGGGAATATGTTGTCAGTAGTTTGTAGACTCAAACAAAAATGTTCCTTTTGCCTAAACATACCTATCAACATACCTATAAATAGTCAAATCAGAAAAACTGATCATTTTGCAGTGGTCTCTTATATTTTTCCAGAGCTGTATATAGGTGCAGTCTATGATTTGGATGTTTTCTCTAAAAACTGCTGGGGAATCCCTGAAAGTCTCTGGGGACCAAAAATTTGGCAATATTGTCTAAATCTGTCATGTTAGGAATGACAGATTTAGACAATATTGCTGTTTGCATTGAAGAAAATGTTCTCAATGATGTAATAGTTTAATAGTTTATGAAACGCTCCCCCCAAAAAGTCTCCAAGTTCTACATTCATTCTACAGAGCTACATCACCTTTTATACGAGGAGACATCATATCGTGGCCTGGTTAACAGCAATCAGCCTTCTCTGTTTGCAGCTTCCAATGCAGTCCAGATGTCTGTTTGATTAAAGGCTCAAAAGAAATTGGAGAGAGTGTGAATAAGGAGGGTACAACAAAGGTCATCCATTGCATTTCCAAACAAAGGCTTTATAAATCTCCTGTCCAAATACTAACACATGGATGGAAACTTCCTCCGAAAAAACAAATTCTTTCCTTATTCTTCGTGATTGTTTCCAAGCTGCACTCTGAAATTTGCATCTTGTCTAATTGGGCCCATAGCTCATTGAGACACTTGAATACTTTGCATCATAATAATGGTGGGAAATGCTCATGTTTAAGTTTTCACACTCATTTGAGGCTAATTGGAAGTTGCATAGACGTTCACTGGGAAAAGACAATGGTCCTTTGAGGTTCAAAATATTCCGCAAGATTTGGAATTAGCAAGTATCTAATTAGTTGTTGGCTAAGGTGCAGGTGTTACTGTAGCTGTCTGTTTACAAGAGGGTGAGTGGAATTTTCAAGTGAAAATAAATTTAAAGTAGGACTAAACACCGAAAATTCTGACCACATCTGCAGTACAAGGATCGGATCCACTAATGGATTCAAGCTTTAATGCAGCTTCCTGAGCTTTTAAAATGGCAAATCATTAGATTTGTATAGCACTTTTCTATCTCCAGGAATAAAATGCTTAAAGGTGCACTGCTCAACTTTTCTGGTGAAGGGTCTCCATGGAGATGTTATTGCTTTCCCTGGAATAAGATAAGATAAGATAAGACTTTATTGATCTCACACAGGAGAAATTTACTTGTCACAGTAGCTCCAGGTAGGGACAGCTTGAACAAGAAGACAAGTGCATGCAGGCAAAAATGGCATAAAGATAGGTAATACAGTGGTACCTCACCTTACGAAATTAATTCGTTCCAGAAGTGGTTTCGTAACATGAAAAATTAAGTTGAGTAGCTATTTAAATGGAAAAAGCCTGATTCGTTCCAAGGCCCCGAAGCAAGTTTTTTTTTTTTTTTTATAGTGTAACTTTTTTTTATAGTGTAACATTGTGTTCTGCGTCCTGTGTCCTTTTCTCACATTAGTCTCTCGTATAAACACTCAAATTTTCATAGATTTTCAACAAAATTATTAACCCTCCTGTCGTGTTCGGGTCAAATCTGACCGTTTTACAACTTATAATATTCATAAATATTATGTTTTTCATCTGATTACCTCAAGACCTTATGATATCCTCCACACTGTGGACTTGAACCTATAAAAGTGATGATCACCTATTTCGTTCAATTTTGAGTGTTTTAATCAACCTTGTTACACCTGTGGTGTTCCCGGTCAAAAGTGACCGCCATAGGAAATGAATGGGTATCCAGAGAAAATTCATTCAACATACAGCAAACATCCCCATACACACTGCCCCAGCTCACTCACTCTCTCTCACACACACACTCACACACTCTCTCACACACACACACACACACACACACACACACACTCACTCACTCACTCTCTCTCACACACACACACAGACACACAAACCAGGGTATGTGTGTTGTGCTGGACATGACAACCGGTCTCCAAGGGCATAATATCACATGTGACAACTTCTTCACATCACATGCTCTTGGTCAGGAGCTACTGAAAAGAAAGCTCACCATGGTAGGGACAGTGAGGAAGAACAAGCCCGAACTTCCCCCTGTGCTGGTATCGACCAGAGGAAGACAGGCACTCTCATCACAATTTGCATTCACTGACACTCCCACTCTTGTGTCATACGTTCCCAAGAAGAACAGAAATGTCATCCTGATGAGCACAGTACACAAAGACGCCGCTCAGCACCACAGAGGACAGGAAGCCCCTGATGATCCAGGACTACAACAAGAACAAGGGAGGTGTTGACTGCCTTGATAAGGTAATGTAAAGTCTCATCATGCATTTTATTTTATTTTTATCTAGGTGAATCATAGCATTTTGTGTACGACAGATTGAATATTGTTCCTAATCTCTTATTATTTATTGTTCCTTTATTGCAGCTTACTGGTACATACACCTGTAAGCGGATGACGGCTCGCTGGCCTGTGGCACTGTTCCACAACATCCTGAATGTGTCAGCTTTCAACGCGTATGTGGACAGCAATCGACCCAACCTGGAATCAGGGGAAAAGTTTCAAGAGGAGACTTTTCCTCGCTTTGGTGACTCCTCTTATACAGCGATGCCAGCACATTCCCCGCACACCAGCCTCCGCCAGTCTGGTTAGGAGCATGCAAGCTCCAGCCCCAGCCGCTGCCCTGGCTGTTCTCCCCCAACAAGGACATGGGTAGAAAAGGAAGCGTTGTGGCCTCTGTGCCCGTAGAGACATCAAAACGAGCCTGACATGCTGCAAATGTCATGCTTATGTTTGCAAGGCCCACTCTGACCTGAGTGTCACATGCCACTCATGTGCATGAACACACACAGACACCTACACACACACCTACACACACACACACACACACACACACACACACACACACACACACACACACACACACACACACACACACACACCCTGTTGAGTTTGGTGTTTGGTTTTCCATTTATTTTTTGTATTATATGTTCATTTTGTAGTTCATTTTCAGTGCCTAATTGTATTTTAACTGATGTTATTTAATGTTTACTTCTATAAATTGTTGTTAGACACTACTTTGAAACATTGTTCTCAACTAAAACATGCTTAATAAAAAAATTGGTGTTGAAAAAAAAAAAAGTGTGCTAATTGAAGAGCAGTTAAAACAGACCGGTCAATTTTGACCGGGAACACTAAAGTAGGGGGCTGGAGGCGAACACGACCGGAGGGTTAATAGTGAAGCATGTGGGGGGAAGGAGGAGGGGGGAGAAGAGTACACTCTGACACGTGTCCCGGTGCGGACCCGGCGCGGAGCTGACAGCAGTCCAGACCAAGGTCTAAACCAGGTCTAGACCAAGGTCTAAACCAGGACTAAACCAGGACTAAACCAGGACTAAACCAGGACTAGCCCAGGTGGATTAAAGCGCCGCACGTGGGTCTATTTCCTGGTTTTGTTTCGAGTCACAGCTGAGGCGAGCCGCTGCTCGCCTGCAAGAGCCTAGACCTGCTCTCCAGGGCCACTCCAGGCACGGAGCCCCAGACATCCAGGGACCCAGGGGGACACTGCCAGCCCGCCCTAAGAGCTCCCTAAGCGGGCATGGGTCCGGGGATTGTCCCGGTCACCGGCCTGGAGGTCTTGAAGAGGCCGACCTCACGGTTCTGGTCTAGTCCTGGTCTAGTCCTGGTCTAGTCCTGGTTTAGTCCTGGTTTAGTCCTGGTTTAGACCTTGGTCTAGACCTGCTGTCAGCTCCGCGCTGGAACCAGGAAATGGAAACAATAGGGTTAGCCAGGTCAGGTCCAGAGGTGTGAAAACACCCATTATGGCCCTGAATGGTTCTGCTAACAAGATCCCGCCCTCCCACTGCATATTGAATAGGCTTACTTAAAGGTCCCATGGCATGAAATTTTCACTTTCTGAGGTTTTTGAACGTTAATGTGAGCTCCCCCTCCCCCTACCCTGTTCAACAACAGTGTCCATCTCTAGCAGCTGAGATCAAACCACCAACATGTGGACCAGAAGATGAGCTATTGCTAGATGAAGGTGAATTCCCCTCAGCTGCCTACAGTACATGATCAAACTAAACAGATCAGATTTTTGTCTTTGTCTTTCTTTTTACTCTTCTGTCATCCCAACAGAAACCATAACCACCATGTTGCCACTGCCCCGTAAATGTGTTATAGCAACAGCTATGAACACAAGTAGCTTTATAGTGTAATGAAAGATGATTTAATCTCGCTCATTCTCTCCTAAAATAACATTTCAGCAGCTTGTCTAAACCATATGGTCTTGAAAGTGTCAAAAGTGACAAATGCAGTGCCACCATGAAGCTGCGTCTTGACAGGCTCTTATACATATAAAAATCATTTGAAAGTAAACACAGAAAGCATATTTTTCACATTGGCGGATGAATAAAACCAACTTAGGTCATTTTTTCCTCTATTTCTCCCCAGCTAACATTTGACCTATGGTATAGCTACAAATAGATGCTAGCAGTTTGGACTTTATGCAACCAGAATTGCCACATAGTGACTCACCTGAGTGCACCCGAGCTCAAATTTTCCTCTCACAGTATTAAAAATAGAAGAAAATCCAATTCAGGACCTTTGAGATGCACCTGTTTTCCTTCTATGTTGGTGTGGAAAGGTCAAATCTATCTTAACATCAACAATATGTCAACAGAGAAGCGCTACTTTAACAAATGCATGGGAAATTATTGCCACTCTGTCTGTTCTGCAGATTTTGGGCAGATATTCAGGCGCTGTTGGCCGGTTTGGTTGTTGAAGCTGGACACCCTGAATGAATCACAATAACAGCTACAACTGTTATTTTTCAGTTGTTTTTCATACCAAAGAAACATGCCTGTCCACAGCAGGTAGGAGATGATTATGTTGGTGTGAGGAAACCGCAAACCCGCAACTGCAAAATGGTAAAAATACAGAAAATAACAAAATTTTTTGTGAACTCTACTTGGAGCTTGGATACTTCCCACATATACACTTCCAGTTAAAAGTTTGGACGCACCCTCTTATTCAGTGTCTTTATTTTTTACTACTTTCTATATTTTAGACACATGCGAAAGACATTAAATATATGAAGCAAGACATTTAGAATTATGTAGTGAAGAAAAAAGTTAAATAACTCTACTAGCAAATATGTGTGTAGAATCCCTCAGTCATCCAAGTAAAATCCATGACAAAAGGAGAAATTAAATTTGTCAACGGGACAAAAGTTTATTTGGTCCAATACGTTTCGTAGCTCATCCAAGCTGCTTCTTCAGTTCTGGCTAGAGTGCTGGTGGACACTGCCCATCTGCCTGAAGGGAGGAGCTAACTAAAATTAAATTACTCTGAAACTATCACACCTATTTGTTTACAGTTTCTGTTAATTAGGTGGGCCTATTAAATATGCAGTGGGCGTGGAGTGTGGGGTCTTATTAGCAGAACCATTCAGGGCCATAATGGGTGTTTTCACACATCTGGACCGGACCAGGGTGCCCTATTGTTTTCTTGGTTTGTTTTGATCTAGGTTTGAGGATAGAGTTATTTTAGAATGGCGGCGCGTGCACACGCAGCGGCTCCTCTCTCCCCTAAATGGCGTTTTTCTGTTTTTTGTGTTGTTTATCTATGTGTATCTGTCCTTCTTTGTCGTGTCCATTGACCCTAAGACGAACGTACCCCCGCGAATTTCTGCTCTCCATCGGCAGTACTACTTTTGTGGATATTAGCCCAGCAGACACGGAGGTACTACTCGACTGTGATCTACTCCGGAGGCCTGCTCAACCACCGATTTCCACTCCTGCAACCATCCCACAGTGGAGGCGCCACAAGCGGATTGGCAGAAGAGGGGGAAGCGCGGAGGAATCCGGGCTAGGCTAGCCGCTAGCCCTCACCGGCCAGCCATTCCATTCATTACACTGGCCAACGTACGCTCGCTGGACAATAAACTGGATCATATCCGACTACTCCGTGCTACTTCCAAGACTGTGAGTGAGTGCTGTGTCTTTGTGTTTGTGGAAACGTGGCTAAATAACAGCGTACCGGACCATGCCGTTAAGCTAACATGCTACAGGACGGACAGAGCTCTCATCCAGGGAGGGAAGACTCACGGCGGGGGACTATGTGTTTACATCAGTGACGCCTGGTGCAGAGACGCTGCTGTGGTCTGCAAACATTGCTCACCACTTTTGGAGCTGTTTATCATCAGATGCCGGCCATTCTACCTGCCGAGGGAGTTTAGCGCCATACTGCTGGTGGCAGTTTACATCCCTCCCAGCTCCTCCACCAACAACAAGAGTGAGGCACTGTACGAACTCCACCAGCTCATCAGCGATCAGCAGACAGCCCATCCTGATGCCCTCCTCATTCTAACCGGGGACTTCAATCATGCAAACCCTAAAAGTGTTTTCCCACAACTCCATGGACACATAAACTTTGCGGCAAGAGGTAATAATATTCTGGACAATGTTTCTACTGCACAGAAAGGAGCCTACAAAGCCCTTCCCCTCCCTCACCTTGGTGCCTCAGATCACTGAGGATCAGATCACTGCTAATGCCAGCATATAGACCACTGGTTAAGGTCACCAAACCAGTTCTTAAGCAGGTACGTGTGTGGCCGGAGGGGTCCACAGAGGCACTTCAGGACTGTTTTTCCACCACTGACTGGAGTATACTCAGACAAGCAGCTACATACAATAATTCTGTTGACCTTCAGGAATATACAGAGACACTCACGTCCTACATGAGGAAGTGCATGGACGATGTCACAGTCACAAGAACCATCACCATCCAAGCAAATCAGAAGCCGTGGCTGACAGGAGAAGTCTACAGGCTCTGGAGGGCTCGGAACGTGGCCTTCAAAGCTGGGGACATGGCCGGCCTGAGGACAGCCAGGTCCAATCTGGCACGTGATATCAGGGTGGCAAAGAGGCAGTACACCAAGAGGATTGCGGACCGGTTCAGGGACAGCAGAGACACCAGGAACCTGTGGAGGGGAATTCAGTCCATCACGGACTACAAGCCCCCTCCGCAGACCTGTGACAGCTCCACCCCTCTGCTGCTGAACCAGCTCAACGACTTCTTTGCCCGCTTTGAGACAAACAACAGCACCACGGCTCAGAAAACTTCACCCCAGCCCTGACACTATCCCACGATAGTGCGAGACACTCCCTCAAAGGGATAAACGTACGGAAAGCCCCAGGCCCCGAGAACATCCCTGGTCGTGTCCTCAGAGACTGTGCTGTGGAGCTCACTGATGTCTTCACTGACATCGTCAACATCTCACTGAGCTAAGCTGTTGTCCCCCACGTGCCTCAAGACCACCACCATCATCCCAGTCCCGAAGAAGCCGACTTCCACCTGCCACAATGACTACCGCCCGGATGCACTCACTCCCATCCTTATGAAGTGCTTCAAGCGGCTTGTCATGCAACACATCAGATCTTCCCTTCCCCCCACCCTGGATCCCTTCCAGTTTGCATATCGGTCTAATCGCTCTACCAATGATGCCATCTCCATCGCCCTCCACTCAGCCCTCACCCACCTGGAGACCAACAACTCACACGTCAGAATGCTGTTCATCGACTTCAGCTCAGCATTCGACACCTTCATCCCCCAGCAGCTCATCCACAAACTGGACCGAATGGGACTCAGCACCTCCCTGTGTAACTGGCTGCTGGACTTCCTGACGGGGAGACCACAGTCAGTTCGAGTAGGTAACAACACATCCAGCACGGTCATGATGAACACAGAGGCCCCCCAAGGATGTGTGCTGAGTCCCCTCCTCTTCACCCTTCTGACTCAGGACTGCACCCCAACATCCAGCTCCAACCTTTTCATTAAGTTTGTGGATGACACAACTGTGCTCGGTCACATCCACAACAACGATGAGACGAGCTACAGGAGTGAAGTAAATAGGCTGGCCACGTGGTGCAAGGACAACAATCTTCACCTGAACGTGGAGAAGACGAAGGAGATTGTTGTGGACTTCAGGAGAGCGCACATCCAGCATGGTCCACTTACGATCAATGGTGCTGCAGTGGAGCAAGTGAGCAGCACCAAGTTTCTGGGTGTGCACATCTCTGAGGACCTCTCCTGGAGCAGCAACTCTACATCACTGGCCAAAAGAGCCCAACAACGCCTTTACTTTCTCCGCAAACTAAAAAGAGCAAGAGCCCCGGTCCCCATCCTCCGGACATTCTACAGAGGCACCATCGAGAGTATCCTATCCAGCTCCATCACGGTGTGGTACGGTTCTTGCACCGTGTCCTGCAAAAAGACTCTGCAGCGCATTGTCAGAGCAGCTGAGAGGATCATCGGTGTCCCTCTCCCCCCTCTACTGGACATTTACCACTCCCGCCTCACCCGCAAAGCCACCAGAATTGCAGGTGACCCCACCCACCCATCTCACAGCCTCTTCAGCCTTCTGCCATCAGGGAGGAGACTGCGGAGCCTCCCGGCTAGAACCAGCAGGTTCAGGGACAGTTTTTTCCACCAGGCTGTCAGGAGACTTAACTCTCTCCCTGCCCTACCCCCACTTTTCCCCTCTGCCCCCCCTCAGCCCCCTGTCAACCACTAAGAACAATGTGAACTCTGATGCACTACCTCACTTTTCACTTATATGGACAATCAGTGATGTTGTCCTGATGGCTTCATCAAACCGGGACCTCCAATGTGCACTGGGGCGGTTCGCAGCCGAGTGTGAAGCGGCTGGGATGAAGATCAGCTCCTCCAAATCCGAGGCCATGGTTCTCGACCGGAAAAAGGTGGTTTGCCCTCTCTGGGTGGGTGGAGAGTCCTTGCCTCAAGTGGAGGAGTTCAAGTATCTCGGGGTCTTGTTCACGAGTGAGGGGAGGATGGAGCGTGAGATTGACAGGCGGATTGGTGCAGCGTCGGCAGTGATGCGGTCGTTGTACCGGACCGTTGTGGTGAAGAGGGAGCTGAGCCAAAAGGCGAAGCTCTCAATTTACCGGTCAATCTACGTTCCTACCCTCACCTATGGTCATGAGCTTTGGGTAATGACCGAAAGGACGAGATCGCGGATACAAGCGGCCGAAATGAGTTTCCTCCGCAGAGTGGCTGGGCGCACCCTTAGAGATAGGGTGAGGAGCTTGGTCACACGGGAGGAGCTCGGAATAGAGCCGCTGCTTCTCCACGTGGAGAGGAGCCAGCTGAGGTGGCTCGGGCATCTGTTCCGGATGCCTCCTGGACGCCTCCCTCGGGAGGTGTTCTGGGCATGTCCCACCGGGAGGAGGCCCCGGGGAAGACCCAGGACACGCTGGAGGGACCATGTGTCCCGGCTGGCCTGGGAACGCCTTGGGGTCCCCCCGGAGGAGCTGGAGGAAGTGTCCGGGGTGAAGGAAGTCTGGAGGTCCCTGCTTAGACTGTTGCCCCCGCGACCCGGCCCCGGATAAGCGGAAGAAAATGGATGGATGGATGGATGGATGGACAATCAAATTGTTTACTTACCTCACTTTTCATCTGTAATCTCTGTTTTGTCTATTGTGTTTGTTTTTGGTCTATGTTTACCTGAGTGTTTGCACATTTTGTCTTGTTTGCACATTTTTTGCCTTGTCTATTGGTCTTTTTTTTGTCTAGTCCAGTATGTCTTTACATTTTTATTTTTTTTTAACTTGAATGTTTTACTTGAATGTTTGCAATGAGGTGGGAGAGGACAGCAATTTCATCTGGGCTATATATTCTTGTATGTATATGCACATGTGACAATAAAGAGAAATTGAAAATAAAAGAGAGAAAAGAACTGGTTTGAGAGGGGAGTTAAAGAGGTTATTTTTGTCAAGAAAGAGAATCCTTCCTTGAACAGAAATGGAGGTCTCAGACATCATTTGTCTCCCTTTCAAACCTAAATCAAAACAAACAAAGAAAACAATACGGTCAGCCAGGTCAGGCACAGAGGTGTGAAAACAGCCATTATGGCCCTGAATGGTTCTGCTAACAAGACCCCACACTCCCACTGCATATTTAATAGGCCTACCTAACTAACAGAAACTGTAAACAAATAGTTGTGGTAGTCTCAGAGTAATTTCATTGTAGTTAGCTCCTCCCTTCAGGCAGATATACGAAGTGTCCACCAGCATCTGACCAGAACTGAAGAAGCAGCTTGGATGAGCTGCGAAACGTATTTGACCAAATAAACTTTTGTCCAGTTGACAAATTGGCAAAAGGAGAAATGCAGTTTGCTTAGTTTGTGGCTCGGTGTTTTGACCAGTTTTTGTGGGTTTGAAATAGACTGGGATTTCATATTGTCTGAAAATCCTCTGTAGTTTTTCAGAAACGCCAGCGAGGTAAGGAATAGTTACACCCTTTCTCCTGGGTTTTGATTCTCTATTGTCTTGTTTCTTGTCCTTGTCTCTCTTGGTTTTGTTGAAAGCCCATTTAGGATACCCACAAACAGAGAGGGCTTTCTGCACATATTGTTCTTCTTTCTCCTTTCCCTCTGTGCTTGGGCCCTGTGTTCTTGCTTTATATATTTGATGTCTTCTGTGTATATCAAATGTACAATGTAGTAATAATAAAGAAAAAGAAATGAGATGCACAGAATCAAACAGAGAAAACTTTGTCTGTATTTATACCTATAGTATTAAATTTGAGGTAGCTACTAGAGAATCCTACTCATGTTAGCTTCTGTGTTGCAAACATAGTAAATATGGTCCATCATTATTATTATTATTAATCCTTAAACTTTCTTGAGACATTGGGAGAAACAAAGCTGCAGTGTTTCAACATACCAAGGTAATTGTACAGCAATGTACCATGACAATTTTGAATGTGACTGCTACCGTAAAGACAAATGTTGTTTTTCCAGGATGTTCTAATTTGTCTGTTTTACTAAACCGCCTCAGACAATATTGTGTAATGTTGTAATACACATTTAATTAGCTGTGATGTTGAAAAAGTAATTGCCACCACAAACTGAATTTCAAGTTGGTAGGGAAAACTTTGGGAATTCCCTGCTCTCCTGGTGAAGGGGCGCCAAAATGAAACACTTGACTGTTTGTGTCGATGATGCCATGTGTTGGTGTAAGACGCAGATGTCAAAGCCTCCAGTGATCTCGTCTGGTCAGCGCAGGACACACGCTGGCCTGGGACTGTGAGCTCTGTCTTTAGAAATATAGTTTTAAATTTACATCTAGGACAGAAAATGCACCTAATATTCTTGAATGACTAACAATTTCTCAGCCTCTACATCTTATTTGTCACTATCTACATTTCAGTTTTGTTCAGATGACTAAAGAAAAGTTATAATTTGGATTAAGCAGAAATTACCCCAAACAGTGCTTTCCTAGCAACAGGCAATGCACAGAGTTGTATGGAGCTCATCAGTCCTGCTCACCTCTTGAGTTCTGGAGGTAAAATTCCCATTCATGTTTTTTCTAGATTGAAAATAAATGATTTGCTATCAAATAGCTCATTGGCCTATGCCATGCTTTAAAATCTGTAATACGTAACATTTTGAAAGGTCTAGGGTTACATTTATGGAGTATTTACTTCCAGAACTGCAGCATGTTCCAAGATCTGCATTTTGTATACAGATAAAAATATATTCCCTCATTATCCAGAATATCTCAAGAATAAGCCGTCATTGTACTTAAGATAGCTCTATTCAAACACTACATCCATGCAATGTACCCTCCAGACAAATACTACCAGTTTGGATGATTAACTAGTCTACAGTTAGTAGTTTGTTTTATATTTGTTTCATATATATTGAAAAAAGTAGCTCTTTGGATGCCTGTTGGGTGCTGTTTGCATCTGATTTTAATCTGCATGAACTAAGAAGTAAATTTTATGTGCTGTTAGCATGCTATTTGAAAGTTGTGAAAAGTGCTTAAAATGCTTTAGGACATTGATTCTCAAACTGGGGTCCGGGGACCCCTGGGCTCCCATATGTTGGCGCTCCATCAAAAATTGTGATGACATTGAAATGTACTAGAATACTACAATTTCTTATGAAATACAATCCCAAACATATGATGTTTTTGATTATATGTTTGGGACTACACAAATAAAATAAGGAGTGTGATAAATTCATTTTTCATCCAAATGTGGTTTGAACATTGGAATTGGATTGTGATGTCATAATGAGGATATTTTTCACATCGATAAGGGGCCCCATTACCTCAAAAAGTTTGAGAACCGCTGCTTTAGAAAAGTGAGGAATAACTTTAAGCCTCTGCAAACATTCTGTTTTTCACATTTATAAACTATTAAAAAAAATGCCTCTAACTACTAAGATATGTCAGGGAAGCTAAAACAGAAGATAGTGGGAGTGATTGAAGTACTATTTGGTCCGACACATACAGTATACTGCCAACATAAATGTAAAGTAATGTAGCGTTGGATAAATATTTGCACCGGCGCTCCGATTCTGAACAGATATGACACGAATGCATTGGCCGGACTAGCGAATCACAACAAACAGCACTAATCTTTGTTTGGATCTCCCTCTATCTTATCGGGATGGACTAGTGCTCTCCAAACACCGCCAAATCCACTCTTTCCTCTGCGCTTCTCTGGGTCTCAAGATGTCCGCCTCGTTTGAAGTTTATCTAAGAACCATATGTATTGGTTTTCCCCGGTAGAGTAAATGATGATGCTTGCTGTCCACTTATCTTCCCACCCCCCGGCCAGCTAACGTTATTTATTATACCCTGACACCTCACTGTCTGAAAGCCCTCCGTGGTGGGTGAGATTCATGCACCCGTCCCACAGACACAGGAAGGCCATTAAGAATCCTATCAACATCGAGTCATGGTCGCCAGGGAAACAGGATAACCCATGACAAGTTTTATGAGCTAAATTATTCTCAGAGTAATGAGAAGTCCAGATAGAATCCAGATTTGAGTGAAAGTCTATGTCAGAAAGTGGACACAGTGAATGGCAGGGGATAAATATTCATAACAAGGTTGTAAAATAAGGTCAGTGGAGGATGAAGTACTCAATTTAGTTACTCAAGTAAAAGTACAGATACAAGGGCAAAAAGTTACTCAAGTAAAAGTATCACATGAAAAAAAGCTACTTAACAAATATAGCTGCAAGCAGCAATGTGGGGCCAAGCAGTGACCCAGCCTAATTTGATGACATGCATTGGATCAGTCTTCGCCCAAAACACATTTTTGCATGTTGTAGCGCCCCCTAGTGGCCAATGTGCACCAAATTTGGTATGGCTAATTCTGTATGGATGGTACATTGCGCACCAAGTTTCATTAAGAGAGCTGAAACGCACGTCAACGCACGTCAATTTGATGATGTGTGTTGGATCAGTCTTCACCCAAGGATCCCAGGGATACCAAGTTTTTGAAAATCGGACTTACGGTTCAAAAGTTACAAGCAGAAACGAGGGAGGAGAAGCATTTTGAGTGTTTTTTCATAAAATCCAAGATGGCGGACATTCTATTCCGACGGACATGACGTCATAGGATGCGTTGGATTCGTCTTGGCCCAAGGATTCTAGGGATTCCAAGTTTTTGCGAATCGGGCGTACGGAAGGAATTTTCAGGTACATTTCTGCGTGTAACTTTTGAACCGTATGTCCAATTTTCAAAAACTTGGCATCCCTGGACTCCTTGGGCCAAGCCGAATCCAACGCACCATATGACGTCACCCTATGACGTCATTTCCCGCCATTTTGAATTTTATGAAAAACACTCAAAATGCTTCTCCTCCCTCAATCTTGGACCAATTTTGCTCAAATTTGGTACATAGCATCTTTGGACTGAGCCTCATCAGAAATATGCCTGCCTTATCGTTTTGTCATGACAGCCAATCAAACCTGCAATTTTGACCTGCTGGTGGCCCTAGAGGGCAACTTTGACCTGCTCGTGGCGCTAGAGGGTTGGGGGTGGGGGCCTATAAATTGCTATGGGTAATGAGGAGACTGGCTGGAATGTGCATGCAAAATTTCACAACTTTTTGCCAGATGGTTCTAGGGGTTGCCATAGACTCCCAGAGGCGGAAGAATATTTTATAATAATAATAAGAATCAGTAGAAACACTATGGGTGCCTCACAGCTTCACTGCTTGGCCCCAAAAATGATAAAAGTACCTTTTAAAAAAGTAATTTATGAATCAAATGTAGTGATTTTAACAAAGAATTGAACTGTGACTCAATTTATTTCTTATTTTTTCTGTTTTGTGTATTTGGTTTGCTCAAAGTTGGAATGTTATCTCAAATTAAATGTGTTAAAAATAAATCTCAACCTTTTCAGCAGGTCTCAAATCATAAAGAAAAGTACTTTTTTTAACTTTTCTGTCTTTAATGGAGTAAAAAGTACAGATACATGCTCTCAAATGTAATGAAGTAAAAGTAAAAAGTTTCTACTGCAAAGTTTCTACTTTTGTACTTTGTTATCTTTCACCACTGCATAAGGTTCAATCTATCATTGTCGCCAGATGTTTTTGTGTATCAGGCCATGTCCAAAAGGAAGTGGACAGAGATTTACATCCAAAGATCTGTCTGTATTTCTTAAAACTACAGGTAGAAGTATCAAACTTCATCTGAAAATATAATATAACAGTTTTCCATCAATTATTATTTTCACCTGAGAATAAGACATTTTATAACATCTGAAATTTCCACAAACAGGACTTACTTGGGACTCAAAAATCAGAAAGAAAAAAAAATGTTGTTCATGTTAGATACAAAACCTTTTACTGAGTGGATATTGGATTTTTTATTTAGATTTTTTAGTAAATAAAAATAAGAACACATGAACACTATTATTTTAAAGATGCCCTATGTAACTTTTTTGGTGGAGGTCTGTCCCGTGCTTGTTTCTGATCTCTATGGTGTTCCTCCGTATCACATTTAACATATCTGTTCATTAAATTACAGTTTTTTTTTATTACTCAAATACCCCAAAAAGATTTTTACTATTTGCAGGGCATGCCTTTCCACAGACCTAACTTGGTGGTAGCACATGCTTCCCTCCATTTAGATAAAGAACTTTTAGTCAACATTCTGTAAAATTCTAGTTATTAACATCTCCATGGTGACAAGCAGGTGGCATACCCTCCTAAAAAGTTTCACGGTGCATCTTTAAATCTAGAAAGTTCGGGTTAAAGGGCCCATATTACTATGTTTTGCGATCTATGTTACTATTTTTTTCTCATCACAAACAGACCTGGAGTTGTGTTTTGTTTCATTCACACATGTTTAACACACAAATCTTGCATATTTAGGCTGGGTTCTTCTCTCAGACAGAAAACACTCCACCTTGTGATGTCATCTGGAAATACAGGACGTGCTCCCCTGTGCTCCCTCCATACACCTTAACTAGAATTATCTGGATAATTTCCACTCTCTACTGAACTAAAGGTAAAAGGTAGCTGTTAACTTGAAAACTACAACTACATGACATCACAAGGTGGAACAGAGCATTTTGAGCTTTGTGAATGTAGACACACTGATTAACTAGGGTTACTCAAACATATATGAATGTAACAAATCACAACTCCAGGTATGTTTTTGATGAGGTTACGGCATTAGAACATGGCTAAAAGCTCACAAGAGTCAATTTTTGTGTAATATGGGAGCTTTAACATAACTTTAAAAAATAAATAAATAAAATAAAATAAAAACAAAGACTCTGCAATGTTTATGAAACCAAATCCTACAGAGCCCAGAAACTTTAGCTCAGTGATAAATTTCCTTTTTGGATTCCTTCAGTCTTGCTCTGCACTTAGATACACATTCACTGCTTTGAAGAATGGAGGTGGACATATGGCTTTCCCTTAACTCCCTTCAATTTACTGATACATACCAGGTGTTTCCTTCTCAAGATAAACCTCTTATTCCCTTGCCCCTAAATGTATGGTGTTATCATGTGGCAAAAACGACTCCTAATTTCTTTGTTGAAAATGAAAAGGGCCCAGGTCCAACCCATGTGGTGTTCAGATGTGTCTCCATAATTTATTATTGCACACAAAAAAAAGGTATGCAATTTTCTCAGTGAGGAGAGGCCAAAAGGGCAATAAGCAGATCGAGTAAAGGAGCCACCAGAAAGAGCAGAGTGCAGAGATAAGCTGTTAAGGGCAGATAAGAAGCACTAATGGGAGGCCTCGCTCAGTGTAGGACAGCCTGGATGAACCTGGCATTGAGTTTTATGGACAGTGGAGAGCTGATTTTAGTGTACTCAAAGTAAATTTAAAAAAGCAACTGCTACAAAGGAAACTTGTCTTGTACTGTATAACAACACAAGCTTGTTTAATACATACTACTGGACTGAGACTCAAAAGTGTTGCTTAAAGGGCCCATATTACACTATTTTCTGATTGATGTTAGAACGTTCCACCTTGTGATGTCATGTGGTTAATACAAGAAGTGCCCCACTTTTTGTGTGTGTTTGATTTCAGCCCAGCAATTTACACTCTCTAAAAAAGGTAAAAGATAACTGTTAACTTGAAAACTACCACTTCATGACATCACAAGGTAGTTTTCGGAGTTTTGGAGATGTACACAGACTAAATATGCTGGGTTACTTAAAGGGATATGCCACCCCCAGGTCAAATTTGGGCATCTCCCCAGAGTCCAGAGACTAAAATAAGTGGTGGAAAGCGTTTTCCTGCTCACCCAGCCATTGTCCGAGCCTGTCGCCACTGACCGCCGCGGTATCTGCAGCTCCTCCGCCTTAGACTGGAGTCTAACGTCGCCAGAGAAAGATTTCGGCCAAAAGGAATTAATTTGCTCGATGCGTTTCCCAATTACTTTATGTGTAGTGCGCATTCATATCGAGTGCAAATAAATGTGCAAATCGACACGGAGAGCTTGCCTTGGTCATTTTGGGTGGGAACTATTTTCCAGTGCGGAAGAATACAGTCGAATCACGCACCACGTTGTGCAACAGGGGAACTCCCTTCCCGGTGCGTAACTGGGATTCCCCTGGCAGCGTACTGCGTGATTCGACTGTATTCTTCCGCACTGGAAAATAGTTCCCACCCAAAATGACCAAGGCAAGCTCTCCGTGTTGATTTGCACATTTATTTGCACTCGATATGAATGCGCACTACACATAAAGTAATTGGGAAACGCATCGAGCAAATTAATTCCTTTTGGCCGACTGGCGACGTTAGACTCCAGTCTAAGGCGGAGGAGCTGCAGATACCGCGGCGGTCAGTGGCGACAGACTCGGACAATGGCTGGGTGAGCAGGAAAACGCTTTCCACCACTTATTTTAGTCTCTGGACTGTGGGGAGATGCCCAAATTTGCCCTGGGGGTGGCATATCCCTTTAAAGCTCCCATGGCATGAAATTTTCACTTTCTGAGGTTTTTGAACGTTAATGTGAGCTCCCCTACCCTGTTTAGGGCCCCCCCCCCATGGCTAAAAGTTGCAAAATGTGTAAACTGAGCAATTGCGGTCCTTTTCCGTGTTTCTGAACAAGGGAACTTTCTGACGTCACACTCGGGGAAAAATACAAATGCAGTCCCACCCCCCATCTGGATGTCTACCCACCGTCTCTGGAAATCATGCCCAGAGAGTTTGGACCGCGAACGAGCTACGCAATGCGAGATGCGTTTTTTTATTTGCCTGAAGGCACGTGAGAGTGCCTTCAGGCTCGGATGTCCTTTATCCGAGCCTCCGAACCTCTGAAACAGCAGTGGTTAAATTTTATTTTCTGTGGAAATGTGTTTATTTTTCAATGGAAAGCATCTCATATGTTCCTCCGCGCTTAAACACGGAAGTGGGGCCAGCGCACAGCGCACCGCTAAACGAGGAAAGAGCGGAGAGTTTGGCCACACCCCACCCACTGCACAGGCCTGTCTCTGTCCTCCTCATTTGCATTCAAGCAACAACGCCCAGAATAAAGTGTTTCAGAGAGAAATTTTTGACTGTGACTGTGTTAATGGGGCTATCTCATGCACTAAGTCTTGATTTTGAAGAAGGATTCATTTACAGTATTAGGGAACCATTAAGGAAGTACCATGTCATGGGATCTTTAAAAACATGTGTGAATGAAACAAAACACATTATAATAATATATAATAAGCCATCAATTTAGCATAATATAGGACCTATAATCTTTTTATTCATTCATTCATCTTCTTCCGCTTTTCCATTTACTGGGTCGTGGGGCCAGCAGTCCAAGCAGATCTGCTGCCCAGAACACAATGCACCAGCCCCCATGAATCTTCCTGTGGGTCCACAGGAGGATGGCTCACGTCACAACAGCCTTGATGTATCTTCTGCCATGGGGGCTACCAGTGTCCGTAGACACTGGGGGCGAGGTGGGTTAAGTGTCTTGCCCAAGGACACAATGGCAGCACTCATCTGTGGGAGCTGGGATCACACCCAGCAGGATTTGAACCGCCAACCCCTGGATCACTAAACAAACTCTCTACCAACTGTGCTACTGCCGCCCATAATCTTTTTAGAATTAACATTACATAGTATGTCAAAAGTAATTATAGAAATTACAAGTGTTATGTCATCCATTATGTCACTCATTCTGTGATTTATTCTTTACCATGCATAATATTGAACTACATAATATATCATCTCTCTGTATTGTAATATTATATTATTATTATATTAAGACACTGATGCGTCAGTATAACAAGTGTAACTACATAAATTTGAAAGCACATTTTAGTTATCTAAACACACTAACTGAATAAATGCAAGATCAATGAGTTTTATGCCATACTGTGGAAGGAGCAGGCAAAGGACAGTGAAAAGTTACACAGTGCACCTTTTAGCAGCAAGCCTATGGCATCTCTATTCCTATGTTGTCCTCTGAAATAAAATAAAAGAGTGTTAAATAAGGCAGATGGATGTTTAAACATATTCTCAACCAATATACAGTCTTCAGATATTAAACATCTTCCTTGTGGGGTGTCCGTATTTTCACCCGGGGCTCAGGGTGCCTTGGTGTGGTCCTAATGGGTGTCTCCTCAGAGTCAGAGGTGCTCATGTTAATGGCCCACACTTCACACAAAAATGCATGGAAAAAATATGCGCAGAATTCCTGGTGGTGCCTGTTTTGAATTCATCACAGCGATACGCACAAAGCTGTCACACATTCACATTTGGGCCCGACCACCTGGAAGCACGAGGCATTTCTTATCTAATAAAGGCCTGACAGCACGGAGCAGGAGCAGCAGAGGTGAGGTAATGGCCCTGTCCATCTTCCCATGGACAGCCCCTTGTCATGGATAAGGTAAGAAACAGACAAGAAAATATTAAACATGTGTTTGGATGTTTACTCACTTTTTTTTTTTTTTGCATGAGACTACCGATCTTGACAGCAACTGACTACAAAGCTGTTAAATCCTCCCAGAAAATTCCTGCATTATTGACTTGTTGCTGCAAAATGACAATGAACATTTAACAAAAATCAACCTACTTTATATTATCTAAGCGGCAAACCTTTCTCTAATTCAGTGTTTCCCAACCTTTTTTGTCCTGTGTACCCCCTGAGCCTTTTTGTCATACCTCGAGACCCCCTCACTCATACGTGTTGATAATTCTCTAAAAGTAGAACGTGACACAACGGATTATTAAATGAAAATCATTTTATTTTATCTCCTAAATTTGAAAATTTAATTCTCAGGCATTTTCTCTCTTTTCTTTAACTCAGATTTACTCAAATTAGAATAAAAATAAAATCTCCCGCTGTGCCTGGCAGCGACACTGCCGACTACCCCCTGCAGTGTGTTTGCGTACCCCTTGGGGTACTTGTACCCCTGGTTGGGAAACACTGCTCTAATTTACCATGGAAATGAAAGCTATTTGCACATAACCGTGTCACCACAAAAAAGTGCAGTCTAAAAGCATTTAGCAGCAAAAAAGGGCGGGGCGAATAAGGTATTTTATTGCCACTGTTAGTCCGGACTTTGTATTTAATTAAATGTTTTAATTGCAATGTACGTAAATAATTTAAGTTTAAGTGCATTACTAAAAAATATTAAGTATAGTCTACTAATTTGTAGACATCGTCAAAAGTGTTAATAAGTTTAAGTTGAATGGCCTTAAATCGCTAAGTTTTAGTCATGACCACGCCCTCTTTTTCTAGGCGCTGAGAAGGGCCACCATTTTAACTTCACCGATCATCAGCATTTACATGCGGCTTTTGCTGAAATTTAGAGTGAGTGAGCTTCAGCCAACATTTGTTCTCTGTGCATCCCGACTGTCGGTGGAAATGTTTGTTTTAACTTTTGGAGCAGCGGACATCATGTATTTTTACCAGTTTCACGTCATTTTCATCTGTTAGCTAAAGTTAATTTTATCACTGTGGAGATCTCTGGATTTGGATGGGCCACTTCCACTCAGCCCCACAATCATATCATAGTTTTAATCATTGTACGTTTAAGTAGCTAACGTTAGAATTTACATTTCTTCCCCTGTTAGCTGAGTGCTCACTAGCTGTTAGCTGCACTTGACCGACAGCACAGAAAACGCGGTCTTCCACACAACGCGGTCTTCCACACTGCACAAGAGAGAAGGAGAGAGAAAGAAAGGCGTGCTGCTGTGTCACGGTTTACTCAATCTGGTAAGTGCTGTTGCATTTTGAGACGACCATGACTTGAAAGCATCTAGGTTAGGTTAGGGTTCATTATTCAGATCAAACAAATGAGCGAAATGGTTTATTGTAGTTAATGCATGGGACAAAACTATGACATTTTAACGCCAGTTGTACGTTACTCGACCATATTGGCTGTGAATACTTCATGTATGCTTATCTGAAGGGAAAATTAGGTAAACACAGATTTAACATTACACACTGTTAATGTTTCAGTTACAACTGTGATTACAATGCTTTGGAAATGTAAGTACTGTCCTCTTAGCTATGAAAAGAGAGCACAGCTATTTAAACACTATAGACTAAAACATGGGAGTTATTCAAGAACACAACCATTTCCTTGTTTGCATCAGGAATGTTTATGCACATTCAAATCACTAAATGCCCTAAAAGTGCACTTATCCCGCATTCACACCAAAACCCTGGATCAGCAACGAGGTGTAGATGTACCAGGTACGTTTAGCTGTATGTCATGTGGGTTTTCTGAGTCTTGTTCTGAGAATGACTTCTTTACTCATCTGCATTCTGCACATTTAAGAGTAAACCATAAAGTCAGGTGTCCTTACAAAGACTGTAACTTTGAAAGCAGTGTTTACTCCACTTTCAAAGCACATAAGAGTAAAGTACACAAGGAACAAAACTTTAAGAGGTTTAAGGCAGAAATAATTGGTAATGATCATATTGTAAGCCATGACAACAGGGCTGCACAAGAGGAATTGTCAGATGGTGATATGGGGGACTTTGAAGAAGTGAGTGAAGTAACCAGTGATAGTGATCTTCATGATTTACAAAAACAGCTGGAGCACAACTTAGCATCGCTTATGCTAAAAATGCAAACTGTTCTACACATACCAGAAAGTTCTGTGCAAGAAGTAATACAACAACTTTGTCAAATCGATAAGTTGTCACAGCCACTTCTTCAAACCATAGTCAAGGCTGTACTAAAGAAATATTATGCTGACATGGATGAAATAATTGTAAAAGAAGTTATTAGCGCTGTGTCAGAAAGTAGCATCATGACATATTGTGTCAAAGATGGACCCTTAGGCCCTGTCCCCACGACAACGTTCCTGTTTTTTTTTTTTTACCCGGGGTGAAAAAAAGTCTCGTCCACACACGTGTTGGATCAGAAAACCTTCGCGTCAAGATGAGCACGGAGCGCTGAGTGAAAACGATGTAGTACATATGTCACACCGATAAGTGGCGCTGTAAACCGGAAAGAGCCAGAGCCACCGGTAACGCAAGACTACAAAGAGCACATGCGCAGAAAGTCCTTCTCTTTCATAAACAAGCAAACACGTGTACTTTAGGGACCGTCAACACTAGCGAATTTATTTTGTCCCCCTGCTCCAACAATGTAGCAGCGACTCACTCCGGTAATGTGAAAATGCTGACCGTCCCTAACATAGACAGACGCCACAGAACAAAGATTTGCGCTGCGTGAGCAGAGTTTTTGCCTATAAATCGATAGTTAGCATTACTTGCTATCGTTTTATTAGATAGACATTAACAAGTAGAACTCTCGTTAACCTTGGTCGTGTTATTTAGGCAAAATGCTTGTTTGGATCTTACTACGGGAATGTTAAACATACTCGGACATTATGTTGGCTTTTCGGCGAGAATATACAACCGGGACCATCACCAACGGGCAGCTATATATTTTTGTGTGTGATACTGCATGTGCCTGTTTGTAAAAGGTAAATTTTCATTTAATAAAAAAGACAAGAAATGGTTGCTCTTTTTCTTTATTTACAGCACACTACACACTCAAATTGGTATGTGCTCCTCATTGTCCACTATCTGCCTTTCCAGCGATGGGATCTTTCCAGTTTTAAAATACGTGTTTAGCTTTGAATTGGCAAACACCCGTGCGTCGTGCGTACTGCCAGGCCACTTCACAGTAACGTCCATAAACCGGTACCTGTAGTCACACACCGCTTGTATGTTGAGGGGATGTTTGCCCTTTCTGTTGATGAAGGCCATGGTGTTGGTGGATGGCTGCTTGATTTCAACATGTGTCCCATCGATCGCTCCCAAACATTGTGGCATGTCATGCACACGGAGGAAGCCCGAAACAAGCTCCTCTGCCTCCGGTTCCGTGAAAGGCGTAATTGTGCATGGTCCTCTGCTGTTGTCGCAATGCATTGCATATGAACAGAGTTTGATGCAGCAGTGCCAATAAACTGCGGAAGGCGCAGGGTTACACCCTCTGGTCACCGGTCACGTGATGATTACGGCAGCGCGACGTCATCATTTTCTCACCTGCAGCGCTTTTTTGCCGCCCACATGCCAACGCGACGGGGGGCGTTCTCCGACTTCTCCACTCTGGAACCCGTTTTTGAAAAACTCCGTTCTCGCCCCCAAAAACGCCCGCACACAAACTTCTCCGTTTCCTCCAAAAAACGTTGTCGTGGGGACAGGGCCTTAGGAACTGCTAAAAAGAGAGCAGCCTATGTATGCAGAGAGTTTCCGTTGGTAAACCCTGTAGAGTATGTTGTGAAACAAGGCAAAAAACCTCTCGCATATGTTCCCATCATTCCCATGCTACAGAAGCTACTTAATAAAACTGATGTTTTAGACAAAGCTATGTCAGAAAAAGTCCACATCCCAGCAGAATACAGATCATATGTAGATGGGCAGTACTTTACAGAAAATTCACTTCTCGTAATGGATGAGTTTACAGTTGCTCTTGGTCTATACATTGATGACTTTGAAGTAGCCAATCCTCTTGGGACATCAAAACTGAAACACAAAATGTGTGCAGTATACTGGGTTATTGCCAACATACCTTCAAAATATAGGTCAACCCTAAACTCGATCCAGCTTGCTATATTGTGCAATACCTCCACAGTCAAAGAGTGTGGTTACGCAAAGGTTCTGCAACCTCTAATCTACGATCTTAAGTTTCTGGAGCAAAATGGTGTTTACCTTGATCAGGTAGGTGCAAGTGTGAAAGGTACAGTTTTGTATGTTGCAGCTGATAATCTTGGTGCTCACTCCCTTGCAGGATTCTTTGAGAGCTTCGCTGTTGACAAGTTCTGCAGATTCTGTTCAGACAGCAGTAGCGACGCTCAACAACAGGAGGTATGTTCTGGTTTCTTTCAACTGCGAGACAAAGAGTCCCATGATAAGCAGGTGCAGGAGGTGAGCGAGGACCCAGGATTGAGTCGGACCTATGGTGTGAAAGGAGCATGTCCTTTAACTGAGAATCTTGAGCACTTTCATGTGATCACTGGGTACCCTCCTGACATCCTGCATGATGTCTTGGAAGGCATTGTTCCAGCTGAGTTGTCCCTGTGTCTTACAGACCTAATAGGCAAGAGGTATTTCACACTAGATATGCTCAATCAGACCATCAGGTATTTTAATTACACATACACTGACAAAACAGACCGACCTCAGATGATTGGAAAGGGATTTTCCTCCAAAGGGACCATTGGTGGAAATGCACATGAGAATTGGTGTCTCATAAGGTTACTTCCATTTCTTATTGGTCACTGTGTTCCTGAGGGTGACAACACATGGGAAATTCTCATACTTCTGAAAGACATCACTGAGCTTGCTGTGGCACCAAGGCATACTGAAGAGACACTGCATTTCCTATAGTGTAAAATATCAGAACACAGGCAGTTGCTGCAGTCAGTATTTCCAGGTTTTCATTTAAGGCCAAAGCATCACTATATAGAACATTACCCTCAACTAATAAGAAAATTTGGTCCCCTGTCTGAGGTCTGGACAATGCGTTTTGAAGGAAAACATAAGTTCTTTAAAAGGGCAATCCGCAATGCTCAGAACTTCAAGAATGTTGCCATGACACTGGCTTCCAAACACCAGAAAGCAGTCAGTTACCATCTTGACTGTAGTTCATTTTTCAAACCATCAGTTGAGATGACAAAGGTTACCCCGATTTTGCTTGCCTCTTTGCCTATGAATGTTCAGAAGGTTCTTGCTCAAAACATTACAACACCAGAGTCAGTGCTTGATGTGTCATCTGTTTGTGTTGATGGCATCAAGTATCATGTAGACATGATGCTGACTGCTGGCTCATGTTCAGGTCTCCCTGAATTTGTTCAGATTAAAAAGATTGTTGCAGTTAATGCAGACATTGTCTTTGTTTTTCAGAAGATGACAGCATGGTACTGTGAACACTTAAGATCCTACCAACTTCACTGTAATGATGTAATCACTATGTGTGTGGTCAAGTTGTCAGAGTTAAATGATGTTCTCCCATTGTCAGCGTACAAGGTACAAGGAGAACTCATGGTGACTCTGAGACGATTTGTTATTTGCTAAACACCTGTATCATTTCTCCCCCAGATGGCTGTGCCATAGAAGTTAACGATGAGGGTTATTGTCTCTGAGGGAGATATAAGGAAGATGACAATGACAACACCACCAGCCACACTTGAAGATTTGATTGGCTGGCTCAAAGGCACTCTCCAAGCCAACTATAGCTTTACCGTACAATACCAAGATCCAGAGTTTAACAACGAGTTGTGCAACCTCACAGATCTCTCTGAACTCCCAGAGAAACCAACTATCAAAATTATCCCGATAATTGAGCTGGTACCATTCTCTGCACAACCCGAATTATTTACTGACACAAGCAGCCAGGCCGACACAGAGATCCTGTCCACCTCCTCTTCGGAAAGAAGTTCACAGTGGCCAGATGTATTTGAAATTCCCAAATTTCCAGTTGATGTCGAGTATAGGCTCCGTCAAGGTAACCTGGTGTATCTTAGGGATGCAACCTATATCAAAGTGACAAAAGAGCTAAAACATGACATACTTGAGAAATTAGCTGAGACCATGTATGCATTTAAAGCATACCCAACGAAAGAAGATTTTGAAGTTGTGGCAAAAGCCTTAGTAGAGACCCATCCTTGTCTTAAAGAATCAGGGTCATCTACTGGCTGGGACGGATGGAAGAACAGTCTCAAGTTTAAGATGGGTAACTATAGAACCAAAATGAGGCATCTTGGTCGACTTGATGTCGCTGTCAATGGTGGTAAACGTGGAAGGTACACTTTAAATGGCGATCCTCCCAACAAAGACGTCAAGAAGCCAAGGAATGGTGAAATAAATTTCCTGCCTGACTATCCAGAGGGGATGGATGACCACAACCTGGAAGGAGCTTGCCAAGTTCTGGTGAATGAAATGATGAAGAAAAAACCAAATGGATCCCTTGTGAAGAAAGAAATGGATGTCACATTTGCCCTTCGCAGAAGAGAAGTTGTGATAGACAAGCCTGCCATCAGCCAGATGCTCCATCGATGGCCAGCTCTTTTCACAGAAAATCAGGTTTGTATGAATGTGTTCTAATTATAATGTTGAATAAAATGAGCAAATTAATAAGTAAATTCATGCCCTGGACAGCTTTTGCCTGCTTTCCTCAGATTGTAAAAGCTGACTGGTGTAACCTTTCCTGTACCTTGTTCATGGACATCTAACTCCTTATTAAGTGGCATGTAAAGGTGCACACAAAAAGCACAGTGTCATCTTTCACATCAAACAAAGTAGCCACAGTCTGTCTAAATATAGATTTTATTCCTTTGTAACAGACCAAAAATACAACATGGAGCAGGAAAAGGGATAAATTAAGCGTCACTGATAATGCCATTTGAGCATGGTCTTATACAAAGTTTGCTGTGTTTTATGTTTCAGATTTATTACGAGTTCCACAGAGCGGTGGGGAAAAATCTCAGAGAAAACTTCTTTGATGCACTTGACCGTTTCGCTCCAAGCCTGATGGACCTCTTCAGGAAGAAGAAAGGCCTTGCTGGACAGCTGTTGGCTGAGCTTCTACGCCAGAGAAAGGCAAGTTGAGTTGTTTACATCAGTCAATTGTATTTTCAAATCTCATTTATTTACCATTTTTTCTTTTGACTTTTTTTACTGTTTCCCTTTTCTTAGATCTCTCTTTCCTTCCCTTTCATCTCCTTTTCCTTTCCACTCTCTACTCTCATTTCATTCTCTCATCTTCTGCCTCATGTTCCCCCCTGTCCTCTCTTTTTCTCATTGTTGAAGATTTGCAATTTTTGTCAGAACAAATTGTCAAGCGTGGGATACATTTGAGTTGTGTTATATCCTTTGCACTCTCCAGACCACTGAACCAACAGACATCAGGTGTGTTTGTCTTCGGGGACTATCAGTCATCTTGGGAGATGATCCCTCTGCCTTTTTTAAGACTGCCTCTGTAAGTAAAATAATTTGTGACTGTTGCTGCTGCACTTTTTTTTGTTGTTGTTGCTTTTTTTCTTTCATTTTTGAAGCCTATCCTACTAATTTATGTGTTTTCATTCATTCATACTTGGAATTTTTGTGAACAACTACTTAAATATTTACATTATTGATTACTAATGCATGACTAAAATAAACCCCCAGTTCACATTAAATACCTTGATGTTATTGTAAACACCTAGACCTCAACACAGTTTACATGCTTTCAGTCCCAGTCACATTAAATCATGTAGTTGTAGGATTTATTTTACATGCGCCAAAATTGTTTTTGTACTTTTCATGTCACCAGTTGAAATTTAGGCAAATGTTTTAGCCCAAGTTTTGGGTTTCTTGTTAAACAGGATCACAGATTCAACCTGATGGGGACTGAAAGTGGTAAAAATTTCCTAAGTTGCCAAGGTACCAGACAGACCGCTTTGGAATCAGTACTTGCAACACACAGATCCAAATATGACCAGTCTTTATTGTCCTTTCAATAATTACATTCAGTTCACTGTCATTTTCTGAGGCTTTTCATTTTATATATCTAACTGGTATGATTGTGTCCTGTACTTATCAATCTTTTTCTTGTCAGGGTGCAACTAGCAATGACTTGTACAGTCAGACTCCAGTGGGAATCCTCTGCATTGATGAGGAAAGTCCTCAGCTGAACCCGTCCAGAGTGGGAATCATCCTGGAAGGAATTGTGGTGATGGACGAGCTGCTCAACCTTCCTCAGGCCTTCTGTGTCCTTTTTGGGCTGATTTACGGCCTACACCTGGATTATCCAAAGTACATGAAAAACACTTTTTACTTTGTCCAACAGGTGATGTTCAACCTGGGTAAAAGTGAGCTGGCACCCAAAATTCAGACGCTGAAAAATCAGCTTGAAGTCTAATGAGTTTCAAGTATTTGTGCTACTGTTCCAGATATCAGGTGCTTGGTTTTTAATAATGGACTTTTAGAAAAGTGTGCTTCTGTTCGTGCACTGTTTTCACTTTGTCTTATGACATAGACAATGAGGCCATGGGTAAATGTTCCAGTTACTGTCTTTGAATTTGATTGGACATGTTATTTGGTTAACCAGGTTTTTGTACACCTCAGGGTTTGAGTGTTAAAGGCAAAAAAAAAAAGTCTAAATCTAAAAACCTTTTCAGTGATGTGTAGCTTTTATCTGTAGCATGCTTTTGTGGAAGACTCTCAGAGTGCTATTGTAGACATTGCTTTAGAGAGCTCATATTTTGGTGTGGTAGTTCATCTCTCTCTCTGGTGTATGTTTTCTCTCTCTCTCTGTGGTGTATGTTTTTTCTGTCTGTGGTGTATGTCTCCTTCTCTCTCTGTGGTGTATGTTTCTTTCTCTCTTGCTCTCTCTTTCTCTCTGTAACAATTTCTCAGTAAGAATCTTATCAGTATTGTGAACCCAGGATTTGGATGTTGAGTGGAGATTTTTTTTTTTTCTGCTCCAATTTTTTTTAAGTGTTTTTTGTAAAGTGGCATACGTTTTATTTAAACAGAGGGCTATAATGTTATATTCATCCACCTATTTTAATGTGATTTCTTGTGATGTTACTGTATGGAGTTGTTTAAATATCAGAAGTGTTTATGTAGAAGTAAACATTTTAACGCAGGGCGTTATGTTCCATGTTGTAGTTTGAAGTTTAAACTTCTACAGCAAAATAAAAGAGAAAAAATAAATTTAATTTTATTTTCTTTTTTGTTCTTTAAAATTAATGTTGATATTGAATTAAATCAGCTTGGAATTTAGTACAATGAACTTAACATATTACATTTAATGATTATACAAAACAATTGGTTTAACGAAAGATTTTAAGTTAAATAAACTTGGCATTTAGTGTGTTGTACTTAAAATAGCAATTCCATTCCCATCAAGCATTTAAGTTTAATTCACTCAAGTTTTGATTACACATTACTTAATTTTTTTAAGGCAACCGGTTTCCTCAATTTTTTTAAGTATATTCAACTTATCCAGGCTTACAGTGTGCAGATAAATTATGAGCAAGGTGAAAATTAAATGCTCAGCATGAGATGTCATTTATATTTTGGTAAGCGATCACATTTTTATAAAGCACTATTCCACCTTCAAGGCGCTCAAAGCACTTTACAGCAATAAACTACTCACCCATTCACACACCCATGTACACACATTGGGGGTGAGGTGTCCTTGCCCAAGGACACAACAACAGCATTCATCAGTGAGAGGTGGAGTCGCACCTCCAGCCTGTGGCTCAGTAGATCTGATCGCTCAACCAACGATCTATATGCTGCTGTCAACCCTGCAAGAGTTGTTTTAATTAGTTATATTAATTTTATTGTTAATGCTAAAATACTAGATCTCCATGAACGTCTCTTAGCCCATTGTTTACACCTCTTTGGTTCACATTTGGGCTTGACCCCCTGAAAGCACAAGGTATTTCTTATCTAATAAAGGCCTGACAGCGTGGAGCAGGAGCGGCTGAGGTGAGGTAATGGCCCTGTCCATCTTCCCATGGACAGCCCCGTGTCATGTGCATTAGACAGGCCAGAATGAATCACCAACAACAATAGCTCTCATCAGATGAATCATAGGTGCACTCCCTCAGAACCATTACAATTACACTCTCTCTCTCTCTCTCTAGACAAGCGGTCATTACCAGATGTGAAAACACTTAACTTTACATGATGCAAATCTGCTGAAATAAACTGCCCACTATGTGCAATGTGTATGTATGCTTGGGGTAATTGTGATTCCAAAGCAAGAAAACAAGATGGGAAGAAGTAGAATTATGAATATAAATCTAATGTAAAATAATATTAGGAGAGGATTTTAAGCTTTAATCCAGAAGCACAGTGTCAGTTGAGCAGAGGTAACAGACACTATTTACATTAGTGTGTAGATTCCCTCAGTCGTCCAGGTAGAATCCATGGCAAAAGGAGAAATTCAATTTGTCAACTGGACAAAAGTTTATTTGGTTGAATACGTTTCACAGCTCATTCAAGCTACTTCTTCAGTTCTCAGAGCTGAAGAAGTAGCTTGAATGAGAAGTTCTGAGAACATTACATTTACATTAGTGATAGTTTTGGTGGGGGTCGTGGTGGGGGGGATGGGTCACCTGCTTGTTTCTACCTGGAATGTTCCACAGTATGAAAAAAATGAAACAGCTCTACTTTACATTTATTCAATCATTTGTGGTCTTACAGCTCAAAAATACCTACTCACCTTGCCGCAGATCTGACCTGTAACTTGGTCTGGTTTGGTCTCCATGAAGCTGGAAACATCCAGTGCCATACTGTGACACATTCCAGACAAAGCAATAACAACTCAATGGAGACCAAATTTTCACAGACCCTCCAGAAAAATTGCACAATGCACCTTAAATGTGATCAGTTGGATTCAGATCTCATTTTTGAAAAGAGCTGAATCGTTTTCTAGTTTTTATGCATTTTTTATCTTGATTACCACTGAACCAACACAAGAATCAGCACAGAAGCAAGCAACATGAGTGAGAGCTACAGTATGTGTACAAAAAAGAAAAAAAAAATATTAAAAATATTTTTTTTAGACTATGCATCACATCAAATGGTAAGTAAACATATTCCCACTCTTAATTTGAAGCATTTTGTACAAATCTTAGCCTTGGTCATTTCTCTGTGTGTGTTTGTTGACTTCTCACACTGGCTCCAGTCATATAAATAAATACTAAAAAAGTCTTTTGAATGGCTCTTTGAAATGGATGGACACAAAATATTCAGATACCATAAAAGCCACAAGTCCCATTAGTAGTTTACAGATACACTACTAAAATTGATAACTGGCCTATTATCAAAATGTATGTCAATCCAGACACTACAATTGAGTTGTCTTGATTCGAATCTCAAAAATCCCTTGACATAGCTGCATACTTAGGTCCCTGCTGCATGTAACATCACAACAAAAGCAAACCTGGAGAGGCATTCAACTGCACAAGGTAAGAAACAGCCAGGCTCTTGTGACTCTTGTGAGCTTTAAGTCATATTAAATGTTGTTACCTCACCAAACACATACCTGGAGTTGTTGTGTTTTGTTTCCATCACATAAGAGTCTGTTACATCTCTAAAGCTCAAAATGCTCTGTTCCTTCTTGTGATGTCATGAAGTGGAAGTTTTCAAGTTAACAGGTTTTACCTTTTGTTAAGCAGAGAAAGGCAATTCCAGGTCTGAAATGATCAAAATAATTATTGTAAAGGTGTATGAGTTTAAAAGCAGTTGAGCACTTCCTGTATTACCACATGATATCACAAGGTGGACTAGGTGGCGTGTTTACTGGCTGAGAGAAGAATTCAGCCTAAATATGCAGGGTTTGTGTGTTATGTGTGAATGAAACAAAACACAACTCGAAGTATGTTTTTGACAAGGAAACAGCTCAGAGTTACCTGTGCACGTAAACATAGTCATTGGCTGTTTGGCGATATCCATATCCATCAAACTTATAGCACTTTTGGGACAAACTTGGAAAAGACAAATCGAATAAAAAAGAACAGTGACATGGCAAATATTGGAAAGAACATGTTTGAACATGTTTGACTGGAAGTGGAGTAGAGGTAATGACACTGTAGGTTAGGTGGGCATAAGATATGCCAAAGAACAGAAATGGTGGCCATTGCTGCACCAAAGAGTTGATCTACCACAACATCTGTTGCATCTAATTATAAAGGGTTTTGCTGTCACATATTAAGAAGTGTGCTGTTAGCATTCTAATTGTTGCTAACATTACCTTCATGTAAACTCTGCTCTCATCCATAAAAGTTGTTAAACACATTTATAAACTCATCATGGGAAATAATAATTAACTAGAGAATACCTTTGAACCACTGCAAGTCATTTAAAATGAACTAGATCTGTTTTTCATGTTTTTAAAAATCAGGAACAGTGCCTGATTTCAAGAGTATTGTATTGTTAGAATGCTAGTTGCAAGCATTACAGAAATGGTAAACCCATAGACACACACACACATATATATATATATATATATATATATATATATATATATATATATATATATATATATATATATATATATATATATATATATATATATAATATAATATATATATACTGTACACAGTATATATATATATATATATATATATATATATATAGTATATATATATATATATATATATATATATATATATACATATATACTGTATATTTATATTATATTATATTATATATATATAATATATTATATATATATATATATATATATATATATATATATATATATACTATACACAGTATATATATATACACAGTATATATGTATATATATATATATATATATATATATATATATATATATATATATATATATATACACAGTATATATGTATATATACAGTATATATGTATGTGTATATATATATATATATATATATATATATATATATATATATATATATATATATATATATATATATATATATATATATATATATATATATATATATATATATATATATATATATGCCCAGAACATAATGCACCAGCCCTCATGAATCCTCCCGCGGGTGGTGGGTCCACAGGAGGATGGCTCAGGTCACAACAGGCCTTGATGTATCTTCTGCCATAGGGGCTACCAGTGTCCGCAGACACTGGGAGCAAGGTGGGGTTAAGTGTCCTGCCCAAGGACACAACGGCAGCGCTCATCTGTGGGAGCTGGGATCACACGCGGTCATCCCGTCAAGAGTGGGATTCGAACCACAAATCCCTGGATCACTGGAATATTCTGGGTGGCGTCACACTCCATTAGTCCACTTCGAGTCCAGTTTTAATCTGATGAAGCATGTACAATACAGGCTTAGCCCATGTGTGGTCTCTGCCTGCCCCTAACCTGCTCCCAAAGCCTATTATAAACATTTTAATTAAAAGCTAATACCTGTGGGACATTGTATCATTTAGAAGTTATTATTAATATCCTCTTCAAATACACATTAAGATTGGGAAGACAAAAAGTTAAAAGTATTAGAATAAGTTTATCACCATTGTCAGTGAACATATTAGGATCATTTGATTAGAGTAACAAAGAGCTGCATTCCTTGTGTGATTATGTCAATTTAAATTAAGTGACACAGAAACTAAACTGTTCTAGTTTTCCCCAAATGCAAGTGGAAGATTTTTAATCATTTGGTTGATGCTAGCTGAGTCACCCCAAAGGAACATGAGATCCACTGGAGAGATCAGAAGTTCATTAATTTATCAAGCATTAAATGCAAGCATTATGTAAGGTGCCCTTACTTTTGAAACCAGCTACAGTACATAAAACATTAGAGTGAGCAATATGAGGGCATGCTTATATGTTAAATTTGCACTGTGTAACTTTTCTGGTGGATGGTTCAGGACTTACTTAATAATGTTTGCCTCCATGTAGGCTAGATACTTTTATGCCATGCTTTTATGCCAAGTCACACTGCTATGGTCATGGTTGGCTGCTCCTGTGGCTGACAGTTTGGCATAGCATACTAAGTTTAAGTTAAATTTTTAACTTAATATTTGGGGATTTTGACCAACTAAGAAGGGTAGATTGACCAGTTCAACGGACATCGAACATTGCAAGTGTTGCAGGTAAAAAAAAGAAAGAAAGAACTTGAATCTATTTTTAGCATAAACAAAACTAACTTTAGCAACATTTACACAAACCGCACAGCAAATCCATTTTGTCTCTCGTCTTATAAACATCATGTTTGACACCTCTCTGTTTGCATAGTGTTATTAAATCCCCCATACTATAATACTATAATACTCAGTCGTAGTAGTCGTATAACTGTTATTTTATCTACCGTGTTCTGACCACTAAATCCCACTGTTTCTAATTACGGGGAAGTGCGTGCAGAGCTTTGCTGGGAGGTCTTCAGCCACTGGTGTGAAAGATGAGGACAGATGTTGTGCACTTTGACGGCATTGACCTCACTCGGGCTTAGGAGTCAGCAGCCAACAGGTCGTAAATACACGGCTGGGTATGGCCAAGCAGACATTACCAACATAGCACGGCATGAGTTAATGATCTGGCTCTCGGCAAGTTCCAAGTTTTTTCGGTACTACCATTCATTCAAGGAACAGCTAGTGCAGCAGAGTCAATGAGGGCACTTGTTGTAAGAGAAAATATGGCATACTTACTCAATTGATGACATCATATCCTCGGCCAGGCATGTGAGTATACTAATAAAAAACCCTTGACCTAATGTGCCCATAATAGAAAATGATTACAGGCGATTATGTGCTCTTGTCTCATTATGGTAATTGTTGTGGCTCTGACCGTGACCCCTGGCCTGTGTTTAAAGAAGACATCAGTGACCTGGTCAGTTAGCTGTCAGCAGTTGTGGTGGTTCTGAGAACTGTGGGAAAATACAGTACCATTTAATAGGACTTGCACTTAAAGGTCTTATATTAACCAAAATTCTCGCAGGAAGGATCTTTGATGGGGTCCCTCCTTCAATTCCTCCACCAGTGGGCGACCCCAGTTTAGGGCCAGTGCCAGCTCCTCTGCAGGTGAAAGGTTTTGAGGGGGGCTCCCTGGACTGGACCTGGACTAAACCAGGACTGGACCAGGTCTAGACCTGGACTAAACCAGGATTAAACTACCACGTGCCGCTCTTTGCTGGTTTCGTGCGGCTGGTTTGTGGCTCGGGCTCCAGAGGACGTGGTCCGGGCGCTGTGGTTCTATCTCGTGCTCGCAGCCCCGGTGCCGGTCGTGCAGACCAGGACTAAGGGTGCTCCTCGCGCGGTGCGCGCTCCTCGCGCGGTGCGCTCATGTCTCCGCACTGCTTCCGGAGTCATGTCTCCCCCCACGCTTCACTATTTAATACATTTTGTTGAAAATCTTGCGTGTTCAGCGCTAGGGCTAAGAGGCCGAGAAAGGTGCTCTTTGAGCGGGCACGACCGCGGGGTTTTCCCCGGGGCTGGCTCTGGTTCTATCTGACCTCCAGAGCCGGGGGTCTGACACTGTGAGCTAAGAGGCCGAGAAAGGTGCTCTTTGAGCGGGGATAACAGCGGGGCGTGCATCTGAGCGCGCATTATTCGAATTTTTAAGATTTCGCATTTCGTAACTTGAATTTTCTTTCGTATCTAGAGACCAAAATTTAACGTGAAGGCGTTTCGTAACTTGGATTTTTCGTATGTAGCTACCACTGTATATGGAACATTCCGGGCATAGCAGTGACAGAAACAAGCAAGTGACAAACCCCTAACACAGTGCACCTTTAAGGTCTATGGTTCAAAATACTGTCAGTGTGTCCTTGGGCAAGACACTCCATCCACATTGCCTCCAGTGTTGAATTATAAAAATGCACTGCCCCAAAAATACAACAGAATAATTTATCCAGTGATTTACCCCAAATAAATATGGATTCTAGAGAAGGAACACCGTTTGCCCTTTTAGTGTAGCATTGTGCTCTGCAGTGTTCTAATGAAAAAGTTTGCTCATGTATCCCAAAGCAAAATTAGGATTGTTGATAGAGCAATAAACAATTTAAAACAAATAAATTTTTTTTTGGAATGGCAAAATTTCACTTATTTTATAACAGGAAGCTGACACCCATGAATATTTATGTTGTAGTATATGTTATCTATGTTATGTGCCTTCTAAAATTTGACATAAAGGAATCATTCCCAATGGAGCGCCCCTCACTGGCAGCAATGTGTCTATACATGTCCTCTATTTGACCACACATCCATCACCTAACCCTTCTGCTGGCTTTTGTGGTGATTGGTCTGCTTAGCTTAGCTTAGTTTTAGCTTTGTTGTTTTTTACATCTCAAATATATTCACTCCCCGGCAGCCTGATGACGCGCTCCAAGACCTTCCCCTGTTATTTTGCTAAAATCACCATATCACTGATCATGTCCCACCAGCAGGTCAGGCCATTCCAGTTGTGTTAGGGTTTTATTAGAACCAGATGGGACTTGCACTGCCTTACAAGCTCAACCCCAGTCGAAAAACACACTGCTCTGGGGGAACGCACTGAGTACAGCAGCCTGGTCCACCCATTTCCTTTCCTTGCCCTTCCCAGGCATGTCAGAGAGGAGCCAAGCTAAAAAAATCCAACCTGCTGTATTTTTTTTTTTTTTTTCACGGCCCGGGATGCCAACAGTGTGGTAATTAGGGATGGCAAGAGGTAAGGTGCAGTGGTGGAATGTAACAAAGTACAAATAGTAAAGTAAAGTATGCATTTTAGGTACTTTACTTAAAGGTGCACTGTGTAACTTTTCTCGAAGAGGGTATGCCACTTGCTCGACTCCATGTTGTTTTTCCTGAAATGCTCGATAACATGTAAATTAATCTCTATGGAGACAAGCAGGCCACATCACAAGGCCAAGTTACAGGTCAGATCTGTGAAGAAGTGGGACTGATCTGTAGTAGTGCATGTTTTTGCAGCTGTAATGAATAAACGCAAGATATATTTGTTTAATGCCATACAATGAAACGTTCCAAGCAAAGCAATAAGATCATCATCGAGACAAGCAGATGGCGGACCCTCAACCAGAAAAGTCACACAGTGTACCTTTAAGCAGACTGGATACATTTTACTTTTACTTTACTACATTTAAGAGCAGGTGTCTCTACATTTAAAGGTCCCATGGCATGAAATTTTCACTTTCTGAGGTTTTTGAACGTTAATGTGAGCTCCCCTACCCTGTTTAGGGCCCCCCCCCCCATGGTTAAAAGTGGCGAAATGTCTAAACTGAGCATTTGCGATCCTTTTCTGCGTTAGAAAAAATCAGACCTCCAACGGGCGATTTTGAACAAGGAAACTTATTGACGTCAGCTCGAAAAAATAAATGCAAATGCAGTTCCACCCCCGTCTGTCTGTACTCAGCGTCTCTGTAAATCACGCCCAGAGAGTTTGGACTGCGGAGGAGCTACGCAATGCGAAATACGTTTTTTTATTTGCCTGGAGGAACTTGCGAGTGTTTCCAGGCTCGGAAGTCCTTTATCTGAGCCTGTGGATATCTGAAACAGCAGTGGTTTAATTTTAATTTCTGTGGAAATGTGTTTATTTTTCAATGGAAGGCTTCTCATCTCTCCCCCCGTGCAAAAACACAGAAGTGGGTCACAGAGCGGAGCGGAGAGCTTGGCCACGCCCTCACCCCCTACTATAGGCCATCTCTGTCCTCCTCATTTGCATTCAAGCAACAACGCCCATAATGGAGTGTTCCAGAGTGACATTTATGACTCTCTCATCTTATCTCTCTTTCTCATGCACTGAGTGTTGATTTTGAAGAAGGATTCATTTACAGTATACGGGAACCATTAAGGAGCCATATAAAAGCATCAAGAAGTACCATGTCATGGGATCTTTAAAAAAAGTTTTTTTTTTTTTTTCTTGTTTTTTTTTTGTTTGTTTTTTTCAAGATTCTCGAGGTGTTCAATATCAAAGTCAAATGAAAAAGGTAGTACAAATATACAAAATCAAAATTGTAATGTCCAAGAAGGAGTGGGGGGAAGAAAACTTATTTAACCCCACCCCCATTACATCTATACATAATAACATAAGTAAAGAAAGGAAAATCACTTCCATTTTCCCATGGTAATTCTTATCTGTTATCTTATTTCTTTAAATTAATAAAAATCCCAAAAGCCATATTGCCCTTTGTTGATGCCTGTCTATGAAGTTTTCTAAACGTGTATTGAAATTTTTTCTAGTATCTTTGAGAACTGAGGTAGCAGAGAAATAGGTCTGTAATTAATGACTAATCTCATATTTATGTCATGACAGTTACTTGATGATTTACTTTTGCACCTAACAACAATATTCATTACTGCTTTTTCATTTGTGGGAGAGAGAAACATGGTATAAGGATTCCTCTCAATATTATTGTTACATTGAGCAGCGTCATTTACATACATTTTTGCAGCCAACTCAGGACCGATATTTACAAAAAAACCTATTGAAATAATTTTCTACATCTGACCTATTTTTAATTTTATGTTTTTTTTACATTGAAGAATTCAGGATATGCTTCCGTATTAGTTTTTTGTTTAATCAAAGCATTTAATACATTCCACATTCCTTTCATATTGTTTTGATTCTCGTAAAACATTCTTCTATAGTATAACTGCTTGCTTGTTCTAATTATATCTATTAATTTATTTTTGAATTCCTTAGTTTTTGTTTTTATAAATATTTTATATAAATTGGTTTACTTTTTGCAAGCATTAATTATTCCTTTTGTTAGCCAGGGACTGTTCTTACATTTATTGTTTATTTTAATTTCTTTTAGAGGACAGTGTTTGTTGTAATGAGTCATGAATATGTTTTAAAAAATATCATCTGCTTTATCGACATCTGTCTCTTCATAAACTTCATTCCAATCCTGAAGCATTAAACTGTTATTGAGGGTTTTTATGTTTTCTTCAGTTTGTATTCGTTTAAAGATTGGTTCACTAGCCTTTTTTTCTTTTATAAAATCTGAATCAGAAACAATAAATATAGGTAAATGGTCTGTAATGTCAGAAATAAGGAGTCCACTTGTAATTTGACTTTCCATGTTGTTTGTAAAGATATTATCAATTAATGTGGCACTATGCGATGTTACTCTACTGGGTTTGGTTATTGTTGGGTACAGTGACATAGAAAACATTGTATTTAGAAAATCATCAATACTTTTTTGCTTTTTGGAGTTTAGTAAATCAAGGTTGCAATCTCCACAAACATACAGAGTTTTTTGTTTAACAGCAGAAAACAATTTCTCCATCCATTCAACAAAAAATTCAACACTTGAGCTCGGTTGAACGATATACCACGCTTACAATTATATTTTTAGTTTTGTCTCTTTGAATTTCTATTGTTAAGCATTCCATAACATCATCTATGGCAACAGTGATATTTAATAATAAAACATATTCTAGTGAAGTATGAATGTATAGAGCAACCCCTCCTCCTGTTGTTTTGTCTATTCTTACTTATCATTTTATAATCATCAATATCAAAGTAGGTGTCTGTATTTTCACTAAACCATGTTTCAGTTATTGCAATAATATGGATGGGTAAATTGTTTAAGAAAGTCAGTGATATGACTAAAATTTGCTTGCATGCTTCTACTATTGAAGTGTATTATTGATAGTTTTCCTTCTAAATTTACATTGCTTTTAAAGAGTTCATGTTCAAAATATGTGCAGTTTTTAACAAAGCCTGTGAAGAAATTTGCATCTGGGTCTATTTCCGCTGGGGGGGGTCAAGTGTGTCTAGGTCTTCAATAGCAAAAAATTCCAGTTCCTTTTGTTTCTGATGTAGTATTCCTTGTAGTTTTTCCATGCTGTTGCTTTCTTGAGCTGAGTCTGTGGTTCTGATCTGCGTGTTGTGCATTACGTGTTTATAGAGTCATTTATCTTACTCAAGTCTCACGCTTTGAGAGTGTAACACATGCAATTCGACATGTTCACACGCTCACACGCCACACATGGTATTTCTTCACGCAGAAATTTTGTTAAGCAATTCAAAATTCTAGCCACTGTTCACAGCGCTTCTGTGCCCAGAAAATCGTTTACTTAAAGGAAAAGTAACGTTTTTTTTACAATCTGAGCCTTATTTCGGTAATAAAACAAGTTGTTTTACTCACCCATAGTAATTTGATGTCATATGGAGCACTTCCGGAGATGTTTTAGATTTGCGATCTCCATCATGTGAGTTCTCGGGGCACTTGTTTGCGGTCTCCAAATAACACAAACTTTAGCACTTTTCAAATCATAGAAGCCCAATGTCTTATCCTACGATTTCGTGTGGTCAAAAGTGGCCTGTAATCCGAGATTTAGCCATAGTTTCGAGTAGATGAGGACGCCAGTGCGCATGTGCGGACTGTGCTCTCAGCTCCCGGGACCCAAACATGAAACGCAAAGCTGTAAACTATGGATAAATCTCGGATTACAGGCCACTTTTGCTTCAAACGAAATCGTAGACTAAGACATCGGGCTTCTATGATTTGAAAAGTGCTAAAGTTTGTGTTATTTGGAGCCCGCACGGGGCATATTACATGCTTGGGGAATATATTATATGCCCCGAGCTATGGCTAGAAGTCGCGCTAGGCTAACCGCAAATCTAAAACATCTCTGGAAGTACTCCATATGACACCAAAGTGCTATGGGTGAGTAAAACAACTTGTTTTATTACCGAAATAAGGCTCAAATTGTAAAAAACGTTACTTTTCCTTTAAGTCTTCTCCGCTCCTGGATTCCTTTTTGGTCCCATGTTGTGTTGTGCCGCGCTCCAGTGCGCACCGTGCAGCTCCGAGAGGCTTCCCAAATATTTTACTTTGTATTATTGTGTGAGACCTACTGAAAAGTCTGAGAGTTTATTTTCAACACATTTGTAGGTTGAGCAAACAAAATATATAAAATAAAACAGCTAACAACAAAATATGACTTACATTTTTTTATGCTGAACAAAATTCAGCACAAATATTTATCAAAGTCAATACATTTGAAGCGTTATTAAATCTCAAAATCTTGTCCCATTGTCCCATTGCCAAGCTCTAAAACAGTGTTTCCCAACCTTTTTTGTCTTGTGTACCCCCTGAGCCTTTTTGTCATTCCTCGAGTACCCCCTCACTCATACGTGTTGATAATTCTCCAAAAGTAGAACGTGACACAACAGATTATTAAATGAAAATCATTTTATTTTATCTTCTTAATTTGAAAATTTAATCCTCAGACAATTTTCTCTTTTCTTTAACTTAAATTTACTCAAATTAGAATTAAAAAAAAAAAAAAAAAAAAAAAAGAAATCTCCACCTGTGCCTGGCAGCGACACTGCCAAGTACCCTCTGCAGTGTGCTTGCGTACCCCAAGGGGGTACTTGCTCTAAAAGACGCTCAAAGAAAATAAACACAGCACTCAAATACAGTCACAGTTTTTCCTTGACATTCCCCTGACTCCCCCAGAGGTGGCATTTTGAAGGTAATGGATGGCACATCTTAGCCCCATTACGTATATGAAAAGGGAAGTGTTTGACAGGCTATGTCTTTTATTCACTGTATATTATTCTATTTAAGATTTTAATTTCTCCTATCAACACTTGTTCTAGGGTCTGTCACAGCACGCTTTTAAAGTGATCTCTTCTCGTGGTTAGTTAAACTTTTGTAACACTTACCAAGAGTTATGGGGAGGTTGTGAGATTTTTTTCAGATGACGAAGTGAAACTACTTGAGTGAACTGCCAAAGCGCAATCAATTCTAGCAATCCACAGCTCTTGCTTATGGGTTAGTCATAGATTACGGGTTAATCAAAGATAAAAACAAAAACAAACAAAAAACTTAATTACTGTACATGCATGCACTGATCACACACTTGACCTTGTACAAGATACAGGAATTACACAAAAATGTTTAATTACTTAGTAGTGGAACGTAACAAAGTAAAAGTAGTAAAGAACTGTTTTGGTATTTGTTCTTTACTTTAGTACATTTTAAAGTGGATACTTTTAACTTTTACTTCACTACATTTGAGAACAAGTATCTGTACTTTCTACTCCACTTTTTTTTTTTTACTGGACTAAAAAGTAAAAGTATTTTTATGATTGCAGCTGAAAAGTCTTTTGTTTTATTTGTAGTTTAAGCAAAGAAAAATATACAGAGAAAAAAGGATCAATTAATTTGTTTCTATTGAACAAAATTCAGCACAAATCATTGTATAAATCACCTTTTTGAGACTTTTTACTCTTACTCTTACTTACTTTTTACTAAAAGTAAGTAAGTAAAAATACTGAAGTACAAGTATTTCAATATTATTCAAAGTAAATTTTTATAGATCAGTCTGCCAGCTGCTTGTTTCCATGGTGATGATATTGCATTGCCTGGAATGCTTCTCAAAGTGGCATAAATGTATCAAATTTGCATTAATTCAGTTAGCTGTTTTTATAAAAAATAAATAAATAAATAAATAAAAATAAAATAAAATAAACAAAGAAAATAAAAATAACAAAGATCCACTGTTATTGTGAGCAAGCTGGCCTCTGCACAGATCTGACCTGTAACTTGTCCTGGTGTTGCTTGCTTATATCCAAGGAGATGTTCAGTGCTATAATGTAGGATATTCTAAATAACATCTCCATGGAGACAAGCAGGTGTGGACCCACTAGAAAATTTACAGTGTATATTTTTTTTCACCCATCTTCCATGCCACTTCAGGCTCAACTACACATTGCACAAGACTTCAAAAACGTAAATATATTTTCAGGTCATGGCCATTCAAATGTGTACCTACATAAAATGAGCTGACACACTGAAATACAAGAGCTCTTATAAGGAGCACATTATGTTGCAATACAGCATGTCCAGGCCTTAAGCTGGCCCTATGCGCGGATATAAAATGTTCTCTTCATTTTAATAGACCTGGACTTCGCTGTGGGACATTCAGCCTCAGTTCCTCCCTCTCCTCCACCACTTCCACCTGTAGCATAAACAATATTCTAGCTGTTGTACAAAACCAAGCTAAACACCATGATTCAGGCCCTCCTATTTAAAAATGCACTGTGTAACTTTTCTGCTGTAGGGTCCGAAACCCTCTTCTCTCCATGGAGATATTGCCTGGAATGCTTCACAATATGGCATTACACTAATTTATCCCTACAGAGACAGCAGATGACCAAGGGGTCAAGTTACATGTCCGATCTGTGGAGAAGTGAGCCCACTCACTGTAGGAATGCATGTTTTTTGGTCAATTAAAATCCATGTTATTGAGTAAATGCAAAATGGATACAAGCAGGCGGTGGATCATTCACCAGAAAAGTTACACAGCGCACCTTTAAATTATCGTCAGCTTTATTCGCTCATTAAAGGTTCAATGTGTAACCTTTCTGGCAGAGGGTCCATCCATGTCCATCAGTTTTCTCCATGGAGATGTTATTGCTTTGTCTGGAATGTTTCACAGTATGGTATTAAACCTTTCTATCTTCATGGACACCAAAACAGACCAAATTACAAGTCAGATCTGTGGAGAGGCAACCCCGTTCACAGTCAGAATGCTTGTTTTTCAAGGTATTTTTGAGCAATAAATCAACTGTAAGGTAGAGCTGTTTAATGCCCTACTGTGGATTCCAGGTAGAGCATTGATATCTCCATAGAAACAAGCAGATGCGGACCCTCTACAAGAAAAGTTACACAATGTCACCTTTAAATTATTGTCAACTTTATTTGCTCATTAAGTGTACTGCTTATGATCTTCCGCTGGGACTGAAAAAATGAGAGATATTTCCAAACAGGTGGAGAAACTTATGAGCATGGGTGGATTTCCTGAGCATAAAATAGAGCAGAAAACTGGAAAAGTGGTTGCAGAGGCCCATTAGACACATCTTGGGCTGTTTGTAGTAAGCACTGGAATAATATAACGTTACTCAGTTTTTGTTTTGGGTGGCTTTGCATATCCCCCTGTAAAAATATAAGGTCGGGTTGTTCAGGGAATGCCCCGCAGAGTGCGTAATTCACCACTTAGGGAGAGCTTTCCTTTCCAATGACAAGTCCGTGTCTCAAAATCCCTGAAACACTAGCCAGAAGATAGCTTGATTTACGCAACGGATTTAGCTCAAATGAGTTGTATGTTTTGTGATTGAGGAAACAGGTATTAACCAAGGCCAAAATGAAAGATTGGGAAAATTTTGACTAGTTCTTTGCTACTGTTTCAAGGACAAGTATGAATGGTGATGGACAGTTTGAGTAAGTCAGGATGAGAAGATCATAAACAGAGGGGAGACCTTGGATGAAGAAACCATGTTGTTATACGCATCCCATGGGTTTTTGTTTAGCGCAGTCGAGCCAAGATTCAGATTTACAGAGAGGCCTGCTGAGTTTGTACGGGTCAGATGAACTCAGCATGGAAGGTGTACATGTGTTTTAAGGCACTGAACCTGATTCTGGCTGTCTTAAAAACTCAAAAACAAAATAAGTTCACTTTAAAGGTCCTATATTGTGCAGAACTGACTTTTGTGAGCTTTAAAGCCATGTTAAAATGTTGTTACCTCATCAAAAGCATACCTGGAGTTATATTTTTGCGTAACTCTTTATTACTAGTCTGTCTACATCTTCTCATGAAGCGGTAGTTTTAAAGTTAACAGCCCCTTTTACCTTTTGCTCCTTAGAGATTGGCAATTCCAGGGCTGAAATGATCCAAATGATTCTAGTGAAGGTCTATGGGGTTGTAAAACACAGTGGAGCACTTCTTGTATTACCACATGACATCACAAGGCAGAACAAAGTGTTTTCAGTTTGAGAGGAGAACTCAGCCTAAATGCAGGTTTGTGTTTTTAACATGGGTGAATGAAACAAAACTCAATTATAGGTACTGTATGTATTTGATCAGGTAACAACATTATAATAACATAATATGGGCTCTCCTCACTTTCCTGACGAGTTACTAAGCGTGTTTCACAAAATTCAGAGGCCAGAGTTTAGCAGTAAGTCCTGTATGCCTCTCAAATGTCCATGCAAAAATTCAAAAGAAACTTTTTTTTTTTTTAACCAAGGGAATTTCAATATTTATTGTAAATGTTATATAATAGTTTGATATGAAGTTGTTTTATGATGATGATGATGATTATTATTATTATAAATCAAGTACAGGTAACATAGCTTACCCACAATGCCCCTGGAGGGATTATAAATGCTTCTTTATTATAACCATGCACTAATCTTTCCCAAAAGTGATAACATATCCCAGCTCATTGGATAACACAAATCAAATCAAAAACAAATGTAATGATGTGGCTGTACATTACTATATCACTCTTAGTCCAGCTGTACATGAAAGAATTTTAAAAACTTGTGTGATTTTATGAAGTGACACAAAGTCCAATGTGCAAATAAAAGACATAAAGGACAGCATCTCTTCACACTTTTGCAGGAAAGAGCTGCTACAAGTGGAGAACTAGAATGTCACGTGTCTTATGAAAGCAAGATGTTTAAAGGTCCTATATTATGCAAAATTTACTCTTGTAAGCTTTAAGCTTTAAGAGGTGTGGACAATAATGCAGGCTCACTCAAACATGTGTGAAAAAAAAAAAAACACCAAAGCTCAAAATGCTTTGTCCCACCTTGCAATGTCATGAAGTGGTAATTTTCATGTTAACATTTACCTTTTACCTTGTTAAACATGTGTGAATGAAACACATAGTGCATAATGTGTTGCATAATGTGGGCCCTTCAATAAGCAGCTTCATTTCATTTCATTCTTTTATAGTCAAGAGAAACCTGAAACCTGAAACCTGAAAAAAAAAAAAAAAAAAGAATCACTCTGACATACAGCAGTCTGTCCAAACATGGCATGTCTGTGTGGTACCTCACAATCCCCTTGTGCAATGGCCTGGGTGCCCTCCCACTCACTGTCTTTAGTTTGATTTAAAATCCGTCAAAGGAGGAGGAGCGAGTTCATGCAGAACCGCTCTTCGCCAGGGACCAGAATATAGGTTGAATCAACATAAAGATGCATTGTGTAACTTTTCTGGTGTGGGCTCCATCAAATGCTTTTCTCCATGGAGATGTTATTGATTTGTCTCTATATTTTCACAGTATGGTATTAAACCAGACCAAGTTACAGGTCAGATCTGTGGAGAGACAAACCAATCACACTAAGAATGCCTGTTTTTCTAGGGATTTTGGAGCTATAAAACCACCTGTATTTGAATAAATGGAAGACAAAGCTGTTTAACATCATACTGGGGAACATTCCAGGCAGAGCAGTGACATATCCATAGAAACAAGCAGGTGACGGACCCCCAACAAAAACTTTACATAGTGCACTTTTAAGTCTTGGCTGTGAATTCAACTGCCCAGTCTGAATTGGAGTCCTTAGATGTCCACTACTCTGATCTAAGTGCCTCTGTCTGAGTTAGGGCTGTAGTCGACAAAAGAAATCCTTGGTCAGTTAAAGACAAGGCTCTGTGCACAGGAGCAGGTTGACTGTGTCCCAAAGTTAACTGTCACATTTATTAAAATCATATTTGTTGTGTGTATATGTGTTGTTGTTTTAGCTAATTAGCACTGAAGCACAAACATCTCTCTTTCTAAACACAGAAGGGTCCTCTGTTGAAGTACTTATTTTATTTGTGTACTTTATAACATGCTGTCCCTGTTCACTGCCTTATCTTTAAATATTTATTCATTTTAGCATGACTCAGTAAAAACCCCATGGAGATCAAATTGGACAGAAAGTTGTGGCGCTAAGAATGAGATCGCTGGCTGCAGAGCACAGAGTCAATCGATTAGTGAACTAAAAAGGTGGTGTGGCAAAAGCTTTCAAAACTATTACGTATCTTTGAGTATCTGACCAACGACAATCCTGCACAGGAAGTCATGCAAAAACTACTATTTATAGAAATGTACTCTCTCTACCCTCAATCTCGCAGTTTCTCACGCTTCATTGTATTTCAAACATCTATATGTGCCACGGTCTAGGTGTAAAAGTCTATCTGTTCAAACTACTCTATTGACACATTCCTCTGCTTGCACCTCTCCTGAACTGGTCCTATTGCTGTCTTCTTCTCTGCTGTCAGCACATCTACCAGTGGGCCATAAATATTCTCCGCAAACATAAAGCCATTACATCTGGACATGGTGCTGCCACTTCCAACTTTCACCAAAGACAAACAAACCTGGCCGCCCTAATGAATGCGTCTTTGCTGGTGCTGACTGGAGCTCGTGTGTCAAAGCCTGGTGAATCTCTTGATGTGGTCTATCATTTCCTCCGAGCTGGCCACGCTGCATTCAGGGGCTCCAGAGTGTGGGAAAGGGCAGTGTGAAAGGGAAGAGAGGAAGTGTGTATTTATCTGTGTTGGTGGGGTGTGGTTCTGGCTTTGATCTGTCACCGCCAAGGGTCTTGGGCAGCTATCTTGACCCTGTTATCCCAAAGGTCACTGTGTCAGGGATGAAGCTAACACACCTGTTTGTAGAGACAGTTGCCATCGCATCATGTTTGGAGGATGTGGATTGGCATGGGAGAGTTACCAGTTTGATCCAGGAAGGGGAGGAACTAGTCTGCCCTAGAATGGCCAATGCACTCCCATAGTTCCCATAAAGACTTATGCCTCATTTCCATAGTAGATTAAATCTAAAATGTTCAAATGATAACCACAGAGTTTAAAAAAAACATGGTAGGGGTGGGGGTGCGCTCACATCCCAGGGGTCCGTAATGAATAAATGCTAGATGGATAAGTTTAATGTCATACCATGGGACATTCCAGGCAAAGCAATAACATCTCCATGGAGAGAAGCTCCACCAGAAAAGTTGTGCACCCCCATTGAAGTACTTAGCACTCTCATAGCATCTCCAACCAAAAATGTCAGGTGCAGCCCCTGCATCCATCTGAAAATAGAGCATTTTTAATAGGAAATTTCATTTTTCAATAGGAACATTTTTCAAAACATGCCCATAGGTAAAAATCCTCCAGCTTAGGTCCTGACCAAGCCAAAGCAAGAAGATCATGGAGATGGTCCCCGGGCGCAGTAATGTGCTGCCCACTGCTCCTAATAACAGGATGGGTTAAATGCAGAGAAGAATTTCTCCATTGTGAGATCAATAAAGTCGCTTTCTTTCTTTCTTCAAAATCTGCATAAAGTGCAATGTAACAAACCAGGCATTCCTATTTGATAATGCTATGTCTCCAAGAAGAGCTCCATTGAATATCTAATGTACTGAATGACAAGATTATTCTGTCAGTGGATTTCATCTTCCCTAATGGCATGTTTTAAGATTGAGAAGTTAGATTGAGAAGTTTAGGGTGTGAGACATAATCTTCACATGGCTTGTCGATTTTACCAGGTAACATTTCTGATCATGCACTAATTATCCAAGACATGGTTTCATAATAAATGCAACAAAAACATATTGCGTTTTAATTGGCAAATCCAGAAAGATTTCTCTCTGTATTTTTTTATCTACAGATTGACATCAGTCTGGTCCCCACACACGTCGCTGGGTCTGAAGCCCAGACAAACATGATCGTGTAATTAGATGTGTTTGTTTTTGCAGTGACGCATGTGAACATGGAGCTCATTGGTCACCTAAGATTTAAAAATAAAATGAAACCATAAATTTACAGAGTTTAGTGCTTTGCTCATTGATTCTGCAGAAGTTTTTCAGTCCCCAGTGATATTTTTCCCTTTATTTTTTTCTGATATGGACAGACCACGCACGTTCCTGATTGGCTAATCTACCTGTCAATCATTCATATCTGAAAACAGGGAGATTCAACCAGACTCACATCTTCGTAAAGTATTGGAGAGGTGTGTTTTCTGGATCCAAGGCAAGCATTGTAATGAACTGCATTTTAAATTAAGCTAACACATAACTCAGACATGTTTAGCACAGGTTTTAACCATTCTGTTTCTTAAAGGTACATTGCACAACTTTTCTGGAGGAGGGTTTGTCACTTGCTTGTCTCCATGGAGATGTTATTGCATTGCCTGGAATGTTCCATGGTATGACATTAAACACATTGTTTCTATTGCTCCAAAAAATAAATAAATAAATAAATAAATAAATAAAATAAAAATAAATAAATAATTCTCTCGGTGAATAGGGTTGCCTTTCAACAGATCTAACCTGTAATGTAGCCTATAGTTGTCTCCCTCATGATAGATAGGTTTAATCTCTACCGTGGAACAAAAGCAATAACATCTCCATGAAAACAAGCAGGTGATGGACCCTCCTTGCACCTTTAGTGTTTCAACATACACAACATTAAATGACAACAGAACAGCCGTATCCGTGGGACTCTTATGCACTGTTTGAACTTAAGGCACTCACTGGCTAATGGGACTTGCCAGACAAAATTGGGCAAAACTTAAAAATCCATTGTATCTTGGTTCACTTCCAAAGAATGCATACAGCTCATGGTTTACAAGAGTCTGTAAGTGAATGAAAAATGGCAGGATAAATTATTTACATTTCCAGCCTGCAGTTGCACCCATAAGTTGATGGAAATACAGACGACATCAGATTTACCTTTAATGATGGAAAAAAGTGGTTTCAGCAACTTTGTTATAAATCTATATTCATTTCCATTTGTTAACTTATGATTTGCAGCTCAAATTTGCAAAAATGCAGTAATGTGAGGTCTTACTCTGTCAATAAGGCACCAACATTCTCAGAAATATAATTATGAAAAATGTACGACCCCTGGTGATTGCATGTGTAATACAAACAGAAATGTATTGCTTAGTACCATGACAACTTCAAAACAGATATAGCATTTAATCGCCATCTCTCAGCAGCAGAGTAAATGACAAGACAGGCAGTGTTCAGAACCAATGAATCGTAACGCCAATCTAGTGCACACATTTACATTGATCGGATGATATCATGGGGCTTGGTCTCCTCTGTAACTATCTGTCCACACGTCTTACTCACTGAACAAACATAATTCTATTTGCTCTTTTCTTTGGGCCAGGACCACAGCCTGATTAAATGAGCTCTTTTCCATTGTCTGCAAAGAGGTATTATTTAATTACACCACAAGACTCATGTCAGCACCTCGCCAAGTGAATGGTCAAGAGAATACAGTTATGTCACTCACGGCAATGAGAAACATTAGTTACATCTGTGTTCTTCAACTTTTTTTCTATAAGATGCAGCACCCCCTACCTATGCAAAATATTACCAACTGGCAGCACATGTAAAGGGGTATTATGCAACTTTTGCTGAGGACTCCACCCTTTGCTTGTCCCCATGAAGGGGTTATTACTTTGCCTGGACTGTTCCATAGTGTGGCATTGAACATATCCTTCTTGCAATGATTCAATTACAGGTGTTTTTATTACTATAAAATGCCTTGGAAAAACATTTTCTGTGAGTGGGGTTACCTCTTTACTGTTCTGACCTGCTGAGTTGTCTCCATGATACAAGTTGGCATTGTGGAATATTCCAGGCAAAGCAATTAAATCTTCATGGAGTAGATGGTGAGCCATCCACTCAAAAGTGGAAATAGTGTGCATTTCACTAAGTTTCAAGTTTCTATATATCAATTTAAAGGGATATGCCACCCCCAGGTCAAACTTGGGCATCTCCCCACAGTCCAGAGACTAAAATAAGTGGTGGAAAGCGTTTTTCTGGTCACCCAGACATTGTCCAGGTCTGTCAGCACTGACCGCCGCGGTATCTGCAGCTACTCCGCGTTAGACTGGAGTCTAACGTCGCCAGAGAAAGATTTCGGCCAAAAGGAATTAATTTGCTCGATGCTTTTCCCAATTACTTTCTGTGTAGTGCGCATTCATATCGAGTGCAAAGAAATGTGCAAATCAACACGGAGAGCTTGACTTGGTCATTTTGGGTGGGAACTATTTTTCAGTGCGGAAAAAGACAGCCGAAGCACGCACCACGCTGCGTAACAGGGGAACTCCCTTCCCGGTGCGTAACTGGGATTCCCCTGTCAGCGTGGTGTGTGCTTCGGCTGTCTTTTTCCGCACTGAAAAATAGTTCCCACCCAAAATGACCAAGTCAAGCTCTCCGTGTTGATTTGCACATTTATTTGCACTCGATATGAATGCGCACTACACAGAAAGTAATTGGGAAAAGCATCGAGCAAATTAATTCCTGGGGGTGGCATATCCCTTTAACTGTGATTTCTCCTCATAACATACTTCATGACAGTTTGATTTCCAATTTCAAAAAATTCCAATCTGAACAAATTTAGCTCCTTAAAGGTACAGTGTGTAGGATTCGTGGCGCATAGGTGGATGGTGGCTATTGCACTTCCTGTTTTAGCTACGGCAGACCTCGAGGGTCACCCGGTCGCCACTACTGTATAAATAAAACGCGGTCCTGTTCACTGTTTTTTTTTCTTTTCACATGAAAGCACACATTCCCGATCGTGTACCATGACAATCTACACATCAAATGAAACCTTACAGTCTCCTCTTTTTGATTATGCAATTCATTTCCCGGCACAACAATCACTCCCCGAGCACATGGGGCTTTTATACGGAAAAGCACAAAACAAGGTTTGTTACTTTGCTTACATTTGAAGGCTCTGGACAGGTCAAACTCTGTATTTCACCATAAACTTGGTCTCAATCTGTCCGTAAGGATCCAGCGAATAAAATCCAGTAAAACAATTTAGTCCAAAACACGTGTTAGATCCATTATGACGTGTGATCCGGCAACATGCTTGTCGTTGTTTACCCAAAACCACGAGCCTTGCCGAAGGCGGAGCCCAAATGTCCTTCTGCAGCTCTCGTAATCAAAATGGCTGCCTCTATATATGGAAGATCCCCCTTTTATGCAGGTATATCTAAGTCCAACAGAATACTTTGATTTCATGATGGAAGTGAAAAGGCTTGGAAAACTATGTATTTTTGAATGGGTATCTTCAATTTCGGTAATTAACGGGTAAAAATCTTACACACTGTCCCTTTAATTTTTTTATTTTTTTTTTATTGTTTGTAGTCCATATTTTCACTGCTGGAAAATTTGAAAACTTTGAGTGTGTGTCAGGAGGATCTTGTTACAAATATAATATGCCATCTCTAAGATTCAAGATTCAAGATTGTTTATTTGTCATATGCAGGATCAACACAAGGTCAACAATGCAATGAAATGCTCAGTCAGAAGAATCAGAAGAACCGTTGACTCGTTAAGATAGTCAAGAAGTACTAATAGCATGCAATAATAGTACATGGTTAAAAAAAAAGTGTTGCAAAAAGTGCAGGGGAAGAAGTTAACAATATAATAAAAACAATATGTATTAAAATACAAGGTACAGATAGGGTTAAATAAGGTGTAAGTAGAGTATTTCACAGATTGCACATAATATAGCAGACATGGGACCAAGTCACACATGTGCAAGTCTCAAGTAAGTCTCAAGTCTTCACCTTCAAGTCACAAGTAAGTCTCAAGTATTTTTTTCTTGGGCAAGTCAAGTCAAGTCAAGTCACAGGCTATGTCATGTCAAGTCAAGTCAAGTCCTGTAATAGGTCAAGTCAAGTCCAAGTCAAGTCACCTTTGGCGTATTGTTGTAATTTTAGCTGCAGAATCTGATCTTAATAAAGTGAAAGGCAATATATAAGAAAGTGTAAGTAATCATCACTGGCTAATGTGCCCAACCTGTTATAAAATACCGTATTTGTATTGTAAATACTCATGTTCAGTAAAATACATCATAGACTCAAACAAAACAGTGATAATGTAATTATTGGTAAAAGTGATCTGTACATCGAAAACCAAACTGTTTCATATGTTTTCAACATTGTTTCAGCATCGAGTTGAAACCAGTAACAGCTAAAACAAACTTATATTAAACTTTGTTACACTCCCTAACTCACTCTGTCCCACACACACTTTCTAACACACACACACACACACACACACACACACACACACACACACACACACACACACACAGAATATCCACAAGTAGCTATCCTTTTACAAAGTAACAATAACAGCTAAAACAAATACTAACTTACAGTAAATTCAACTGTCACATTTCTTTGCTCTTTTCTTTGCACATTTCTCTCTCACACACTTTCTGTCACTCACACTCACACAGTATATCCATAAGTCATTCCCTTTTTGTGAGGAAACAAATAATAGCTAAAACAAATAGCTTATTAATATTAAACTTTGTTACATTTCTCCTCTCACTCACACACACACACACACACACACGCACACATGCATACACACACACACACACACACACACATGCACACACACACACACACACACACCACTCCTCGCGTGCGTAATGGGTCAGGCGCGCTCCTCGAGAGCTCGTGTATTTAGACTACACCTTTGTAAGAGACTGACTAAGAGTAAAAAAGTGATGAGAGTTTTGTTTATTATTATTTGAACGTAGACCCTCGGTCAAGTGATCTCCTGCATTCCACAAAACCAAGCCAACAACTGATCTGAGCAACGCCAAGAGACAGTACATTAACGCCACATAGCCCTCCACCACAAGCGCAAACACAGCGCAACTCTCACATCTGAGGGGACTAAACCAGGACTGGACCAGGTCTAGACCTGGACTAAACCGGGATTAAACCACCACGGGCCACTCTTTGCTGATTTTGTGCGGCTGGTCTGTGGCTGGGGCTGAGAGTACGCGGTCGGGGCGCCGCGGATCGTTTTCGTGCTCGCAGCCCCGGTGTACGCGCGGCCTCGTGCTGGTGGTGGTGCATGTGGTACACGTGTTGCGTCCCAGGACATGGCAGTGCCGTTGAATGAGCACGAAAACATTATGTGACCACGCAAGTCATTCAAGTCATCGTGTCTCAAGTCAAGTCAAGTCCCGAGTCCTAGACTTCCAAGTCCGAGTCAAGTCTCAAGTATTTCATTTTTTGTCGAGTCAAGTCACAAGTTATAAAAACAGCGACTCGAGTCGACTCGAGTCCAAGTCACTAAGTCTCAAGTCCCCATGTCTGTAATATAGTATAGTATAAGTGTTGCATGTGGATTCCATATTGCACATAGTATAGTATAAGTATTGCACATGGGTTATGAAGCAGGTTATTGCACAGCTAACAGTAGTTTACAGTGAGGTAGTGACAAACATGATACCTAAAGCATTAGTCTCCTGTGCATGTTCAATACAAATACAACACGATAAAATAATTGGGCATTTGTCTTACGGTGCAAATTTGAATCAAAAATTTAAAAAGACTGGGGGATTCCTCAGAGCATGACAAAAAGTCCACAGTGTGCCCAGGATGGAAAAGGCTGGGAACCATTAGTAGACTCATCCAAACAAAGCCCTTGGTGCCAAAGAGGACCCATCAGGAAGAATGAGTTCAATTACATCCAGTGTTTTGTGAGACCCATCTTGGTCATGTATATCTCCTGTCAGGATGTCCCGCAGTGGGCACTCCCTTTGCCCCTGCCCCTCCTCCTGTGCATGTGTGTGCATGTATGTGTGCATTTGTCGGTCAGAGGAGTGAATGCTGGTGGTGCTCTTGTGCCTATCTGCTGCTGACAGTTCACACAGGCCCTTTTTCCACTGCTGCTGGGCGTATCAACACAACACTTCCCTTCTCAGAGGCTCTATCTCCTGCATGGGGCTAAAACTGTGAGCTCATGACAAGAAATGAGTAGAGGTGGATGAGACCATATGCAAAAATGAAAACAAATATAGGTATATACATGTTTACATATCACAAAATTGAAACAAACCAACTGGACTTACTAAACATTTGTAGCCAATGTTTCGCTACTAACCAAGTAGCTTCTTCAGAGCTTTGTGTTAGTGACTGTGGCTCCCACCAGATGCAGTGGTGGGGCTAACAAGTGGTTCTCTCTCACAATCATGAATGAATTGAAGCAGTTCTTGATGTAGAAATGCATGTACAAATCAGAAAGCCATCATAACTTGTACATGAGAATATCCAGTGCATAGCAGTCAAGTTATAACAAGAAATTAAAAAATTTAATCTCTACTGAGAAAAATACAATGTCTGCATTAGACTTGACCTGTTAACACATTTTGAAGTGGGACATATTGCTGAAGTATACACAATAAACAATAATATTCAAACAGATTTATGTCACTCATACATTAACCCCAAAAGCAGATTTATTGGAAATGTAAAATGTTGTTAAAAATCATGACTTGTAATAAATAAACAGCAGAATGAAACACTTGTTCCGTGGCCACTTCTGTAATGCATCTGTAATAAATCACAGAAGTTATTAATTCAACATTTTATGGCTTACATCTCATTGTATAGCCAAAAAATAACCACAAATTTCCCAGTAGAGCAAAGAAAGACACACTAAATACTGACTCCAAAACTGTGTTCATCTTTAATATATTGTACAATAAGTCAATATAGCACTGAAACAACTCTACTCTGCATTTGATCCATTCTTCAACCAGTTCAAATGAGGCAACCTGTCAGGAGTGGTGAGCAACTACAAAGAAAGCCCTGGGAGTCGACCCCACAAACTTCTTGCTGTAAGGAGAGTGCAAGCTAATCAGTCACTGTGCTGCCTTGTCTTGTCTCATCTCAGTGTAGTCTTGTTGAAATTAAAATCATAAAACTGGCTGTTATATAACACAAAAAAGTCAGCGCGCACATGCAAGTTAATAGGCCAACTCTGTGCTTTTGACTCCCGTGTCAGCAGAACCTGTTTACTCTCACCTGTAGACCTGAAGACCACATTAACCCTGCTTTTCTAACACACTGTAGTTAAACATAACGGTTGTTTTCCATATTGAGGTCACCCTGCTCTCCCTCAATGGCCTTCACCCCTGATTGCTCCTGTCTCTGTATACACCAGCTGCCATTAACCAGTGCACACTTCCACTCCATTATCTTCAGTAATGATGTTGATCCGCTCCCTGTCACTTTTTCAGAAGCCTTTCTCCTCATGTTCTGGCGATAGAGCTGGTCATTAAAGTTCACCATCACATCTGGACTGTCTCACGCAAAAACAGTATTCATCTCCACAGGCCAGCAAGGGTCCAAAAAGACTTCAACACTTGTCTCCAGCAGTTGTCCACAATGTCCAATACAACTTTTGCAGCGTCTAGAATCTTGTAACTACACATATAGATAGCTCCCTGGTTGCATACGGAAAAAAAAAGTCTATTATTTGGAACAGCCATGAGAGGAGAAAGTGAATGAATACTGCGGGTGAATGGAAAAGACAGAAGGGCAGGCATTGAAAATTTGTCTAGGAATTCCCAAAGCGAGATAACATTTTTGTGTCATACCAGGCTTTTAATCACTGGGCTATATCGGGTTTCAAGGAACTGTAACTGATTAGCGTAAATAAATGAGGAATACATGTAAACGCCACGAGCTTTGAAATAGATGGGCCGCACAATGAGATTTTCCATTTGTGGTCATGCACGCTAATGTCACCCTGTCAGGAATTGGATTGCTTGAAAAGTTCTTCCGTCATTGGTCCAACATCTTGACCCCAAACTGCTACTAATTTACTCACCCATTCACAAAGATGGAGTACAAAAATAAATGGTAAGAGCAGGGCTTACCTCAAACTCCAAATTTGGCTTTTTCGATTTAAAGAATGTATAACACATTTTTTCTTATTTCATTCTCGGTACTTTATCTACCAATTTTTGTAGATCAGCAGACCAAACCTCTGAATGCTGAACAAATAGGTAATTGGATCATTAAAACTCAGGTGCATGGGGATATTTTTACTAGATTGTGGTTCTTGAATATGCACTTCTCTAACCGGTAGTTTTCAGATTCTCGAATATAATGATGTCATACTCCTAGACCAGTTGTTCCTATTGATTACAATGTACTGTACTTTGTCTTGAAATATCCAAAAGGTAAACTAACAAATGCTGAACTTGATATTTTCAATTACTAAACCCAAAAACTCACTGTATTACAACATAATGCATTTTAACAACATTTATTTTGGCTGCCCTCGTCTGTATTAAAAAATACTGGCCTATAGAATGCTGTGATGTTATTTGAAACAATATGGAGATGTGAGCCAATCAGGGATGAGCATGGCCTGTATAAAAAACAAATATGGAAAAATCGCAAACTTCTGCAGCACTAAACACTGACTTAGTTCAAAATGATAGATGACCAATGAGCTCCTTTGTTTCACAGACAGCATTGAAATAAACAGATCTGATTGCATGTTGTTGTCATCTTTGGAGCCTGGCTTTGGATTAAAAATGCAGAGATATCATTCTAGATTTGTCGAGCAACTGAAATGGATGCAATGGTTGTCATTCCCTGTTGGGGTTTAAGTGCCAAAGCCATGCTACTATCTATACAGCATGTTTGTTTGCCTCCTTTTGGACTGTCCTGGTTAAAGTAGAAGTAGTAGTAACAGTTAAAGGTTTCATATTACACAAATCTCACTCATGTGAGCTTTATACCTATAGCTTTATACCGGGTATGTTTTTATCTCATCAAAAACATACCCGCAGTTGTTTGATGTTTGAGCAATCCTTTATCATTAGTTTTTCTACATCTCCAAAGCACAAAATGCCCTATTCCACCATGAGATGTCATGAAGTTGAAGTTAACAACTACTTTTTACCTTCTCTAGTGGAACAATTCCTGTATTACAACACAACACAAGGTGGAACAGAGTTTCAGAGAAGAACTTTGAGTGTTAACCATATGTGAATGAAACAAAACAAAACAAAACACCAGGTATGTTTTTCATGATGAAACCTCATTATAACATACTCAGAAAATAATGTAATATGGGCCCTTTAACAGTTCCGATTTTTTTTCTCTATCACTGTCAGAACTGAAGAAGCAGCTTGGATGAGCTCCGAACGTATTCAATCAAAAAACTTTTGTCCAGTTGACAGAATTTAATTTCTCCTTTGTTATTCACTGTCTTGGTAAAGTTATTATTCATTAGTTCTCTACCGTGGAACATTCAATGCTCCATTAAGACTAGAAGGTAATTGACCCTCTACTAGAAAAGTTACACAGTGCTCCTTTAAGTCTAAGTCTATATTTAATAATGTTAAAGTTCCTTCTTAGTGCAAGTAATAAGCATAAAAAGCATGGAGAAATAATATAGTATGTACGGTGCAAAGATGATTTAACAGTCACACAGTTTGGGGGATGATCTTTGGCACCTGATGTCACTTCCCTTGTACGGTTGGTGGGATTGGCTCTTTGATAATGGGTGGCAAAGGGTGTGGTGCTCCCAGACCAGAGCACCATTAATGTGTCACCACTAGACTGCAGCGGTAGGACTCCAGAGGCTGCTCCCCCGTCTCCTGGAGCTCTGGTAATGATGAGATTTGAGGTTAGTCAGCCACTTGACTGGGTGTAATCAAAACTCCGGCTCGCGGCTACTGTCTACAAGTATGTACATGTAAGCAGCACCCACACATGGTGTTCATATGTTCTGTGGGGGAGGTCAATGAAACAAGCATGTAAGCGAGCTGGGAACAAAGGTGGAGAGGTACTTATATTCAACTTTAAAGTAAATGTACTTTTTGTGTATATTATAAGTTATATGTTATATTTTGTTTCTAATGTTTCAAGGTCCTATATATGCAAAATTGATTCTTGTGAGTGTTAAACCATGTTATCATGCTGTTACCTCCTCAAAAACATACCCAGAGTTGTGTTTTGTGTCATTCATACATATTTGAGTAATCCTGTATTATTAGTCTGTCTATAACTCCAAAGATCAAAATGCTCTGTTCCACCTTGTGATGTCATGAACTAGTAGTTTTAAAGGAAAACTAACGTTTTTACAATCTGGACCTTATTTCGGTGATAAAACGTCATTTACTCACCCATTGTACTTTGGTGTCATTTGGAGTATTTCCGGAGATTTTGGAGTTTAGCGATATCCGTTTAACGTGAGTTGTCGGGGCATATGGCTGCGGTCACCAAATAACACAAACTTTAGCACTTTTCAAATCACAAAAGTGAATTGTATTAGTCTTCACTTTCGTTTGAGTCAAACGAGCCATACCTGCTTGTCAAAGCCTGATCCAGATCTCAGAAGCTAAACAAGGCAGGGCCTGGTTAGTACTTGGATAGGAGATCAGACGCCAGTCACAAAAAACTGTTGTTGTGTCCTTAGGCAAGACACTTCACCCACATTGCCTAGTATGAAAGTGGAGTGTGCGTGAGTGTTGGAGGTGGTCCAAGGGCGCAGATTGGCAGCCTCACTTCCGTCAGTCTGCCCCAGGGCAACTGTGGCTACAGAAAGTAGCTTACCACCACCAAGTGTGGAGTGAATGAACAATGAACTGTAAAAGCGCTTTGGGTGTCATGAAAGGCGCTTTATAAATGCTATGAAAAAAAAAAAAAAGTGGCCTGTAATCCGATATCCAGCCATGGTTCCGATTAGATGATGTCATCAACAAGGAAAGCGCATTCACAGCTGATTTGCAGATAAGACGATGTTCTCAGCTCTCGGTTACAGTCATAAAGAAGCTAAGGAATAATAATAAGAAAACATTTACACTTGAGAAAACCTGAAATGGTGTGAACATGCATTTATCCCGGCTGTGAAAACAAAACGACAGCTTGGACGAAGTTGAGTTTTCACAGGCTTCCTCGTCACAATCCGGAGTTATTGAAAGCTGTGGCTAGTTGCCTTGAGAATGGACCCAAACATGAAAGGCAAAGCTGTAAGATGTTTGGAGCATTGTGTTTGCAGTCCCCCTTCAGTCCGGATGATTTTTTACCAGCAAAGGAAAAGAAAGAAGGCCAGCGGATTCAGCGCACGATTCCGCTTCCTTCTTTCTAATACCTCCTCATCCGTATACTCAGGCTCAAAACGAAAGGGATGGCCATCATACTCAAATAAGTCCTCTTCAGTCTCGAAGTCCGAATCTTCAGCCATGTCTTGATTGCAACAGAAAAGTTATAAGCGTCTTCTAAGCAAAGTAGCGGAATGAATGCGCGCATGCGCGGTGTCCTCGTTGACGTCATCTAATCGGAACCATGGCTGGATATCGGATTACAGGCCACTTTTGACTCAAACAAAAGTGAAGAACACATTGAACTTTTGTCATTTGAAAAGTGCTAAAGTTTGTGTTATTTGGTGACCGTAATTGTATGCCCCGACAACTCCCATTAAACGGATATCGCTAAACTCCAAAATCTCCGGAAATACTCCAAATGACACCAAAGTACAAGTACGGTGTTTTATCACCGAAATAAGGTCCAGATTGTAAAAATTTTCCTTTAAATTAACAGCTACCTTTTAGTTTAGTAGAGACTGGCAATTCCAGGGTTGAAATTAATCAAATGATTCTAGTGAAGGTGTATGGAGCACTTCCTGTATTACCACATGACATCACAAGGTGGAATTTTTTTCTGTTTGAGAGGAACACATCCTAAATATACATGATTTGTGTGTTAAACATGTGTGAATGAAACAAAGCAATGTCTTGTATGTTTTGATGAGGAAACAACACAAAATAGTATAATATGGACCCTTTAAAGGTGCGTAATGTAATGTAATTTCTTTTGGACCTTTTGAACAACCTGCTGGTCTCTGTGGGGATGCTGTTGCTTTGCTTGTAATGTTCTGCAGTATGGTAACAAACTAATCTCTCTCTTTTTTTTAGCATATCTATCTTGAATAAATTCACGATAGATATTGTTTGCCGTACATTTCAGGTTTCCTCATCAAAACATGTTTTTCAACTCCATACACTTTCACTAAAATCATTTGGATGACTTCATCCCTGGAATTGGCAATCTCTACTGAAAAAGGGAAAAAGTAGCTGTTGAAAACTACCTCTTCATGACATCAGGTGGAACAGAACATTTTGAGCTTTGGAGATGTAGACCGACTAATCCAGGATTACTCAAACATGTGTGAATGAAACAAAACACAGCTCCAGATATGTTATTTTGAGGAGATAACAATATTCTAGCATGGCTAAAAGCCCACAAGAGTAAATTTTGTGTAATATAAGACCTTTACGTCAAAAGCATTGGATCGCGGTTAGATATCATCCTCAAATTTGATTTAAACCTAAGGAGTACAATATTGTAGTAGTATTAATGGTAGTTTTAATATTTGTGGTGGCAGAAAGGGTAGTCATAGTAGCTGCAGGAATTGTAAGGAAGTAGTCATTGTAACTGTGGGGAAAGAGTGGCTGTGGCTTAGATATTCATAGTAGTTTATTTTTTTCCCACTAATATAGTATTTTTTGTAATGGTAGTGCTACAAAACACTTAACTGTACAGTGTAAAGAATGGTTTGTAATGGTAGTAAAAGAACTAACATTACAGGCTACCTAAAACAACCAGTAGAAGTAGAAGTAGATGCATGCACACATTATTTGGCAATGTTTTTATTATATTACTTACAAGTTAATAACACTATAATTTTAGGTCAAATTTCTCCAAAACATATGTATATATAATAACATTAAAGAATTTCCTCGCAGACCAATTAAAACAAACGAATGCTTCAGTAATTGCCAGCTATGTTTCCATCATAACATATCTCTCGCACAAGGTGCCAATTGGTTACCATAGCAGATGCAAATGTTTTGTGCTAATGACTGTCAACTTTTCATTTTACAGCGTACTCAAATCACCGGTTTTATTTTTAAGTGGCATTTTGGTGTTATTACAGTACTTATCTTCTTTTCCACTTGTTTGTTCAAAGACATTTTACACTTGTGCTCATAAAAAAAGACCTGAAGGTAGCATTTTGGGGATGAAAAATGAATAGACAAAGTGTTAACATTACACAGCCTGGGGAGATTCAGTGTCTGTTTGGGGTGAAATGGCTTCCTTCTTACAGGAACAGGGTTTAGTTAGTGAGATCATGAGGCAGTCCTGACCCCAGCCCCCCGACCCCTTACCTTGTTGACATGTTTGAATTTGTCAGGTTACAGAGTGCACAGGGAAATACAGTAGCACCACCTTGTGTTGTGCCACATGAGCAAATATTCCCAAAACAATCATTCAAATGAAAACAAAAACAAGATAAAACTAGTGTCCCTCTCTCCTGGTATTCACTGTAGAAATAAAAATTTAATACATGTTTTGTTCTATATGTGGCAAACTCTTCTTTTAATTTTGAGTGTAGTCCATTGTCTGGAAAACATAGCTGGAAGATTAGCCAAACGTGCAAATTACACAGAAAGGCCTTAAACAGACAGGTGTTGGAACGCACCAATCCAGCTTTTTCAATTCCAATACCAATATCGCAGTAGTGTGTGGTGACTTTTATGGGTAGGCAAGCAGACTTTGGGTGGACGTCAATATTTAGACAATAACACTTATTAATAACACTAATTAATGCCACTTTTTATGCAAACTACATTACAAATGAGTACATTTATTTTTACTCAAATTAATTGCATGTATACTGAGCCATTCTGGAATCAAATTAGAGAAGCCTAGACCATATTGTTCATTAACATTTGTATATAGGACTGTATTTGACACCATCTTTGTACAAACATAGCTATTTGTTTCTACTCCTACACCTTATTTATGCAGCTGAGCCTTCAGGACTGTTTTATCTGTATCATTATTATAATGCATCTAGTTAAAAACATATGAATGACATGTGAATGTGTACGTATATGATATGTAATGCATTTACTACACAACATGTACATTCATGAAGATCATGATAGATTAGATACTAACAACAACAGTGTACAGTGTACTTAAAGACTGTGCTGCGGGGCTGGCAGACGTATTCACCGACATTTACAACACCTGCGCTCTGGTCCCAGCCTGCTTCAAGGCCGCCACAATTGTCCCCATCCCTAAACAGTCAAATGTCACATGTCTCAACGACTACAGACTGGTGGCACTCACCTCCATTCCTGCCAAATGCTTGTAGAGGCTGGTTATCAAACACATTAAATCTCCAATATCACCATCAACGGATCAACGCCAATTTGCCTACAGAGAGAACCGATCAACTGAGGACGCCATCGCCACGGTGCTGCACACATTACTGGAGCACCTGGAGCATAAGAACAGCTATGCACGGCTCCTCTTTGTGGACTACAGTTCGGCCTTTAACACCATCCGGCCGTTTAAATTGCAGCCCAAACTCCATCAGCTGGGACCACCCTGTGCAATTGGATTGTGGACTTTTTAACAAATCGGACACAGAGTGTTAGAGTGGGGAAAAACACCTCCTCCACCCTTGTTATCAACACTGGGGCCCCTCAAGGGTGTGTCTTGCTCCCACTGCTCTACACTCTGTTCACCCACGACAGCTCTGCCACCTCCCCGTCCAACCTCATTGTCAAGTTCGCCGATGACACCACAGTGCTCGAACTTATCACCAATGACAATGAAACATACTACAGGACTGAGGTGCAACATCTTGTGTCTTGGTGCCATAGCAATAACTTGGCAATATTGATATTTTGGTTAGCATAGTGACTGAAATTTTATTTTCATCAAGACAAAAAAACATTATGAGATGCTCTGTGCCAACATTTGACCAGGATATCGGCTGAACTGATATCATGGTACCGATATGGTACCCAATTCTGCAAATTTTCCTGGATACATTTTTTTGAATAAATATTCAATACCTGAGAAGAAGAAATTGCCTTTAGGAAAAAAAAAATACTTTAATTCTTTGTGCAAATTAAAAAGACAATAGCTGAAAGGTTAACTTAAGTTTTCTTAAAGGAGACATGTTATGCTAATTAAATTGAACTATGTTCTAATATGCTCCCTCATCATTACCTTCCTCAGCATTTTTAACTAATGTGTGTTCAAGACTGGAAAGCAAGGCAGGATTGGATTACTCAAATCCAATCTTGCCTTGCTTTCCAGTCTTGAATGCCCAGACAATGTCTGTTTTCACCCACCCCCAGCCTTTGCCCACATCCCAGTACTTTGTTCCATTTATTTGAAAACTGAAAACTGAGTAATACATGTAGGGTTCTAAAATGTCATGTAGCTACTTAGAAAATAAAAACATGTAAATGGCAATTTGCTGCTTTCTACAGTGAAATACTATTATGAAGAAGAGGTGCATTCCCGTTTCTGTTATTAAGCCTGTTGTTTATAATGAACAAAATATAAAATGACGATCTACTAGTGTTATAGTTATATACTAACAACCCCAAAAAAGTATAATATGTCCTTAAATTTGAATGTAAACAAGCCAGTGAACCAGGCCCAGATCTAGACTGCACAGATTGGGGGGGCATTTCAAAATTTTGGTGGGGCATAGTGTGGAGCTTCATGTGGAACATTTTTCCTCTAATGCAGAGGTTCTTAACCTGTTTGACGTTGAGGCCCAGTTTTCCCAGTGCAGAGTGGCTTGGGGCCCATTAAGTATTAACAGTGTATCAGAGGTGGAGGGAGAGGCTGTAAACATATGGGGTTTAGGATTTGGATTTCTTAGATGCAATTTCCTGCATTCTAGTGCATTTTAGATTGGCCATAGCCTATCTCTGGTGTCTTCAGTTGATATCCTTCACAGTCCCATGGCCCTCACAGCCCACTAGTCCAAAACAGAAAGTTTTTTGCAGCCTTCAAAGTAGCACTTATGGCCTAAGTTTGGGCCGTGGCCCTGTGGTTAAGAAGCTGTTCTAATGAACGGCTGGCAGAGCAACCCTAACCCTATCAAAGGTATGGCCAGGCTATTACTACTAATCAATTACTATGCCCAGCATTCTATACGACATCAGTAAAATTACAAATACCAAATAACCAGGACCTTGGAGTGATGATGAAATAAAAATTAAATGATAAAAAAATGAATTGATCAGGGGAAAACATTTGTGGATGTGACTTGTGGAGATGATTCAGACTCTAGAGAATGAGACAGAAAAAAAAAAAAACTTGCGCTTTTATTGTGGAGGCGGATGTGCGCGTGGTGCGTGGTACGTGCAGCTTGACGTGGAGCTCTGTGATATGAAATGATAAAAAAAACAAATTGATCGGGGAAAACATTTGACTCACACACACTCACACACACGCACACACACACACACGCACAGTCGCACACACATGCACACACACCGAGAACTGGAGCACACGTGCCGGACAGCGGGCTGCTTCCACTACGCTACCCGCCCCATGGAGCCTGCTTCTCGGCTGCATGTGAGGACGGATTCCGGGAGTCGCAATGGAGCTGTGGGGCTGAAGCGGCACGAAGGAAAAGAGGAATACTGAGGAATACTGAGGAATACTGTAGAATACTGTGGAATACTGTGGAATACTGTGGGTTTGCGCTTGGATTCCATGGGCAGAGCTGCACACAAAGCACCGTGGAGCGTGTTCATGCAGACAGCGGGATGCGGAGTGGACCAAGCGCCAAAATGAGGCTCTATCCTCGTATCACCTGCCCCGTGCTGCCGCTTGGCGAATCAGAAGTCGTGGAATTTTGGCGGAGCAAACAAGAAAACGTGATAGGCAGGTTGAAATGACATCAAATACAGATGACCAATTGGGTGGGCATTGCTCACCCCTGCCCACTTCTAGATCCGGCCATGCAGTGAACTAAGGTTACAATGGAAAACATCTGGTGTATAGTCATATTCGTTAGAGAAACTGTGATGTTGATGAGTCCATTTTTTGTCATTTCCATTTTTTCTTGCATTATTAAGTATGGATTATTTGCTGTCAAAATAATTACTTATAGACATTGTCATAACAAATCACCTACACCACTATATTCTAGATTTTAACCATGACACTGCCCACCTTCTGAGCTTTGATTAAAACAAACAAGTTTACATAAGAAGAGAAAGCCAATATCATCTCAATAGTGAAATCCAATATGATCACCAGATATATCCTAAACCAGACTCTTCACTGTATTCAAGAAACTGTCAAAAACAGTGGAATTTTCGGCTCGCTTCCTAGCGGAGTTTATATCAGTTTTGAGGATCAGTCTTTCCCTGGACGACCTTTTTATGGAGGGCCCTGCACAAATGCACAAAGGCATTTCATTTTCAACATCACACACTGGACTATAACTCCTTTCTGTACGTGTGTCTTTTTCTGGCATATTTTGTAAAATATAAAAAGAAAAAAAAAGACTTAGACTTGAAATGCAATGCAGGAGTTGCCTTTATTTCTAGAATGGCTCAGTCTTACTTTGTACTGGGCAGTCCTGATATCTGATAATATTAGTATTGTATTGGCAAGACCCCTGGAAGTAGAAATAAAATCTACTGAGGTGAACAATACCAAACCAATTAAGAAAAATGTTAAAGAAAATAAAACTGAAGAAGGAAGTAAGAGCAGAGCAGTGGGCATGTACCAGTGGCAGTGAAACAAGGGTTGATCGGAGCACTTCTTGAACACAGGACAATAACTTTTACTCAAACATGCACAAATCACTGTGAATACAACTTTGAGTGAGTATATGAGAAAGGAGTTATAACATGGTTAAAAGCTCTGAAAAGTGACAGTAGCTCAGTTGGTAAAACGCTTGTCCACAGATCCACAGGTTGGTGGTGCGATTCCAGCTCCCACAGATGAATGCTATCATTGTGTCCTTGAACAAGCCTCACCCACCTCACCTCTAGTGTCTACGTGTACTGGTGTGTGAATGGGTGAATGGTTCCTTGATGTAAAGTGTCTTGAAAGTGGAAAAGTGGATAAAAATGTGACATTTAGCGACATTTAGCATTTGCGCAATATTTCTCTTTTAAACTAGCCTGGAATAAAGTACTAATAATATTAGTACTTTATTCCACTTTATTATGTAAGGGCTTAACTATGACTAAAGGGTCTTAACAGGATAAATCGCCTCTGATCTGAGCTAAACCATGACTAAACTAGGTCTAAAAAAGGACAACCCAGGACTAAACCAAAGCAAAAGGACTTCACCAGGACTTATCAGGCCAAAAAACGACTCTGGCTCCAGTGATGGCTCTGGATGTGGCTGTAAGTGCAGGGAGCTCCCACTGATCAGATGCAGGCAGCTGAGGAAGCCGTGTTCACAGCACTGAGGTAAGAGTTCAGACATCTGCAGTGAATTTTAATGATGCCAGAACAACTCAGTGTCTGGCTGCGTTTGACCACAGCAAAAGCCAACACAAGTCGCTGTGGAGCAGTGCACGCAAGGGCCAAGGGGATGCCCTCGGACCGCCAAAGTGCGTCATCCACTGCTGGGGAATTCTCAGGACTTCATGGCTAAACCACTATATTACCACTATACCACCATTACCACTATATGCTAATCCAAGTAATTTCCATTAGTGTAAATGAGGTTTAAAGGGTGACATTGGGGGACGTTCAGTTTTGTTTCTTCCACAATATTATAGCAGTACTGGTGTGGTGTGGTTAAAGGCTATGTTACACAAAATTGACTCTTGTGAGCTTTAAGTCTACTTACATTTTAGAATGTTGTTACCTCTTCAAAAATATAGATTTTAACCATCCTCTCTTCCTTAAGATATATTGGCATTGAATGTGTAAAACTACCTCACTTCTGGTTTCACCAACTTAAGACTCCTCTCAGACTTAATGTGGCCTTTGACCAAAGATGTATTTTTTATAATATGATCAAACTATATTTGTATTGTCTTATTTTGTTATTTTATGAGAATATTTTTATGTAAATATCTAACAGTTTTTTCTTGTTGTAGAGTGGGCTGAACTCACTGGGTGACCTGGGTCCCCTGGGGGACTTCCCATTTGTTGGTGAGGGATATGAGTATATGTATCATGGTCCAAAGCAAGAAAAATGATCTTACGAAAGCTTTTTGCCGAAACGTTATTTATAAAAAGCTTGACATCTGAGTGTGCTGTGCATTTTTTGTGTGCTTTTAACATCCTCAGAAATATACCTGGAGTTGTATTTTGTTTCATTCACGCATATTTGAGTAATCCTTTATTATTAGTTTGTCAACATCACCAAAGCTTAAAATGCTCTCTTCCTCCCTGCGATGTCATGACGGAGTAGTTTTCAAGTCAACAACTACCTTTTGTTCAGTAGAGATAGGCAATTCCAGGACTGAAATCATCTACTGATTATAGTGAAGGTGCATGGAGTCAAATAACACAGCAGAGCACTTCCTGTATTACCACATGACATCACAAGGTGTAATGAAGGTGGAGTATTTTTCATTTGAGAGAAGAAAGACTAAATTGGCAGGATTTGTGAATTAAACATTTGTGAATGAAACAAAACATAACTCCAGGTATGTTTGTGATGAGGAAACAACATTCGGAAAATAATGTACTATGGGCCTTTTAAACTACAATCTGGTGCGGAATATCTGTTTTTATGATCTTAACGTCTCTGTACATTGTCCCTTCAAATAAAGACTAAACTAAACATATGTGCTCTGCAATATTAATGCCTTTTGCCAAGTTACTTTATAGGGCCTTAATGGCACTTTTTTCCACAAAAAACCTCAACAAATATACAGTGGTACCTCACCTTACGAATGACCCAACAAACGAAAATTTCAAGTTACGAAACGCCTTCACGGTAAATTCTCTAGATACGAAAGAAAATTCAAGTTATGAAATGCGAAATCTCAAAAATTCAAATAATGCGCGCTCAGCCACACACATTATACACTTTTGTCAGACTGGATTTAAAGTTTTCTCACATTTCTCTCTCGTTTAAACACTCAAACTTTCATAGATTTTCAACAAAATGTATTAATAATGAAGTGTGGGGGGAAGGAGGAGGGGGGAGAAGACTGCGCTCTGACACGTGTGATAGCGGCATGTGTGACAGCTGACCCGGCTGCCAGCAGGTCTAGACCTGGACTAAACCAGGACTAAACCTGGACTAAACCTGGACTAAACATGGACTAAACCAGGAGTAAACCAGGACTAAACCTGGACTAAACCTGGACTAAACCTGGACTAGACCAGGACTAGACCAGGACTAGACCAAGTGGATTAAAGTGCAGTGCGTGGGTCTATTTCCTGGTATCGTTTCGAGTCACATCTGAGGCGAGCCGCTGCTCGCATGCAAGAGCCGCGGTCTGCTCTCCAGGGCCCCTCCAGGCACGGAGCCCCAGACATCCAGCGACCAAGGGGGACACTGCCAGCCCGCCTTAAGAGCTCCCTAAGCGGGCATGGGTCCGGGGATTGTCCCGGTCACCGGCCTGGAGGTCTTGAAGAGGCCGACCTCACAGTTCTATCCAGGCCGCTCTGTGAGCACCTTACGTGGGCATAGCTCAGAGGATTGTCCCAGTCATCAGCCTGGAGGTCTTGAAGAGGCCGACCTCACGGTTCTATCCAGGCCGCTCTGTGAGCACCTTACGCGGGCAGGTCTAGAGCAGGCCTCAGCGGTGACTCGAAACGAAACCAGGTTTAGTCCAGGCTTAGTCCTGGTTTAGTCCAGGTCTAGACCTGCTGACAGCCCCCGCGCCGGGTCAGCTGTCAGACATGCCGCTATCACACACGTGTCAGTCTTCTCCCCCCTCCTCCTTCCCCCCACACTTCATTATTAATACATTTTGTTGAAAATCAATGAAAGTTTGAGTGTTTAAACGAGAGACAAATGTGAGAAAAGTTTAAATCCAGTCTGAGAAACCAATCAGAACACAATGTTACACTATAAAACAAGTTACACTATAAAAAAAAAATCGGATCGGGGGCTTGGAACGAATCAGGCTTTTTCCATTAAAATAGCTACTCAACTTACGAATTTTTCACGTTACGAAACCACTTCTGGAAAGAATTAATTTTGTAAGGTGAGGTACCACTGTATATATTTTTGCTTCTACCATTATAAATCCATCTGGTCAAATGGAATAGCCCACATATTTCTAACAATCATTTGAAAATTAAACAGCATTTTTCATTATATCTCAAAATGTCAATATATTAATAAAAGCAGTTGAGCCATGTAAACTTATGCGCTGTCATCACTACAACACCACCTCATCTCAGTCCTTTCCCGGGGGTCCAAGTCCAAGCACAGGGCCTGTACGAAACCACTGGACTGGGGATCAAGGCTGTCTCCAAGGTCCCCTAACTCCCAGTATAAACGTCAGGTCATTCCTCCTCTGTGTGACCAGTTACCCATGAACGCAGCCCTGGAGATCGTCAGCTCAATTGGACCTGTTCCCAAATTTCTCATGACATTTATTGACTTCATGTTCATATAGCACTGAAGCATAGAACCCCAAGTGTGACATAACAAAAGAAATGGAATGTGGTGGTCTTATAACTGTGAAAATAAGTTTTGAGTGCTTTGTCCAGTTGGCTAATGATTTAGCTATTTTTTTTAGCTGTAGAGTAAAGGTTTGGGGCTGAGAAACAGTGTGGAGCTCTTATGTATGAACAGGTGAATGGGACATATCGTGGAATCAAGTGGAGTTTGATCTTGTTATATCAGTGTTCCCTCATCAAAACATACTCAGAGTTGTTCCATATACTGTATGCATGTTTGAACAATGCTGTATTGTCCAGCATTTGAGAGAATAACTTCTGTTTCCACAGACCCTTTTTTCACAGACCTTCTTTCTTTCTTTTTGTACTTATTTGCAATTATTAAAAAAAGAAGAAGAAAAAAAAAACCCAATAAGAATATATTCATGAAAATCTGCTGATTGCTACTGTGAAATACCAGCATGAAGAGAAGCGACCTCTCAACTCTGCACTTTTGAACATTATTAGGCTATTTTCAATAAATGCATTTACAGTTAAGAAAATGTGAAATAATAATAATAAGAAGTGACTTTATTGATCTCACATATTATGTCACAGACATAATCATCTTTGTCTGTGACAGAGCATATAGCGCTTTTCCAGACACTCAAAGTTGTTTCACATTTTTTTCATTAATCATTCACTCCACACTTGGTGGTGGTAATCTACTATTGCAGTGTCTTGCCTAAAGACAGCTGCCTCCCATCCAAGTACTAACCAGGCCCAGCCTTGCTTAGCTTCTGAGATCTGATGAGATCAGGCTTTGACAAGGAGGTTTAATGCTAAATACAAGAGAAAAGCATTATATGTCTTCTTTAGGAAGAAATGAGAGATGTTATTTAGTTCTGAATAACATAAGAATAACTGAGACCTTCTGTGAGTGCAGCAATGCGCCCCACTAGCCTCGGTCTCGGTGTTTCTAGAAGTTTCTTTCCGACGCGTCACGTAAAGTAAATAAAGAGACTTAAATCCAAGTTTGTCTTTTCTATCTTTACTAAAATGAAAGGTCATACAGAGCGGGTGCAAATAAGGTGAATAAAGAGGGAAATGTAAAGATGAATTTCTGAGGCTTGTGGTTTTCCTACGTGTGTTGTGTTAGGCTCTGTATGTGTGGTGATGTCCTTCTTGGCGTCTTTGCGTGTCGTATAGCGGTGAGCTCTTGCCTGTCACTTCTTCTTCTTCTTCTTCTTCTTCTACTCCAGAACACAGAATGTACGAAATGGCTCCTACACCTTCTTTTCTAAATTTGAACCACGGAGTGCAGCAAGTTTGGTGATAGGCTGAAAAAACTGTGATATAGATGTAATGTAAATTCTGATATCAGTATCGCTTATCATATTGAAAGTGAAAAATATATTACAGACCATCACTCCTGGCTGCACTGAGTCTCACTGACATGGTGCACATGCTGGATTTGAAGTCAGTGCTCTAGTGTCCTGCCACATCTGTATGAGAGACCTAACCTCGGCTCTCTGAAGGGAATCCACTTACAAAGAAAACCCTGCTTATATTTTCTCTGCTTGTGTGTGTTGGAGGACAACTCATGGATCTGTCAAGGCACAGACCATAAACTGAAAGACGTATTAATAACTTGGAATAGCCATGGATATGTCCCAATTAGTAATGCACCAGCGGTAGGCCTATAGATGGGAATTCTCAAAACAAATCACTCAATCAGGTTTAAATTGGGTCTGATAAACCTATAGTATAAGCTTTTGATGTGATATTGAGGAAACAAAATGTTGTGTAATAAGCAGTACTGGTTAGTAATTATACAAGATGTCTACCAAAATTACCAATTGCTTGAATTACTTCTATGCTTTGTGTATAAAAACAGAGGAGAAAAAAGACAGTAAAATGTTTCACAATGCTAAACCCAGCTTACTTATTAAATTAACTTAGAGTCTTACATTACATTAGCGATAATAGATAGCAACAAAATTAATTCTCTACATTAATATTAGGCCAATAAATTACTACAATTCTCCATGCTAAGAGAATCACTAAAAGTCCTATATTACGCAAAATTGACTCTTGTGAGTTTTAAGCCATGTTGTTACCTTATCAAAAACATACCTGGAATTGTGTTGTGTTTTGTTTCATTCACACAGTAACCGTTTATTAGTCTACCTCTCCAAAGCTCAGAATCTTCTGTTCCACCTTGTGATGTCATGAAGTGGTAGTTTTCATGTTAACAGCTCCTTTTAACTTTTGTTCACTAGAAAGTGGCAATTCCAGGGCTGAAATAATCCAAATTCTAGTGAAGGTTTATGCAGTTTAAAAACACAGTGGAGCACTCCTTGAATTCCAACAACATCTCAAGGTGGAACTGAGTGTTTTCTCTATGGGTTTGTTTGTTAAATATATGTGAATGACACAAAACACAACTCCAGGTTTGCTTGTGAGGAAAAAACAACATTATAACATAGATCAAAAATAGCATAATATGGGACCTTTAATAAAAAGATCCATGCAGTTATCTATATAAAATGTTGGTGATGTGGCTTCAACACAAGACCTGCTTTACATTTTCTGGTCTTACCTTCATAATTCAACAATCGTATCAGACTGAGATAAGAACATACTGTTTGCATTTACCATATAATGAAAAGCAGATATCCCCAATCATTAATCACTCCACAGGTGAGGGAGATGGAATAACAATGAAAGTACAGTAACCAGAACCACGTGTACAGTATAGTATGCAATAGGTCTACTATATATGAAAAAGAAATGCACTAAATGATAAGATTTTCAGTCTAAAATATGAACGCGCAATGTTCCTGGTGAGCTCTCCCAGACAGAGCGTGTCCGGGTTGATTTATGGAGAGGAAATAGTTGTGCTCTCTTCGCGGGTGGGCCAGTGAAACCCACGCCCCCCTTCTCCCTCCCAGCATTGTGGCGTGGTCCTGCAGTAAGGAGTATAAGCTGCAGTGTAAGCCCAAATCATCCTCAACAGGCGCTCAATGTAATGTTATTTAAAGGGCCCATATTATGCTATTTTCAAATGTATGTTATAATGTTGATTCCTCATCACAAACATTATCTGAAGTTTTGCTTTGTTTCTTTGACACATGTTTAACATACAAACTCTGTATATTTAGGCTGAGGACTTCTCTCAAACAGAAGATACTTAGTTCAACCATATGATGTCATGTGGTAATACAGGAAGAGTTTCACTGTGTTTTTAAATCCCATACACCTTCACTAAGATCATTTGGATCATTTCAGACCTGACTGAACTAATCTTGACTGAACTAAAGGTAAAAGGTACTTGTTAACTTTACAACTACTTGAGATGTAGACCGCCTAATAATGCAGCATTACTCAAACGTGTGAATGAAACAAAAAACAGGTATGTTTTTGAGGAGGTAACAACATTATTAGACCAGATGAGAGCCCAAACTACATGTTTTATAAGTAGTGTAGTAAAGGTGTGTATCTTGGCTGGCCAGGTAAAACTATATATAAATATTCAACTGAGACTGCCAACTGCTATTTTGTTGAAAATCTGAAAGCCTTGCTGGACAAAGGAGTCGTGGTGGGAGCTGTTTTCCTCGATCTAAAAAAGCCTTTGATACTGTGAATCACTGTAAACTATTATCAAAACTGTCCCACTTCAACTTCTCAACAAACAGCTTGAATTGGATTGCATCATACCTCTCAAACTGCTCACAGACAGTCCGAATTCACCACCATTCACCCCCCCTTCTGGGTCCCACCGGTGTACCCCAAAGATCTATCCTTGGACCATTACTGTTCTCGCTTTACATAAATGATCTCCCTGCAGTCTGTTCCAACATCCACACCCAACTCTGTGTAGATGACACTGTAATATATACACATGGCAAAAGCAGAAGTCCTCACACAATCCATGGTTCATGTCTCTAACTGGTTAAAACAGTCCTGCCTGCAACTCAATGTCAATAAAACCGTAGCAATGTTCTTTACCAAATCCTCTAATCCCATAACCCATCATGACATCTTTGTAGATGAACATAAACTCAAAATCGTGTAAGAATACAAATATCTCAGAGTACAAATGGACACTAAACTCACTTTCAAATCTTAGGTCAATAAAGTCTTCAACAAAATTAAATTCCATCTCTCCAACTTCTGTTTCATAAGACCACAGCTCTCACTCAATGCTGCCACAGTCTATATGCATGCCATGATACTCTCCCATATTAAATACTGTTTAACCACAAACAACACCACCCTCAAACTACTGCAATCATTATACAAAAGAACAATAAAAACACTTGACAAGAAACCAATCCAATATCATCATTGTGAAATATTACACAAACTCAAATGACTGAACTGGGACAATATGATCAAATACGCAAACCTCTGCCTTCTGTTTAAAATTATAAATGGTCTCTCTTCACCCCCACTTTCACAGTTCATTACAATAAGATCATCCTCAAGCTGGGTAACCAGGGGCGCAGTTAGAGGGGACTGCATAATCCCACTCAGGAAAAGCACCTTTGGACAGTCGTCATTTTTCGTCACGTTTAAGACTCTTTTAAAAAAGTGGTTAATTAAGAATCAGCACTGCACACATTAAATTCCTTATAGAGTCACCTTTTTTGTGCTATCCTGTTTGTTGTGTTACTGAGGGGTGCCAGATGTATGTGTGTTCTGTGTGTGTATGTGTTGAATGTATATATTGTTAATGTGTTACCAAGTGTAACACATGCTGTTACTATGAGTGAGCCTGAAAGCATGTAAATAGTGTAAATAATTTTGTATGTACATTGTTTTAACCTGTTTTTTTCCTTAGGATGACAATGTAACATATGTCCAGGGACTGCAGATGAAAACTAGCCTCTTGGCTAAATCTGGTGCATGGAGAAATGTTCATTAATGTACACTATCCCTGTCAAATGAATAAATAAATAAATAAATATCTGCAACTGAAAGCTGCTCCTGCAGTGAAGAAGGACTGGGGCATGCGGCTTTTTGGAGTCATTCATTTCATTTCATTATGTAGTAGATGTCAAAAAGTGTTCAGAAACTAGTCTTAGCCTAAAGCTCTGGCAAAGCCGATTTATAAAATTGAAAACAAACCCCCCTCCAAAAAAAAAACCTTTGACATATAAGAAAATGTGTCACTTCTCCTAAATGCTGTGATCAGTTTATGGGAAACACCATGGCGTATGAATATTAAGTCTTTGGCTGCATTTCAACTTGGACATCCTGATGAGCAGCTCTTTCAATCCACAGACTTGTTAAAGGGGAGTATTGTGTGAACTGACAGATAATAATAATAAAACCAGACACAATGCAGGAGTCCTCCTCCCTTTAATGTGTCGATGTCTCTGCCATAAAAACAGACATACCCCATGAATTCACATAATAATCAAGTGTTATTAGCTCCCTGTAGAGACATAGCAGAACCTATGAAGAACAGGTGTGCTGTAAAAATGAAACAAAATTACAGAGTTTGACCTAGCAAAATTAAGAGATTGAATAACTTTTCCACTTTTCCATCATCTGTTTATCTCCATGGTGATGTTTTTGCTTTACCTGGGATATTCCACAGTACGGCATTAAACAAAAATATCTTGTATTTATTTTTTAATTACAGGTGTTTTTGCTACTCAAAACTACCACACAAAAAAAAAAAAAAAAAGCTGTGAACGGATCCACTTTTCCACAAATCTGACCTGTAACTTGGCCTGATGATGTGGCCTGCCTACAGTTAAATGCCATATCATTATCATTATTACTATTTTCCATTATTATTATTATTACGTATTACTATTTGTATTATTTACTACTTACTTTATCCCCTCCCTGCCTGCATGCACTTTTTCCCTCTTGTCCAAATGTCCTGGAGCTACTGTGGCGAGTAAATTTCTCCTGTGTGAGATCAATAAAGGCTTATCTTATCTTATCTTATCTTATCTTATCTTATCTTATCATACTGTAGAACATTTCAGGAACAAACAACATGGAGTCAAGCAAGTGATAGACCCTTTACCAGAAAAGTTACACAATGCACCTTTAGAGTTGCACCTAAAGAAAAACGTTTATAGCACGGCTCTGGTGGTGTATTACGGGGCCTATTTTATGCTTCTCTCAAACAGAAAAAAACACACAATGTGGAACAGAGCAGTTTGAGCTTTGGAGATGTAGACTAATAATAAAAAATGAGTCAAACATGTGTGAATGAAACAAAACACAAGTCCAGGTATGTTTTGATGAAGTAACAACATGGTTAAAATCTCACAAAAGCCATTTTCACATGATGTAGGACCTTTAATAACACCTGTAGAAAAATATTTATAGCACAGCTCTAGGGGTGTATAAAAGTACGGTTAACAGGGTTAACAGGGTCTATAAGCATGAAAGGAAATATTATCGTTAAACCACACAAAAAAACAGATATCATGCAAAAGGTTTTCAGAATGTCAAGAACAATTGAGTGATGACGCAAACCTGTGGCGTATCTGTTGGCATAGTCCTTGGGAAGACTTGATGTAATGTAGATTGGTCTCATGGTCTCAACTCCAAATGATGTCCATGTTTTGTCACCGGTGTATGGATTCACGCTTTGAGAATTGTCTGCTGACGGCCCTCGCTGTTTCAAGAATCAAGGAGTAGAGGAGAAACAATGCAAAATGTAAGTGCACACCACGTCTCTATGGAAAACAACGGAGAGCAAACTAATAAATTGGAGAGGAAATGCGCGGTGAAATGCTACAGCGCAGTAAATCATGTAGAGAAACTTGATAACAATCGGTGTGAGAGAGCCAGCGCCAGGCCAAAACTCTGCTCTTTTACTTAAGTGTTGTGAAAAAGCAAATAACAGCTCAAATATTATTTTTCTATTGAATCTGACGTGGTGAGTATTAATAATGGTTTAGTGTCTTGTAAGTGTAGCCTACTTAAAGCTACCCTTTGTAATTAGATTGGCCAATCCGGCCCTGTTGTATTCTCACATTTCACCACTAGATGCTATCTACATTACTGCTCTCTGATAGTTGGCCAGCTTTGGCCTGACAGAAGAAGAGCAGAGTGAGTCTGACCAAAGGAAGGTTTGCCATCTACTGGCAAAATAAATAAATAAGTAAAAAAAAGTACTTGCTTAAGTCCACAAAAAGGTTGGAAAATGTATATCTTTATAATAATAATAATAATAATAATAATAATAATAATAATAATAATAATAATAATAATAATAATTTTATAATTATTATTATTATTATTATTATTATTATTATTATTATTATTATTATTATTATTATTATTATTATTATTATTATTAATATTAATAATAATAATAATAATAATAATAATAATAATAATAAAAGTGCTTTTCACAATTTATTGGGGAAGAGAAAGTTGGGGAAAAGAAGAGGTGTTTAGCCAATCTCATGATCCAATAGACATGCCTCAATATTAAACAATGTGTTTTTTAGTTAAATGAATGCGCAACATCATGGCTACTGTTTCTTACACTTGGTACACTTCTTAGCAAATATTCATGGTTTTTTTTGTTGTTTTTTTTGGAAAGCATTCACTTTCTGCCCTAGTACTTGTTGGATGCCATAGTCTAAAATGACTCAAACATACAATTTACCTTAAAGAGATCAAAATGAACAGTATTTCTTGGTGTTAAAGCTCACATGAGCGGAAATGGACAAGTGCACACATCTTTTTCTGGTTAAGTGATTTTTCAGAACAATAACTCATAATAATAGACATGGCAGTTTCATAAGTCACTTCACAGCCAGTCCACCACAGGCCTATTAAAAGCAACACTCCCCTCATACATTATGTTTTCCTGTTTGCAGAAGGCAGCGATATTTAATGATTTGGCCCTTTAATTTAGAGATTAAAGCAAGCCACTAATGACAGAACAGCTCAAACCTATGGATCCCCCTGTGCACAGAGCGACCACAGAGCAGGAGGGCCCCGCACACACTGACGCACACTCTCACTTATATATAGCCATGGAGATCCCCGCATGAGGGCCAGAGCGGAAAGAATTCTTGTCTTGATAGATCCACCCCACACAACGCCAACTGAAAAATGGCCCATTCATAAAAATGCTAAAATTAATGTGCCGCCACAGAGCAGCAAAGCTTAAATTTGCAACTCATTATAGTGTCTTGAGCTGAACCGTGAAGAAGGTTCAGGAGAAAGTGGGTGTGACTCAGTATGTACAGTATGGATGTATGGAGGCTAAGAAAACAATGAGCATGATTTAGATTCAAAGTATCCTGTTGTGAGGTCTATGACTTTATCTTTATTTTTGTCATGGACGTGTGCATAAATCTGCTTGGATCATATTAAAGTGGTCCTGTGAAATATAAAGTTAAATGTGCAATATATAACTTCTTGGGGGTCTGCCACCTGCTTGTCTCCAAGCAATTATTTCTTGTTCAATACAGTAATTGCATATCTTGCATTTATTCAATTATATTTATAGCCCAAGACACATTTAACTTGTGTCCATTAAGATACATAAGTTTATGCCATAGGCATAGCCATAGGCGTTTATGCTTGATCTCGTCAGATCTCAGAAGCTAAGCAAGGCTGGGCCTGGTTAGTACTGGGATGGGAGAACTCTGGGAATTCCAGGTGCCACAGTGAGGTGCCAGTCGCAAAAAACTGTTGTGTGTCCTTAGACAAGACACTTCACTCACATTGCCTAGTATGGAAGCGGAGTGTGGAGGTGGTCGGAGGGGCCAATGTCGCAGATTGGTAGCCTTGCTTCCATCAGTCTGCCCCAGGGCAACAGTGGCTACAAAAGTAGCTTACCACCAGCAAGTGTGGAGTGAATGAACAATGAACTGTAAAGCACTTTGGGTGTCATGAAAGGTGCTATATAAATGCTATGAATTATTATTATTATTATTATTATTATTATTATTATTATTATTATTATTATTATTATTATTATTATTATTATTATTATTATTATTATTATTATTATTATTATTGGGGCAAAGCTGCGAGGCACTCATAGTGTTTCTTCCGCTTATCCGGGTCCGGGTCGCGGGGGGCAACAACACGGTGGCTGAGTGGCTAGCACTCACGCTTCACAGCAAGAAGGTTCCGGGTTTGATCCCCGGGTCGCCCAGGCCTTTCTGTGTGTGTTCTGTGTGGAGTTTGCATGCATGGTCTGGGTTCGATCCCCGGGTCGCCTGGGCCTTTCTGTGTGGAGTTTGCATGTTCTCCCCGTGTCTGGGTGGGTTTTCTCCGGGCACTCCGGTTTCCCCCATCAACCCAAAAAAACATGCACCATAGGTACCTCCAGCTTAGGTCCTGACCAAACCAAAGAAAGAAGATCATGGAGATGGTCCCCGGGCGCACAAGTGTGCTGCCCACTGCTCCTAATATATACACTCAACAAAAATATAAACACAACACTTTTGTTTTTGCTCCCATTTTTCCTGAGATGGACTAAAAGATCTAAAATTCATTCCAGATACACAACACTACCATTTCTCTCAAACATTGTTCACAAATCTGTCCAATTGTGTGACAGCGAGCACCTCTGCCCCGCCGAGACAATCCACCCCACCTCACAGGTGCGCCACATCAAGATGCCGATCCGACATCATGACCAGTGCACAGGTGCGCCCCAGACTGCCCACAATAAAAGGCCACCCTGAAATGTGTATTTTTTTGCTTTATTGGGGGTCTGGGGACTCAGAACCAGTCAGTATCTGGTGTGACCACCATTTGCCTCATGCAGTGCAACACATCTTCTTCGCATAGAGTTTATCAGATTGTCAATTGTGGCCTGTGGAATGTTGGTCCACTCCTCTTCAAAGGCTGTTATTGACGAAGAACACAGGTGCATTTTATTGATGGCATTTTGAATGCACAGAGATGCACCGTGATGAGATCCTGAGGCCCATTGTTGTGCCATACATCCATGAACATCACCTCATGTTTCAGCAAGATAATGCACGGCCCCATGTTGCAAGGATCTGTACACAATTCTTGGAAGCTGAAAATGTCCCAGTTCTTGCATGGCCAGCATACTCACCGGACATGTCACCCATTGAGCATGTTTGGGATGTGCTTGACCGGTGTATACGACAGCATGTACCAGCTCCTACTAATATCCAGCAACTTCGCACAGCCATTGAAGAGGAGTGGACCAACATTCCACAGGCCACAATTGACAATCTGATAAACTCTATGCGAAGAAGATGTGTTGCACTGCATGAGGCAAATGGTGGTCACACCAGATACTGACTGGTTCTGAGTCCCCAGACCCCCAATAAAGCAAAAAAAAATGCACATTTCGGGGTGGCCTTTTATTGTGGGCAGTCTGGGGCGCACCTGTGCACTGGTCATGATGTCGGATCGGCATCTTGATGTGGCGCACCTGTGAGGTGGGGTGGATTGTCTCGGCGGGGCAGAGGTGCTCGCTGTCACACATTTGGACAGATTTGTGAACAATGTTTGAGAGAAATGGTAGTGTTGTGTATCTGGAGTGAATTTTGGATCTTTGGGTCCATCTCAGGAAAAATGGGAGCAAAAACAAAAGTGTTGCGTTTATATTTTTGTTGAGTATATATATATATATATATATATATATATATATATATATATATATATATATATATATATATATATACTGTATATATATATATATATATATATATATATATAGGATGGGTTAAAATGCAGAGAAGAATTTCTCCAGTGTGAGATCAATAAAGTCACTTCTTCTTCTTCTTAAACAGGGACTCCCAGACTTCCTTCACCCCGGACACTTCCTCCAGCTCCTCCGGGGGGACCCCAAGGCGTTCCCAGGCCAGCCGGGAGACATAGTCCCTCCAGCGTGTCCTGGGTCTTCCCCGGGGCCTCCTCCCGGTGGGACATGCCCGGAACACCTCCTGAGGGAGGCGACCAGGAGGCATCCAGAACAGATGCCCGAGCCACCTCAGTTGGCTCCTCTCGACGTGGAGAAGCAGCGGCTCTACTCCGAGGCCGTCCCGAGTGACTGAGCTCCTCACCCTATCTCTAAGCCACTCTGCGGAGGAAGCTCATTTCGGTCGCTTGTATCCGCGATCTCGTCCTTTCGGTCATTACCCAGAGCTCATGACCATAGGTGAGGATAGGAACGTAGATTGACCGGTAAATTGAGAGCTTCGCCTTTTGGCTCAGCTCCCTCTTCACCACAACGGTCCGGTACAACGAGCGCATCACTGCCGACGCTGCACCAATCCGCCCGTCAATCTCACGCTCCATCCTCCCCTCACTCGTGAACAAGACCCCTAGATACTTGAACTCCTCCACTTGAGGCAAGCCACCTTTTTCCGTTCGAGAACCATGGCCTCGGATTTGGAAGAGCTGATCCTCACCCGAGCCGCTTCACACTCGGCTGCAAACCGCCCCAGTGCACATTGGAGGTCCCGGTTCGATGAAGCCATCAGGACAACATCGTCCGCAAACAGCAGAGACGAGATCCTGTGGTTCCCAAACCGGATCCCCTCCGGCCCCTGACTGCGCCTAGAAATTCTGCCCATAAATATAATGAACAGAACCGGTGACAAAGGGCAGCCCTGGTGGAGTCCAACATGCACCGGGAACAGGTCCGACTTACTACCGGCAATGCGAACACAGCTCCTGCTCCGGTCATACAGGGACCGAACAGTCCTTAACAAAGGGCCCCGAACCCCGTACTCCCAGAGCACTCTCCACAGGACCCCACGAGGTACACGGTCGAATGCCTTCTCCAGATCCACAAAGCACATGTGGGCTTGTTGGGCAAACTCCCATGCACCCTCGAGCACCCGATGGAGAGTATAGAGCTGGTCCAGTGTTCCCTGGCCGGGACGAAAACCACACTGCTCCTCCTGAATCCGAGGTTCGACTATCGGTCGAATTCTCCTCTCCAGCACCCTGGAATAGACATTACCGGGAAGGCTGAAGAGTGTGATTCCCCGATAGTTGGAACACACCCTCCAGTCCCCCTTCTTAAACAGAGGCACCACCACCCAGGTCTGCCAGTCCAGAGGTACTGTCCCCGACCGCCACGCGATGTTGCAGAGACAGCCCTACAACATCCAGAGACTTGAGATACTCAGGGCGGATCTCATCCACCCCCGGGGCCTTGCCACCGAGGAGCTTTCCAACCACCTCAGTGACTTCAGCCAGGGTGATGAGTGAGTCCGCCCCCAAGTCCCCAGCCTCTGCTTCCTCCTCGGAAGACGTGACAGCGGGATTGAGGAGATCCTCAAAGTATTCCTTCCACCGTCCGATAACATCCCAAGTCGAGGTCAACAGCTCCTCACCCGCACTGTACACAGTGTTGGTGAAGCACTGCTTTCCCCTCCTGAGGTGCCGGATGGTTTGCCAGAATTTCTTTGAGGCTGTCCGATAGTCCTCCTCCATGGCCTCTCCGAACTCCTCCCAAACCCGAGTTTTTGCCTCTGCGACCGCCCGGGCTGCAGCACGCTTGGCCCACCGGTACCCGTCGGCTGCCTCCAGAGTCCCACGAGCCAGTAAGGCCTGATAAGACTCCTTCTTCAGCCTGACGGCATCCATTACTTCCGGTGTCCACCACCGGGTTCGGGGATTGCTGCCGCGACAGGCACCACAGACCTTATGACCACAGCTACGGGCGGCCGCATCAACAATAGAGGCCGAGAACAGAGCCCATTCGGACTCTATGTCCCCAGCCTCCCCTGGAATCCGGGAGAAGCTCTCCGGTGTGAGTTGAAGGTACCCCTGACAGAGGGATCTGCCAGACGTTCCCAACAGACCTTCACTACGCGCTTAGGCCTGCCAGGTCTTTCCGCCTTCCTCCGACGCCAGCGGACCCAACTCACAACCAGGTGGTGATCAGTAACAGCTCTGCCCCTCTCTTCACCCGAGTGTCCAAGACACGCGGCCGGAGGTCAGATGACACGACAACAAAGTCGATCATCGACCTCCGTCCTAGGGTGTCCTGGTGCCACGTGCACTGGTGGACACCCTTGTGCTCGAACATGGTGTTCGTTATGGACAAACTGCGCATAGCACAGAAGTCCAATAACAGAACACCACTCGGGTTCAGATCAGGGAGGCCGTTCCTCCCAATCACCCCTCTCCAGGTGTCATTGTCGTTGCCCACGTGGGCGTTGAAGTCCCCCAGGAGAACAACGGAATCCCCGGGCGGTGCACTGTCCAGTACCCCTCCCAGGCACTCCAAGAAGGCCGGGTACTCTGCACTGCTGTTCGGCCCGTAGGCCGACACAACAGTGAGAGACCTGTCCCCGACCCGAAGGCGCAGGGACGCGACCCTCTCGTTCACCGGGGTGAACTCCAACACTCGGCGGCTAAGCTGTGGGGCAATGAGCAGGCCCACACCAGCCCGCCGCCGTTCCCCGCGGGCAACGCCAGAGAAATGAAGAGTCCAGCCCCCTTCAAGGACTTGGGTTCCAGAGCCCAAGCTGTGCGTGGAGGTGAGGCCGACTATATCTAGTCGATAGCGCTCAACCTCCCGCACGAGCTCAGGCTCCTTCCCCCCCCAGCGAGGTGACATTCCATGTCCCCAGAGCTAGTCTCCATGCCCGGAGATCTGGTCGCCGAGGCCCCTGCCTTCGGCTGCCGTCCAGATCTCTCTGCACCGGCCCCTTATGGATCCTGCTGCGGGTGGTGAGTCCACGGGAGGACAGCCCCCATGAGCCCGGCCGGGCCCCATGGGGAAAGGCCCGGCCACCAGGCGCTCATTGGCGAGCTCCCACCCCAGGCCTGGCTCCAGGGTGAGGCCCCGGTGACGCCAATCCGGGCGACGTAACTGACCTTGATCTCTTATTCGTCATAAAGTGCTTCTGAACCGTTCTTAGTCTGACCCGTCCCCCAGGACCTGTTTGCCTTGGGTGACCCTACCAGGGGCATAAAGCCGCCGACAACATAGCTCCCGGGATCATTCGGGCACTCAAACCCCTCCACCACGTTAAGGTGGCGGCTCAAGGAGGGGCTACTGATTCCTATTATTAGGGGGCCAAGCACCGGAGGTGCTGGGCACCCTATAGGAATTGTATTCCGTTGCCTAGGCAAGTTGCCTAGGCAAGTTGCCTAGTAACCCTTTGATCTTTGCTTTGATGTTCAGGTCTCAAGATTATTATTAGGGGGCCAAGCACCGGAGGTGCTGGGCACCCTATAGGAATTGTATTCCGTTGCCTAGGCAAGTTGCCTAGTAACCCTTTGATCTTTGCTTTGATGTTCAGGTCTCAAGATTATTATTATTATTATTATGCTTGTTCCATAGGAAGTCTATGGCAGCCCCTAGAACCGTTTGGTAAAAAGTTGTGAAATTTGGCATGCACATTCCAGCCAGTCTCCTCATTACCCACAGCAATTTATAGGTCCCCAGCTCCAACCGTCTAGTGGCACCAGCAGGTCAAAGTTGCAGAAATTTGTCAACTGCCTAGCAACGCACCTAGCAACCTTTGATCTGTCTTTGATGTGTCTGTTCTGACAGGGTTAGACCCTGACCCTGTCAGACCCTGTCAGACTCTGTTAGATCCTGTCAGACCTTGTTAGACCCTGTCAAACGGTGCTTGGCCCCCGCATTGCTGCTTGCAGCTATATTTATTATTATAATTATTCCCGTTATATAGGAAGTCTATGGCAGCCCCTAGAACCGTTTGGTAAAAAGTTGTGAAATTTGGCATGCACATTCCAGCCAGTCTCCTCATTACCCACAGCAATTTATAGGTCCCCAGCCCCAACCGTCTAGTGGCAGCAGCAGGTCAAAGTTGCAGAAATTTGTCACTTTGAATCCAAACGTTGAGTGCCGTGACGCACATATTTGTCAAGGGTGTTTTTCAGCGGGGGTCGCTAGAATACGACCTGGAGCAGCTTTGAAGGTGTAATTCACGTCTCCCAACCTGTAGGTAGCAATCTTGTATCATTATCTGCCGATCGGAGACCCGGAAGAGAGGAAGAGTGTAGTTTGTGTACTGTGTATTGGCCAGAGGAGCAAGATGGTGAGGGAATCCGGAAAAGCAGATGACTGTTGATCAGCGTCTATGGAGCGGTCTGATCGCTCTTGGGACCTAATCCTGGATCAGAGGATCACAGAGACAAGCCGGATCAAGCAGCGAGGTCAGGGCCGAGATCTGCTCTGTCTGAGGCAGGGGGCATGTCGTGTGTGCGCTGCGCGGAGCAAGAACTCTGATCAGAACTACGACAGCGCCAAAGAAGAAGTTTACTGACTTGGAGCAGTAGATCCTGGTCTCCAGAGAGGCATGAGATGAGAAGAATTAAGTTTACATGATGCTGCTGTGTGGGAATTGTAATGAATGAAGTTATGTGTGTGTACGTGCGTGTGTATACGCACGTGTGTGCGTGCGTGTGCGTGTGTGTGTGTGTAGCTGTGTGTGTGTAAAGGTTTATGCATGGGCTTGTGTGTATGTACATATATGTGTGTGTGTGTATGTGTGTATTAATTTTTATTTTTATTATGGATCTGTACTCTGAGCCTCAATATTGTTGTGAAGTGACAAAGTTCTATTTTATAGGAAAAGATATATCCTGTAAACATCTCTTGGCACTATTGATTTGAAGGAATTTTCAATTCAAAGAGCCTTATATTCTTATATTTGTAAATAAAAAATGTACTTTGTCATCAAAAATCTGTTTCTCTGTTGTTTTAGATGTTTGAGGTGTCATTAAATCAATAAATATTGACATCAAAATCACCGATCTGCTCGAAATGACTCTTTGTACATAATGCTCATTTTCTCCACTCTGTGGTAAAAAATATAAGGATATTTTGTATAGGAAGTCTATGGCAGCCCCTAGAACCATTTGGTAAAAAGTTGTGAAATTTGGCATGCACATTCCAGCCTGTCTCCTCATTACCCACAGCAATTTATAGGTCCCCAGCCCCAACCGTCTAGTGGCAGCAGCAGGTCAAAGTTGCAGAAATTTGTCAACTGCCTAGCAACGCACCTAGCAACCTTTGATATGTCTTTGATGTGTCTGTTCTGACAGGGTTAGACCCTGACCCTGTCAGACCCTGTCATACTCTGTTAGATCCTGTCAGACCTTGTTAGACCCCGTCAAACGGTGCTTGGCCCCCGCATTGCTGCTTGCAGCTATATTTATTATTATTATTATTAGGGGGCCAAGCACCGGAGGTGCTGGGCACCCTATAGGAATTGTATTCCGTTGCCTAGGCGAGTTGCCTAGTAACCCTTTGATCTTTGCTTTGATGTTCGGGTCTCAAAGTTATTATTATTTAGGGTGCCAAGCACCGGAGGTGCTGGGCACCCTATAGGAATTGTATTCCGTTGCCTAGGCAAGTTGCCTAGTAACCCTTTGATCTTTGCTTTGATGTTCGGGTCTCAAAGTTATTAGGGGGCCAAGCACCGGAGGTGCTGGGCACCCTCTAGCTCCGGTGCTGGGCACCCTCTAGGAATCGTATTCCGTTGCCTAGGCGAGTTGCCTAGTAACCCTTTGATCTTTGCTTTGATGTTCGGGTCTGAAAGTTATTATTATTATTATTATTATTCTAGTATAGGAAGTCTATGGCAGCCCCTAGAACCGTTTGGTAAAAAGTTGTGAAATTTGGCATGCACATTCCAGCCAGTCTCCTCATTACCCACAGCAATTTATAGGTCCCCAGCTCCAACCGTCTAGTGGCACCAGCAGGTCAAAGTTGCAGAAATTTGTCAACTGCCTAGCAAAGCACCTAGCAACCTTTGATCTGTCTTTGATGTGTCTGTTCTGACAGGGTTAGACCCTGACCCTGTCAGACCCTGTCAGACTCTGTTAGGCTACGTTCACACTGCAGCCTGAAACGACCTAAATCCGATTTTTTTGCCTCTATGCGACCTGTATCTGATCTTCTAATGACAGTGTGAACGACACAGATCCGATTTTTTCAAATGCGATCCAGGCCACTTGGATATGTGGTCCTAAATCCGATACATATCTGATCTTTTGGCATGCGACTGCAGTCTGAACGGCCAGGTCGCATTCATCCGACCTGAGTGTGTTTCCTCCAATGAGAGTGGTACAAGTAGGCGTTCACAAATGTGCACAAACGTTCTTCTCGTCATGCGAAAATAGTATATAAACTCGTATCAGTGAAGCGGCGAAGCACGGAGCAATCCCACCCCTCCTGCCTGTGACTCCGCACCCACATGTTCCTTTCTGCACACGTTGCTGCCACTACCCCGCAAAACGCTGTGGCCAAAAACCTCGTCCTTCTCCTTCTCCTTCTCCTTCTCCGTCTCCTCCTTAAAACAAATAAGCTGTACATGTTTTGGCTCCGGTACGAAAGCAACTTTAGGCTACTTCCGTAAACATTGAGCGCGTTCGCTGCGTGTGACGTCATCGTGTCCTCCAAGGCGCATGCGGGACACTTTTGGGGAGTTTAGCGTTCACACTGGAGATCACATACAATTCGCATTTAACTGGAAATGTGAACGGCCTCGCAAAAAAATCGGATTTCACAAAAAAATCGGAATTGAGCATTAAGCCCTGCAGTGTGAACGTAGCCTTAGATCCTGTCAGACCTTGTTAGACCCTGTCAAACGGTGCTTGGCCCCCGCATTGCTGCTTGCAGCTATATTTAGGGGGCCAAGCACCAGAGGTGCTGGGCACCCTCTAGGAATCGTATTCCGTTGCCTAGGCGAGTTGCCTAGTAACCCTTTGATCTTTGCTTTGATGTTCGGGTCTGAAAGTTATTATTATTATTATTATTATTCTAGTATAGGAAGTCTATGGCAGCCCCTAGAACCGTTTGGTAAAAAGTTGTGAAATTTGGCATGCACATTCCAGCCAGTCTCCTCATTACCCACAGCAATTTATAGGTCCCCAGCTCCAACCGTCTAGTTATTATTATAATTATTCTTCTAGTATAGGAAGTCTATGGCAGCCCCTAGAACCGTTTGGTAAAAAGTTGTGAAATTTGGCATGCACATTCCAGCCAGTCTCCTCATTACCCACAGCAATTTATAGGTCCCCAGCTCCAACCGTCTAGTGGCACCAGCAGGTCAAAGTTGCAGAAATTTGTCAACTGCCTAGCAACGCACCTAGCAACCTTTGATCTGTCTTTGATGTGTCTGTTCTGACAGGGTTAGACCCTGACCCTGTCAGACCCTGTCAGACTCTGTTAGATCCTGTCAGACCTTGTTAGACCGTGTAGTTTGTGTACTGTGTATTGGCCAGAGGAGCAAGATGGTGAGGGAATCCGGAAAAGCAGATGACTGTTGATCAGCGCCTATGGAGCGGTCTGATCGCTCTTGGGACCTAGGATCCTGGATCAGAGGATCACAGAGACAAGCCGGATCAAGCAGCGAGGTCAGGGCCGAGATCTGCTCTGTCTGAGGCAGGGGGCATGTCGTGTGTGCGCTGCGCGGAGCAAGAACTCTGATCAGAACTACGACAGCGCCAAAGAAGAAGTTTACTGACTTGGAGCAGTAGATCCTGGTCTCCAGAGAGGCATGAGATGAGAAGAATTAAGTTTACATGATGCTGCTGTGTGGGAATTGTAATGAATGAAGTTATGTGTGTGTACGTGCGTGTGTATACGCACGTGTGTGCGTGCGTGTGCGTGTGTGTGTGTGTGTGTAGCTGTGTGTGTGTAAAGGTTTATGCATGGGCTTGTGTGTATGTACATATATGTGTGTGTGTGTGTGTGTGTGTATTAATTTTTATTTTTATTATGGGTCTGTACTCTGAGCCTCAATATTGTTGTGAAGTGACAAAGTTCTATTTTATAGGAAAAGATATATCCTGTAAACATCTCTTGGCACTATTGATTTGAAGGAATTTTCAATTCAAAGAGCCTTATATTCTTATATTTGTAAATAAAAAATATACTTTGTCATCAAAAATCTCTTTCTCTGTTGTTTTAGATGTTTGAGGTGTCATTAAATCAATAAATATTGACATCAAAATCACTGATCTGCTCGAAATGACTCTTTGTACATAACGCTCATTTTCTCCACTTTGTGGTAAAAAATATAAGGATATTTTATATAGGAAGTCTATGGCAGCCCCTAGAACCGTTTGGTAAAAAGTTGTGAAATTTGGCATGCACATTCCAGCCAGTCTCCTCATTACCCACAGCAATTTATAGGTCCCCAGTGTTAGACCCTGTCAAACGGTGCTTGGCCCCCGCATTGCTGCTTGTTATTATTATTATTATAATTATTCCCGTTATATAGGAAGTCTATGGCAGCCCCTAGAACCGTTTGGTAAAAAGTTGTGAAATTTGGCATGCACATTCCAGCCAGTCTCCTCATTACCCACAGCAATTTATAGGTCCCCAGCTCCAACCGTCTAGTGGCAGCAGCAGGTCAAAGTTGCAGAAATTTGTCAACTGCCTAGCAACGCACCTAGCAACCTTTGATCTGTCTTTGATGTGTCTGTTCTGACAGGGTTAGACCCTGACCCTGTCAGACCCTGTCAGACTCTGTTAGATCCTGTCAGACCTTGTTAGACCCTGTCAAACGGTGCTTGGCCCCCGCATTGCTGCTTGCAGCTATATTTATTATTATTAGGGGGCCAAGCACCGGAGGTGCTGGGCACCCTATAGGAATTGTATTCCGTTGCCAAGGCAAGTTGCCTAGTAACCCTTTGATCTTTGCTTTGATGTTCAGGTCTCAAGATTATTATTATTAGGGGGCCAAGCACCGGAGGTGCTGGGCACCCTATAGGAATTGTATTCCGTTGCCTAGGCGAGTTGCCTAGTAACCCTTTGATCTTTGCTTTGATGTTCTGGTCTCAAAGTTATTAGTTAGGGGGCCAAGCACCGAAGGTGCTGGGCACCCTATAGGAATTGTATTCCGTTGCCTAGGCAAGTTGCCTAGTAACCCTTTGATCTTTCCTTTGATGTTCTGGTCTCAGGATTATTATTATTATTCTTCTCTATATAGGAAGTCTATGGCAACCCCTAGAACCGTCCGGTAAAAAGTTGTGAAATTTGGCATGCATATTCCAGCCAGTCTCCTCATTGCCCACAGCAATTTATAGGTCCCCAGCCCCAACCGTCTAGTGGCAGCAGCAGGTCAAAGTTGCAGAAATTTGTCAATTGCCTAGCAACGCACCTAGCAACCTTTGATATGTCTTTGATGTGTCTGTTCTGACAGGGTTAGACCCTGACCCTGTCAGACCCTGTCAGACTCTGTTAGATCCTGTCAGACCTTGTTAGACCCTGTCAAACGGTGCTTGGCCCCCGCATTGCTGCTTGCAGCTATATTTATTATTATTAGGGGGCCAAGCACCGGAGGTGCTGGGCACCCTATAGGAATTGTATTCCGTTGCCAAGGCAAGTTGCCTAGTAACCCTTTGATCTTTGCTTTGATGTTCAGGTCTCAAGATTATTATTATTAGGGGGCCAAGCACCGGAGGTGCTGGGCACCCTATAGGAATTGTATTCCGTTGCCTAGGCGAGTTGCCTAGTAACCCTTTGATCTTTGCTTTGATGTTCTGGTCTCAAAGTTATTATTAGGGGGCCAAGCACCGAAGGTGCTGGGCACCCTATAGGAATTGTATTCCGTTGCCTAGGCAAGTTGCCTAGTAACCCTTTGATCTTTCCTTTGATGTTCTGGTCTCAGGATTATTATTATTATTCTTCTCTATATAGGAAGTCTATGGCAACCCCTAGAACCGTCCGGTAAAAAGTTGTGAAATTTGGCATGCACATTCCAGCCAGTCTCCTCATTGCCCACAGCAATTTATAGGTCCCCAGCCCCAACCGTCTAGTGGCAGCAGCAGGTCAAAGTTGCAGAAATTTGTCAATTGCCTAGCAACGCACCTAGCAACCTTTGATATGTCTTTGATGTGTCTGTTCTGACAGGGTTAGACCCTGACCCTGTCAGACCCTGTCAGACTCTGTTAGATCCTGTCAGACCTTGTTAGACCCTGTCAAACGGTGCTTCGCCCCCGCATTGCTGCTTGCAGCTATATTTAGGGGGCCAAGCACCGGAGGTGCTGGGCACCCTCTAGGAATCGTATTCCGTTGCCTAGGCGAGTTGCCTAGTAACCCTTTGATCTTTGCTTTGATGTTCGGGTCTCAAAGTTATTATTATTATTATTATTCTAGTATAGGAAGTCTATGGCAGCCCCTAGAACCGTTTGGTAAAAAGTTGTGAAATTTGGCATGCACATTCCAGCCAGTCTCCTCATTACCCACAGCAATTTATAGGTCCCCAGCTCCAACCGTCTAGTGGCAGCAGCAGGTCAAAGTTGCAGAAATTTGTCAACTGCCTAGCAACGCACCTAGCAACCTTTGATCTGTCTTTGATGTGTCTGTTCTGACAGGGTTAGACCCTGACCCTGTCAGACCCTGTCAGACTCTGTTAGATCCTGTCAGACCTTGTTCGACCCTGTCAAACGGTGCTTGGCCCCCCCCGCATTGCTGCTTGCAGCTATATGGTCTGAAGTCGATCACCAGACAAAGGAGCTGGTGATCGACTTCAGGAGGAGACCACTACCTCACTCACCGGTGAACATCCAGGGGCAGGACATAGAGACTGTGGACAGTTTCAAGTACCTGGGTGTTCACCTCAACAATAAACTGGACTGGTCCCACAACACCAACGCCCTGTACAAGAAGGGCCAAAGTCGCCTCCACCTCCTGAGGAGACTGAGTTCCTTTGGAGTGTGCAGGCCACTGCTCAAGACTTTTTATGACTCTGTGGTGGCCTCTGCTCTCCTCTACGCTGTCTGCTGGGCCCCGAGCAGCACAGAACGGGACAGAAAAAGACTCAACAAGCTGGTCAAGAGGGCCAGCTCTGTCCTGGGCTGTCCTCTGGACTCTGTAGAGGAGGTGGCTGAGAGGAGGGTACTGGCCAAATTCACGTCCATCATGGACGACACCTCTCACCCTCTGCACCAGACTGTAGAGGAGCTGAGCAGCTCCTTCAGCAGCCGACTGAGGCACCCCCAGTGCAAGAAGGAGCGCTACCGCAGATCCTTCATCCCCACCGCCATCAGACTGTATAATTCTACTGTATAGTCCTACCGTGCAATATCGTTTTCCCAATGTGCAATATTGTTGTTTTTTCAATACTCCTATCGTGCAATATCGTTTTTCCAATTTTTTCAATACTCTCCCTGTCACTGTTTTTTATTATTATCACTACTATTATTATTATTCGATTTATTACTTATTTTTTTAATTATTATTATCACCTATCTTTATGCCTTTTTTTGCCTGCATGCACTTGTCTTCTTGTTCAAACTGTCCCTACCTGGAGCTACTGTGACAAGTAAATTTCTCCTGTGTGAGATCAATAAAGTCTTATCTTATCTTATCTTATTTAGGGGGCCAAGCACCGGAGGTGCTGGGCACCCTCTAGGAATCGTATTCCGTTGCCTAGGCGAGTTGCCTAGGCGAGTTGCCTAGTAACCCTTTGATCTTTGCTTTGATGTTCGGGTCTCAAAGTTATTATTATTATTAGGGGGCCAAGCACCGGAGGTGCTGGGCACCCTCTAGGAATCGTATTCCGTTGCCTAGGCGAGTTGCCTAGTAACCCTTTGATCTTTGCTTTGATGTTCGGGTCTGAAAGTTATTATTATAATTATTCTTCTAGTATAGGAAGTCTATGGCAGCCCCTAGAACCGTTTGGTAAAAAGTTGTGAAATTTGGCATGCACATTCCAGCCAGTCTCCTCATTACCCACAGCAATTTATAGGTCCCCAGCTCCAACCGTCTAGTGGCAGCAGCAGGTCAAAGTTGCAGAAATTTGTCATGTTGAATCCAAACGTTGAGTGCCGTGACGAATATATTTGTCAAGGGTGTTTTTCAGCGGGGGTCGCTAGAATATGACCTGGAGCAGCTTTGAAGGTGTAATTCACGTCTCCCAACCTGTAGGTAGCAATCTTGTATCATTATCTGCCGATCGGAGACCCGGAAGAGAGGAAGAGTGTAGTTTGTGTACTGTGTATTGGCCAGAGGAGCAAGATGGTGAGGGAATCCGGAAAAGCAGATGACTGTTGATCAGCGCCTATGGAGCGGTCTGATCGCTCTTGGGACCTAGGATCCTGGATTAGAGGATCACAGAGACAAGCCGGATCAAGCAGCGAGGTCAGGGCCGAGATCTGCTCTGTCTGAGGCAGGGGGCATGTCGTGTGTGCGCTGCGCGGAGCAAGAACTCTGATCAGAACTACGACAGCGCCAAAGAAGAAGTTTACTGACTTGGAGCAGTAGATCCTGGTCTCCAGAGAGGCATGAGATGAGAAGAATTAAGTTTACATGATGCTGCTGTGTGGGAATTGTAATGAATGAAGTTATGTGTGTGTACGTGCGTGTGTATACGCACGTGTGTGCGTGCGTGTGCGTGTGTGTGTGTAGCTGTGTGTGTGTAAAGGTTTATGCATGGGCTTGTGTGTATGTACATATATGTGTGTGTGTGTGTGTGTGTGTATTAATTTTTATTTTTATTATGGATCTGTACTCTGAGCCTCAATATTGTTGTGAAGTGACAAAGTTCTATTTTATTATTAGGGGGCCAAGCACCAGAGGTGCTGGGCACCCTCTAGGAATCGTATTCCGTTGCCTAGGCGAGTTGCCTAGTAACCCTTTGATCTTTGCTTTGATGTTCGGGTTGCCTAGGCGAGTTGCCTAGTAACCCTTTGATCTTTGCTTTGATGTTCGGGTCTGAAAGTTATTATTATTATAATTATTCTTCTAGTATAGGAAGTCTATGGCAGCCCCTAGAACCGTTTGGTAAAAAGTTGTGAAATTTGGCATGCACATTTCAGCCAGTCTCCTCATTACCCACAGCAATTTATAGGTCCCCAGCTCCAACCGTCTAGTGGCAGCAGCAGGTCAAAGTTGCAGAAATTTGTCATGTTGAATCCAAACGTTGAGTGCCGTGACGAATATATTTGTCAAGGGTGTTTTTCAGCGGGGGTCGCTAGAATATGACCTGGAGCAGCTTTGAAGGTGTAATTCACGTCTCCCAACCTGTAGGTAGCAATCTTGTATCATTATCTGCCGATCGGAGACCCGGAAGAGAGGAAGAGTGTAGTTTGTGTACTGTGTATTGGCCAGAGGAGCAAGATGGTGAGGGAATCCGGAAAAGCAGATGACTGTTGATCAGCGCCTATGGAGCGGTCTGATCGCTCTTGGGACCTAGGATCCTGGATTAGAGGATCACAGAGACAAGCCGGATCAAGCAGCGAGGTCAGGGCCGAGATCTGCTCTGTCTGAGGCAGGGGGCATGTCGTGTGTGCGCTGCGCGGAGCAAGAACTCTGATCAGAACTACGACAGCGCCAAAGAAGAAGTTTACTGACTTGGAGCAGTAGATCCTGGTCTCCAGAGAGGCATGAGATGAGAAGAATTAAGTTTACATGATGCTGCTGTGTGGGAATTGTAATGAATGAAGTTATGTGTGTGTACGTGCGTGTGTATACGCACGTGTGTGCGTGCGTGTGCGTGTGTGTGTGTAGCTGTGTGTGTGTAAAGGTTTATGCATGGGCTTGTGTGTATGTACATGTGTGTGTGTGTTTGTGTGTGTGTATTAATTTTTATTTTTATTATGGATCTGTACTCTGAGCCTCAATATTGTTGTGAAGTGACAAAGTTCTATTTTATTATTAGGGGGCCAAGCACCAGAGGTGCTGGGCACCCTCTAGGAATCGTATTCCGTTGCCTAGGCGAGTTGCCTAGTAACCCTTTGATCTTTGCTTTGATGTTCGGGTCTGAAAGTTATTAGGGGGCCAAGCACCAGAGGTGCTGGGCACCCTCTAGGAATCGTATTCCGTTGCCTAGGCGAGTTGCCTAGTAACCCTTTGATCTTTGCTTTGATGTTCGGGTCTGAAAGTTATTATTATTATTAGGGGGCCAAGCACCAGAGGTGCTGGGCACCCTCTAGGAATCGTATTCCGTTGCCTAGGCGAGTTGCCTAGTAACCCTTTGATCTTTGCTTTGATCTTCGGGTCTGAAAGTTATTATTATTATTATTATTAGGGGGCCAAGCACCGGAGGTGCTGGGCACCCTCTAGGAATCGTATTCCGTTGCCTAGGCGAGTTGCCTAGTAACCCTTTGATCTTTGCTTTGATGTTCGGGTCTCAAAGTTATTATTAGGGACCGAGCCCGAAGGGGGACGAAGGTCCCTATTGTTGTTGCTTTGTTTCCGTATTATTAGGGACCGAGCCCGAAGGGGGACGAAGGTCCCTATTGTTGTTGCTTCGTTTCCGTATTATTATTATTATTCTTGTTCATACACGCTGGGGCAATTTTGAGCATGTTCCCATGCTTCAAAACGAACGAAACTTTGCACGGGCATCACAAAGTGCTGCCAGTACGACCACACAAAGTCTCGTCCCCCAGTGACCCCCAGGAGCTCGATAGCGCCCCCTAGCGCGTTGTCTTTCGGGGCTGGCATACCGTTTAAGATAGGCGCACGAAATTCGGTAGGGACGTGTATCTCAATAAGACGAACAAACGCCTCACTGCAATGTCATGGCCACGCCCAACAGGAAGTGAGATAATTGGGCTTTTGTGTGATTTTTGGGTATTGGACATAGAATGGAATTTGAAACACTTCTCCTACACCGTACCTCAGATGGGCTTAAATTTTGGTGAACATAATCTTAAGACGTTGGAGATGTTAAATTGCGAAGGATTTTCAAATAGGCGGTAATATGACGATACGGCGGATCGATAAAGTTAGCTATGGAATTTGAAACACTTCTCCTACACCGTACCTTAGATAGGCTTAAATTTTGGTGAACATAATCTTAAGACGTTGGAGATGTTAAATTGCGAAGGATTTTCAAATAGGCGGTAATATGACGATACGGCGGATCGATAAAGTTAGGTATTTATTGAATGGGAGTGATGAGTTATGAATGGGAGGTATTTGTTGCTAGGCAACGCCCTGATCAAAGGTCTTTGATCTTTGTACCTTTGATCTGATATAGCTGCAAGCAGCAATGTGGGGACAAGCATCAAAGGTTCATGTAGGCCTCAGCATGTAGGCCACATGCAGGGTCTGACAGGGTCTAACAGAGTCTGACAGGGTCTGACAGGGTCTGACAGGGTCTGACAGGGTCTGACAGGGTCTGTTCTGACAGGGTATCTACAATGTCATGGCCACGCCCAACAGGAACTGAGATAATTGTGCCAGCCACACGAAATTTGGTATGGCTGTGCGTCTCAGTAAGACGAACAAACGCAGGTGCGAGGTCCCGACCAACGCCGCTTGCGGCTTTAATTATTATTATTATTATTATTCTTGTTCATACACGCTGGGGCAATTTTGAGCATGTTCCCATGCTTCAAAACAAACGAAACTTTGCACGGGCATCACAAAGTGCTGCCAGTACGACCACACAAAGTCTCGTCCCTGGGGGACCTGGGGGTCCCTGGGAGACCCCCCCCTGGGGGACCCCCAGTGGGGGGTCTCCTAGACCGTACCTCAGATGGGCATAAATTTTGGTAAGCATAATCTTAAGACGTTGGAGATGTTAAATTGCGAAGGATTTTCAAATAGGCGGTAATATGACGATACGGCGGATCGATAAAGTTAGGTATGGAATTTGAAACACTTCTCCTACACCGTACCTCAGATAGGCTTAAATTTTGGTGAACATAATCTTAAGACGTTGGAGATGTTAAATTGCGAAGGATTTTCAAATAGGCGGTAATATGACAATACGGCGGATCGATAAAGTTAGGTATTTATTGAATGGGAGTGATGAGTTATGAATGGGAGGTATTTGTTGCTAGGCAACGCCCTGATCAAAGGTCTTTGATCTTTGTACCTTTGATCTGATATAGCTGCAAGCAGCAATGTGGGGACAAGCATCGAAGGTTCATGTAGGCCTCAGCATGTAGGCCACATGCAGGGTCTGACAGGGTCTAACAGAGTCTGACAGGGTCTGACAGGGTCTGACAGGGTCTGACAGGGTCTGTTATGACAGTGTAGCTACAATGTCATGGCCACGCCCAACAGGAAGTGAGATAATTGTGCCAGGCACACGAAATTTGGTATGGCTGTGCGTCTCAGTAAGACGAAACAAACGCAGGTGCGAGGTCCCGACCAACGCCGCTTGCGGCTTTAATTATTATTATTATTATTCTAGTATAGGAAGTCTATGGCAGCCCCTAGAACCGTTTGGTAAAAAGTTGTAAAATTTGGCATGCACATTCCAGCCAGTCTCCTCATTACCCACAGCAATTTATAGGTCCCCAGCTCCAACCGTCTAGTGGCACCAGCAGGTCAAAGTTGCAGAAATTTGTCAACTGCCTAGCAACGCACCTAGCAACCTTTGATCTGTCTTTGATGTGTCTGTTCTGACAGGGTTAGACCCTGACCCTGTCAGACCCTGTCAGACTCTGTTAGATCCTGTCAGACCTTGTTAGACCCTGTCAAACGGTGCTTGGCCCCCGCATTGCTGCTTGCAGCTATATTTATTATTAGGGGGCCAAGCACCAGAGGTGCTGGGCACCCTCTAGGAATCGTATTCCGTTGCCTAGGCGAGTTGCCTAGTAACCCTTTGATCTTTGCTTTGATGTTCGGGTCTCAAAGTTATTATTATTATTATTATTATTCTAGTATAGGAAGTCTATGGCAGCCCCTAGAACCGTTTGGTAAAAAGTTGTGAAATTTGGCATGCACATTCCAGCAAGTCTCCTCATTACCCACAGCAATTTATAGGTCCCCAGCTCCAACCGTCTAGTGGCACCAGCAGGTCAAAGTTGCAGAAATTTGTCAACTGCCTAGCAACGCACCTAGCAACCTTTGATCTGTCTTTGATGTGTCTGTTCTGACAGGGTTAGACCCTGACCCTGTCAGACTCTGTTAGATCCTGTCAGACCTTGTTAGACCCTGTCAAACGGTGCTTGGCCCCCGCATTGCTGCTTGCAGCTATATTTATAATTATTCTCGTTATATAGGAAGTCTATGGCAGCCCCTAGAACCGTTTGATAAAAAGTTGTGAAATTTGGCATGCACATTCCAGCCAGTCTCCTCATTACCCACAGCAATTTATAGGTCCCCAGCTCCAACCGTCTAGTGGCACCAGCAGGTCAAAGTTGCAGAAATTTGTCAACTGCCTAGCAACGCACCTAGCAACCTTTGATCTGTCTTTGATGTGTCTGTTCTGACAGGGTTAGACCCTGACCCTGTCAGACCCTGTCAGACTCTGTTAGATCCTGTCAGACCTTGTTAGACCGTGTAGTTTGTGTACTGTGTATTGGCCAGAGGAGCAAGATGGTGAGGGAATCCGGAAAAGCAGATGACTGTTGATCAGCGCCTATGGAGCGGTCTGATCACTCTTGGGACCTAGGATCCTGGATCAGAGGATCACAGAGACAAGCCGGATCAAGCAGCGAGGTCAGGGCCGAGATCTGCTCTGTCTGAGGCAGGGGGCATGTCGTGTGTGCGCTGCGCGGAGCAAGAACTCTGATCAGAACTACGACAGCGCCAAAGAAGAAGTTTACTGACTTGGAGCAGTAGATCCTGGTCTCCAGAGAGGCATGAGATGAGAAGAATTAAGTTTACATGATGCTGCTGTGTGGGAATTGTAATGAATTAAGTTATGTGTGTGTACGTGCGTGTGTATACGCACGTGTCTGCGTGCGTGTGCGTGTGTGTGTGTGTGTGTAGCTGTGTGTGTGTAAAGGTTTATGCATGGGCTTGTGTGTATGTACATACATGTGTGTGTGTGTGTGTGTATTAATTTTTATTTTTATTATGGATCTGTACTCTGAGTCTCAATATTGTTGTGAAGTGACAAAGTTCTATTTTATAGGAAAAGATATATCCTGTAAACATCTCTTGGCACTATTGATTTGAATTTTCAATTCAAAGAGCCTTATATTCTTATATTTGTAAATACAAAATGTACTTTGTCATCAAAAATCTGTTTCTCTGTTGTTTTAGATGTTTGAGGTGTCATTAGTTAGGTAGGGGTTAGACCCTGACCCTGTCAGACCCTGTCAGACTCTGTTAGATCCTGTCAGACCTTGTTAGACCCTGTCAAACGGTGCTTGGCCCCCGGCATTGCTGCTTGCAGCTATATTTATTATTATTATGGTTGTTCCATAGGAAGTCTATGGCAGCCCCTAGAACCGTTTGGTAAAAAGTTGTGAAATTTGGCATGCACATTCCAGCCAGTCTCCTCATTACCCACAGCAATTTATAGGGCCCCAGCTCCAACCGTCTAGTGGCAGCAGCAGGTCAAAGTTGCAGAAAATTGTCAACTGCCTAGCAACGCACCTAGCAACTTTTGATCTGTCTTTGATGTGTCTGTTCTGACAGGGTTAGACCCTGACCCTGTCAGATCCTGTCAGACTCTGTTAGATCCTGTCAGACCTTGTTAGACCCTGTCAAACGGTGCTTGGCCCCCGCATTGGTGCTTGCAGCTATATTTATTATTATTATTATATATTCTTCCACCTCTGGGAGTCTATGGTAACCCCTAGAACCGTCTGGTAAAAAGTTGTGACGTTTTGCATGCACATTCCAGCCAGTCTCCTCATTACCCACAGCAATTTATAGGCCCCCACCCCCAACCCTCTAGTGCCACGAGCAGGTCAACAGGTCAATTCTATGCACCCGATACTGACCTTTCATGCGCGTTGCTAGGCAACGCCCTGCTCTTAATTGATTCGGCTACATCAAAGATCTTTGATCTTTGATCTAGCCGAAGTGAGCTCATATCTCAGGAACCCTTCATAGGATTATTTTCACCGCCACCAACAGATCAACATTTGAGGTACATTTCTGCTTGTAACTTTTGAACCATAAGTCCGATTTTCAAAAACGCATGTCATCAAATTAGGCTGGGTCACTGCTTTGCCCCACATTTCTGCTTGCAGCTATATTTATTATTATTATTAGGGACCGAGCCCGAAGGGGGACGAAGGTCCCTATTGTTGTTGCTTTGTTTCCGTATTATTATTAGGGACCGAGCCCGAAGGGGGACGAAGGTCCCTATTGTTGTTGCTTTGTTTCCGTATTATTATTAGGGACCGAGCCCGAAGGGGGACGAAGGTCCCTATTGTTGTTGCTTTGTTTCCGTATTATTAGGGACCGAGCCCGAAGGGGGACGAAGGTCCCTATTGTTGTTCCTTTGTTTCCGTATTATTATTCTTGTTCATACACGCTGGGGCAATTTTGAGCATGTTCCCATGCTTCAAAACAAACAAAACTTTGCACGGGCATCACAAAGTGCTGCCAGTACGACCACACAAAGTCTCGTCCCTGGGGGACCTGGGGGTCCCTGGGAGACCCCCCACTGGGGGACCCCCAGTGGGGGGTCTCCTAGACCGTACCTCAGATGGGCATAAATTTTGGTAAGCATAATCTTAAGACGTTGGAGATGTTAAATTGCGAAGGATTTTCAAATAGGCGGTAATATGACGATACGGCGGATCGATAAAGTTAGGTATGGAATTTGAAACACTTCTCCTACACCGTACCTCAGATGGGCTTAAATTTTGGTGAACATAATCTTAAGACGTTGGAGATGTTAAATTGCGAAGGATTTTCAAATAGGCGGTAATATGACGACACGGCGGATCAATAAAGTTAGGTATTTATTGAATGGGAGTGATGAGTTATGAATGGGAGGTATTTGTTGCTAGGCAACGCCCTGATCAAAGGTACATTGATCTTTGTACCTTTGGTCTGATATAGCTGCAAGCAGCAATGTGGGGACAAGCATCGAAGGTTCATGTAGGCCTCAGCATGTAGGCCACATGCAGGGTCTGACAGGGTCTAACAGAGTCTGACAGGGTCTGACAGGGTCTGACAGGGTCTGTTAGACCCTGACAGGGTATCTACAATGTCATGGCCACGCCCAACAGGAAGTGAGATAATTGTGCCAGGCACACGAAATTTGGTATGGCTGTGCGTCTCAGTAAGACGAACAAACGCAGGTGCGAGGTCCCGACCAACGCCGCTTGCGGCTTTAATTAGGGACCGAGCCCGAAGGGGGACGAAGGTCCCTATTGTTGTTGCTTCGTTTCCGTATTATTATTAGGCCCGAGCGCTGAAGAGCGCATAGGGCCTTTTGTAACTGTTCTGCGGTGCGAAGCACTGCAGAACCAGCGTGGAACGTGTGAAACGCGCTGGTAGGTGTCAATGGACCCCACGGGTGGGTTACTGGACGTGCGCCCTTTCCATTGATATATTTCGCGCCACCATTCGTGGCACTATATTGTTACTGTTCTGGTTTTTCTTATTATTATTATTATTATTATTTTCCCGACCACTTTTTCAGGTTTCGGGTACTTCCCACTGACGAAAACTCACGAAATTTTGCGCAAAATTCAAGAATGCCAAAAAAGGAATTTACAAATAATCTGTATTAAAAAATCTTTAAAAATGGCTCCACAGCGCCACCTCAAAAATCAAAATACATTGCGCCTATGGCTATACCCGATAAATGAACTTTGTCGTAGATAAACGAAATTCGGGTGGTGGATAGGTCATGTCGTTACGAACAAAAAAATATATTATGGCGTTGCTAGGCGACCAACAGGAAGTCAGCTATATTGGGCCGAGCACGCGACCCGGCACCGAGGGTGCATTTTCCTGTCTTCGTATTTTAACGAACTCCTCCTAGGGTTTTTGACCCAGACTCACCAGAATCGTGCTGTATCATCTAGACAAGTGGGACATTAAAAGTTGTTAAAAGCGTTCTAAAAGAGTGAACGGTGTTTCCGTGACAACGCCACAAATTTCGGGTTCGTTTTTGCGGCTCGCCATCAAATTTCAACGAGCGATAATTCGCGCATACTTTGGCCGATATCACTCAAACTTTAATCGTTCGTTGACACTCCGGCCCTGAACAGATTGATATAAGAAAATCTGAAATAGGTGCTATAGCGCCACCTAGGGAGATTGCATGGAAGCGCAAAATTTTACTTTGTCGTAGACATACCAAATTTGGTACACATATTCGTGACGGGGTATCGATCAAAAAACTTAATGACGTCAACACGCCATGTCCCATCGTGTTGCCATGGCAACAGGCCAAACATCTGTCATCGCCAATGAGACGCCCGGCATAAACTTTGTCGTAGCCATACCAAATTTGGTACACAGATGCATCACGGGATAAGGAACAAAAAAGTATATTATGCGGTTGCTAAGCGACCAACAGGAAGTCGGCCATTTTGGATCGAGCACGTGACCTGGCACCGAGGGTGCATTTTCCTGTCCTCGCATTTTAACGAACTCCTCCTAGGGTTTTTGACCCAGACTCACCAGAATCGTGCTGTATCATCTAGACAAGTGGGACATTAAAAGTTGTTAAAAGCGTTCTAAAAGAGTGAACGGTGTTTCCGTGACAACGCCACAAATTTCAGGTTCGTTTTTGTGGCTCGCCATCAAATTCGACGAGTGATAATTTGCACATACTTTGGCCGATTTCACTCAAACTTCAATCGTTGGTGGACACCCCGGCCCTGAACAGATCAATGTAAGAAAATTTTAAATCGACGCTATAGCGCCACCTAGGGAGATTGCATGGAAGTGCAAAATTTTATTTTATCGTAGACATACCAAATTTGGTACACACATTCGTGACAGGGTCTCGATCAAAAATCTCAATGATGACCCCGGGCATCTCCCATCGTGTTGCCATGGCAACAGGCCAAACATCTGTCCTTGTCATTAGGATTCTCTGGAAAAACTTTGGTGTAGTCAAACAAAATTTGGTACACAGATGCATCATGGGAAGATAAACAAAAAGTATATTATACCGTTGCTAGGCAACCAACCAGCCATTTTGGATAGACCATGTGACCTGGTGGCGAAGGCGCCATTTCCTGTCAAACTTCGACGAGTGATAATTCGCACATACTTTGGCCGATTTTACTCAAACTTGAATCGTTGGTGAACACCCCGGCCCTACACAGATTGATATAAGAAAATCTGAAATAGGTGCATTAGCGCCACCTAGGGAGATTGCATGGAAGCGCAAAATTTTACTTTGTCGTAAACATACCAAATTTGTTACACCCATTCTTGACATGGTCTTGATTAAAAAAACACATTAACACCCCAACTCCATCTCACATCATGTTGCCATGGTAACAGGTCAAACATCTGTCCCTGCCATTAGGATGCCCGGCAAAAACTTTGGTGTAGCCACACCTAATTTGGTACATAGATGCATCATGAGAACAGGAACAAAAAAGTATATTACACCATTGCTAGGCAACCAACCAGCCATACTGGATAGACCATGTGACCTGGTGGTGACGGCGCTACTTCCTGTCAAACTTGGACGAGTGATAATGTGCTAATACTTTGGCCGATTTCACTCAAACTTTAATTGTTGGTGTACACCCTGGCCCTGAACAGATTGACATAAAAAAATCTGAAATGGCCGTAATAGCGCCCCCTAGGGTAATTGCATGGAAAAGAAACATTTTACTTTGCCGTAGACACACCAAATTTTGACCACTCATTCGTGACACGGTCTTGATCAAAAAACATAGTGACACCCCCATGCCATCTCACATCGTGTTGCCATGGTAACAGGCCAGACATCTGTCCCCACCAATAGGATGCTCGACAAAGTTTGGTATAGCCACACCAAATTCTGTACATAGATGCATCATGGGAATAGGAATAAAAAAGTATATTACGTCATTGCTAGGCAACCAACCAGCCATATTGGATAGACCATGTGACCTGGTGGCAAAGGCGTCATTTCCTGTCAAACTTCGACAAGTGATAATTCACGCATACTTTGGCTGATTTCACTCAAACTTTAATCGTTGGTTGACACCCTGGCCTTGAACAGATTGATGCAAGAAAATATAAAATGGTCACGATAGCGCCCCCTAGGGTAATTGCATAGATCTGCAAAATTTAACTTTGTCGTACACATACAAGATTTGGTACACATATTCGTGGCATGTTGTCAATGAAAAAAGTCAATGGTGCCCACATGCCATGCCTCATCGGGTTGCCAGGGCAACAGGCCAAACATCTCTCCCCGCCAATAGGACACCTGACAAAATATTTGGTATAGCCACACCAAATTTGGAACATAGATGCATTATGGGAATAGGAATCAAAAATATATATTACGCTGTTGCTAGGCAACCATGTTGGGTAGAACATGTGACCTGGTGTTGAAGGCGCGATTTTCTGTCCTCATATTTTTATTTATTCAATTTATTTATTAATGTTTGCACCCAGCATTTAAAAGAACAAAAATACACACCAAAGAAAAAGAAAATAACAGAACAGTGCAGGAAAGGCTTATGCGTGACCTTCCTCTTAAAATTATTGAAATTTAAAGGTGAAACAAACAACCCTTACCCACCCCACCCCCAGGCATTCAACACTCACATGCATGCAGATAACACACAAACTCACACATGCATCCGGTTCACACACAAACACACAGAGGTATTTTTATGCATTCAAACCAACTGTGATTTAATAAATGTAAGTTCGAGCTGTTTATTGTCATACTATGGAACTCTTCAGTCAGAGCAATGATAGTAGATCCATAGAAACAAGCAGGTGATGGAGTCTCCACCAGAACACTTGCACAGTGCACCTTTAAGCTTTCATCTTGTCAACTGTGACCATTTTGTGACAACCCTGCAAAATGACAAGAACCTATAGTTATTATAATGCAAAATATTTATAAAGCTTTTTTACTGTAATATCATTGGGTGTTTTGAACCAAATTTCACCAAACATCTCTTGGAGAAATGGGTCCCAAACTTTTCATAGTCATGTACCCCAAGACTTTTGATGAATGAAAAGACTAGCCTACATTTGTTACGCATTATAATAATGCAAGTTTTTGAGTCATAATCATAATTTGCACATACTCTGTCACTTCATGATGGAAAAATTGACTCTTGATGGAAAAAGTAAATCATTTTCACACCCCATGTCTGATCCTGTTGGCATGGTGCTCTCCCAAAAATACACATCCATACCCCAACACAAGAGCAACCAGAACTAAAGCCGGACCAAACCACGCCAGGACAAAACCAGGACCAAACCAGGACCACATCAGGACAAAAGCCAGTCCAAACCACACCACGTCTAAAGCATTTATACAGGGAGTTCATTTAAATCAGTTTATAAAGACACCTCTCCTTTGAGAAACAATGGTTTATTAAACAATCAAAGGCACTTGTGGAAATACTTGTATATCATAATGTGATATTACACATTACACACATTCAATGTAATTATAGGTGAGTAAAAACAGCTGTCAGTGAACTCTCAAATTATGTTCCCTTTTTGCTGAAGCAGGTGACGATCCAAAATGAACAAATTATCTTTGCAAAGTATGGTGGAATACCACTGCTTAACTGCAGTACAAGAGTACATTCTCATAGTACATGTAATTATTTACTATCAAAAGAGACTGAAATAAGTGGCACATTTCACCATGATTCAAAATGTTTGTATAGACAGAAATTTATGAGCAAATGATATGTTTTTAGTTTTGTCTCACACACTTGTTAAGGTCATATAAGGACACACTTATCATGGGAAAGGTGAAAAACAACCATTTTTACTTCTGCACAAAATTAGAAGTTAAACGTAAACATCACAATTAGGACACATTAGGGACAGCAGCAGACAGCATGAGCAGGAGGGAGGCCTGATGCAACCTGAGAACCCACAGGTCTTGTACAGTCAGTGGAGACCCCACAGGTCTTGTACAGTCAGTGGAGACCCCACAGGTCTTCTACAATCAGTGGATACCCCACAGGTCTTCTACAGTCAGTGGAGACCCCACAGGTCTTCTACAGTCAGTGGAGACCCCACAGGCTTCTACAATCAGCATGGACAGTGGAGACATGACCCAATGTACTTGGACCACTGAGTGTGAAGAATCCCTCGTCTTCTGGAGGAGGAGGAGCAGAATGGGCCTTACGTCTGATTGGTTCAAAGTCCTGTCCTGCAGAGTGAAAACATGTAATGACACACATATTAAGAAAACTACAAAACTATTACAGGAAAATGAGGTTCACAAAGTACATGTACATTAAGATCCAAAGGCCGTTTATATAAATCAAACAGATACATTAATAGAGGAATCCCACACGTTTGAGAAAGGTGTATTTTCATAATTTAAATAATGATTTAAATTCATTTGCAGTCCTTATTATAACTGGAGTAATAAAGCAACATGTAACATACCTGATCAGGGGCAGGAGTCTGGGTCAGCAGAGCTCCAGCGCAGTGTTACATTTACTTTGTCATCTGCATTTGACCCATTTCATGAATCATGAGCATCTCATCAGCCAGCAGTTCTGTGGTCCCAGGATTTTGTTGTGTCCTCATACAGGAGGCTGCAGATGAGAAAAGAAAATTCATATAAAACATTTCAAAGTTTTCTCATTGTTATATTAGATGTGATGGGCATAACAGACACAGTGTCTAGTATTTACACCAGTGTCTGCACCTGTTCATTAAGCCTAATGTCCATCCACGTGTTATTTATTCTTCACTTTACAAACATGCAGATTGTAAAAAACAGATAATGTATTCCCAGAATTAAATACATAATATGATGGAGGCTTATATTACATGATTTACAAGTAAATATAAACTTTGATATAGTCAAATTGTGTCTTTTAAGTTTAATGTATGAAATTATGTGTTTTTATCTTACCTTAGAGCTGCGCTGGCCAAGTATTTACGTGTTTACATGAATACGTCCTCCTTGAAGCTTCATTAATCCTTCCGTGGTCTTCTTTTCCCCTGACAGGAAAAAAATTATTAGTGTTTGATGTAAATCTGTCGAAATATGAAGGTTTGAGCAGACTTTTCATCACGTAAGCTGTAGATTATTAGCGAAACTTTTTAGCTCAAAGCTCAGAGATTCACGTAGTTTAAAACAAATTTATTTGATAGTTTTGTGGTTTACAGACATATTTTTTGTTTACAGTTGTGTTAGTGAAGATTTCCAAAAGTTAAAAGTGTGTACTCACATGTTTTCTCCGTTCTCTGGACGGTAATTTTTGCTCCGTGCTTACGAACATCTCTCTGCCGCCGCGCGGTGCATGGGCGGTTTTCAGGCCGCATTTGAAGTGTGCATGAAATTGAAAAGAAATGACTATTGTCACATACAAAAGACCAAGGATTTCAAATTTTTCACAAACGTTACCTTCAAATTCGTAGGGTCTTGTGCGCATACTTCTTTTCATTACCCAGTGGAACATGACATGTTGACAATCTATAAATGTTTACCACATTCATGTTATCTCATCACATTGACATATTTATGTAGGAAAACCCTCAATAAAAATTGACCTCTGTTGCATGAGGTCAGCAGAAATCCCCAAATATTATACATGCTAGAAATAGGTCTGAAGAAAATACAAGAAACGCACTTACCACTAAAATCCAGTGAGCACCTACATTTACTGGACAAATCCACATTTCTTCTGCTGGGAATTTCATCTGAATAATGAGATTCATACCAAAGTATTGTTAATTCAGGCTACTTGTGTTACATAATATGAGTAGATAATAACAAAACAAATACATTACTTTTCTAAGAGGCTGAAATCTTCTGTTGAACAAACATCCAGCTATCGCAGCACTGTGTGATCGTTTGCAACCCACAACATTTTAACTGAAAACACAACATTAATGTTAAATCACATAAACTGATAACTTCTTTTGGTAAAGTCTTTATCATATTACTTGACGAGTACTTGAACAGGTCAGAACTCAGTTAATACAGCCTGGACAAGGCAAACCCCCATCGTGCCCATAAACTGGGCTAGGCAGTAAGTAAATAGACCAAATGTCATTAAACATTATGTGAATGGAGTTTAGTGAAGATGCTTTTTAAGCACCAATGCAAAAAACACATCTTGTAAACAAGGGAATCTCTTTTGCTTACACTACAATTACACTACATCTATACATTTACCTTTATGCTTGGCAATGGCTGTGCAACAGCCAAAGACCTTCCAGTTCTCTGGCATCTCTCACACTCTGAGACCTTTAAGAAAATTGTCATGATAAACAAATTAATAATGTCCTAATATAATTGGCTGAACAAAATGAGTCCATAACATAATACAGAAATAAATCACATCCAACACATACCCATCTGTCAATATCCACTGAGATGCCAACCCAGTAAAATCTGGAGCATATTGCTGCATGTCCCTCAATTGGTGATGAATGGAATTCAATGAACAGTGATCTGGTTTCATCCCTTGTTTGGATTGCTCTTCTAGTATCTCCGTAGAAGAGCTGTCCATCTGCAGTGAACAATCACAAAGTGATAAACAACATAATTTTCCCAGACATGGATATATTTGAACACACCTTTGCGTACTTACCCTTTACTGTAAACTTCTGAGAATGCCTCCTTGAGCTCTGAGACTTGGTATAACCTTCTGGGTATTCCCCCCTAGTCAGGAACTCAAAAACCTACTTGGAGGACTAAATCAGAACCAAGTCAAACCACATCAGGACTAAAGCTGGACCAAACCATGCCAAGTCTACAAGCAGGTCTAAACCAGCCCCACTCTAGGACTAAATCAAGACCAAGTCAAACCACATCAGGACTAAAGCCGGACCAAACCACGCCAGGTCTACAAGCAGGCCTAAACCAGCCCCACTCTAGGACTAAATCAGAACCAAGTCAAACCACATCAGGACTAAAGCTGGACCAAACCACACCAGGTCTACAAGCAGGCCTAAACCAGCCCCACTCTAGGAGTAAATCAGGACCAAGTCAAACCACATCAGGACTAAAGCCTTCCTTGGGGTACACATCACTGAGGATCTGTCCTGGACACTACATACAGACACTGTGGTTAAGAAAGCCTGACAAAGACTGTACTTCCTGAGGAAGTTGAGGAAGTTTGGTATGAACACCAGCATCCTCACAAACCTCTACAGGTGCACCATCGAGAGCCTGCTGACGGGCTGCATCACTGTGTGGTATGGGAACTGCACTGCTCAGAGCCGCAAAGCACTACAGAGGGTGCTGCAAGCGGCAGAGGTCATCATTGCAGCAGTCTCCCCTCCATCCAGGACATTTACCACAACAGGGGTCTGCGTAAGGCACACAGCATCACTAAGGACCATACTCATCCGGCACACCAGGTCTAAAACAGAACTAAACAACGACCACACCGGGTCTAAAGCAGGACTAAACCAGGTCTAAAGCAGGACTAGACCAGCACGACACCAGGACTAAAACAGAACTAAACCATGACCACACTAGGACTAAAGCAGGATCACACAAGGACTGATGCAGAACAAAACTAGCATCAGACTTGGACCAAATTAAATCAAAAGATCAAACACAGAACCAATATTTAAGTAAAGAAAAGTCCAAAGCTTCAATCGCATTAGCATAATCACATGATTATTATATATATTTTTGGATTATATTATTGAATATTACATGATTAGAAAAAATATAAATACATAGTATAATAAATAAATTCATAGTATAATAAATAAATACATAGTATAATAAATAAATTCATAGTAAAATAAATAAATACATAGTATTAATGACCAACAGCGATACATAATTTAACTATTCAAATACTTAAAAAAACATGCAATCCCTTCATGATCAGAGAAATATGTTGGCACCACCACAGAGTGAACCTCAAAGGTTGTCGTTTTAACAAATACATGGTCAATTAATGTTCCTCTCTCTGTTGTAGGACATTCAACATGCTGACTATACCCTTGATCAAGCATAAATTTAGACCATTTTGAGGCTTTCTGTATATTGTCATTAAAGTCTCCCACAATAACAATTGTTTCACTTTTATAATGTATCCAATTAAATAACTTTTTCATATTTTTGATGAACAATGACATGGGATAAGATGGGGGACGATAAATTACAACAACTAAAATACTGTAAGCTAAACAGTTGTATGCTACACATTCTAGATCAACATTAGGTACTGTGACTTCATAAGCGACATTTACGTCACAGTACACACCAACTCCGCCGTGTTGTTGCGTACATAAATCCACAAGTGCTGGGTCGGTACTACATTTATAACTATCACTACGGGGACGACTATGAAACTGAAATCCATCCATCTGAACAGTGTCTAAACAAGAGTCACCCCTTAGCCATGTCTCTGTTACAGCGATGCAGTTAGGCTGCCAAGGCTGTGTAGCGAATGCCAAATCTGACACATGTCTGTGTAATCCATGCACATTCATCAAAAATAATGTAAAGTCTTGCACACTAGTGATGGGCCTAGATATGTAATCTGTCATGAAGGATGGCATATAATGGAGTGCAAATTTAACATGATCATTGCAATAAATGGATTTTTGATCAAACTTTTGGATTATGAGCCCGGATAATGTTCTAACTCTGCTCAACGCGACATAAGCCTGACCGGCTGTGAAAATTTTGTCGAGGGACACGACCGCACTATCAACAGAAATGCCTTGAACCTTGTGAACAGTACAGGCCCAAGCAAGTCTGAGAGGAAACTGACGACGAATGCCACCTTTTTTATTTGCTCGTTCTTCCTCTGGTTCAATGCGTGTGCATCCAATTAGATTTGGTGTTGGGGGTATATACCGCTTTCTTTTTTGAACACCAGCATTAACATCATCAAATAAAACATAAACGGCAACCGGAAACCTTTCATTAGACCACACTATATCTTTTACTGTACCGCATAAACCATTAACTAGGCCATCATTTACATCAATATTTTTACATAACATAACACGCGCACCATTACCCAATAATAACTGTTCTGACAGGCACGTGTAAGGCGCATCACTATGGGGGACTATCCTTGCCTCTAATTTCCCAGTCTTCTTATTGAGTCCAAAGTCCTGTGCATGTATTTCAACATAATCTGGGCAAGTGCGGGTAAGTTTTTTGGCGTTGTAGTCATCCACTTGTTGATTTCTTGGGAAAATATGTAGCGTATCAGGTTCCTCCCCAGTTTCACAGTGTCTTAAAATTGTAATGTCACTGCTTAACATGGGTGTAGTTCTAGAACGAGTTCTCAATCGGTTTAACAAACTGGCAAATATTTCATCTTTTTGGCGGACAATTGTTTTTAATTCAACACATGAAAATAAACTCGTCCAGAAGTTCACGCCTTCAATGTCTTTGTATAGGGGTTTCCCTTTAACGGGTGCCAATTGATAAAAGTCTCCTACAGCAATGATGGCTACATTTCCAAATGGAGAAAAGTCACATGTTTGCTTGATTTGTCTTAATCTACCATGAACATATGTGAGCAAATTGTGATCAACCATAGATATTTCATCAATAATCAAAATTTGTAAATCACAATACTTTACGCGCAGAGAATTTAACTTTTCTTCACCTAAAGGGGAGTAGGGCAAACTCAAAAAAGTTCCAATGTGAAATGTTGTGTGGATAGTAGCTGCGTTTAAATTATAAGCTGCAATCCCAGTTGGTGCAGTTAACAGCACACTAATGCTATCAGGATTTCGGCACAGAGGGGCCAATAACCTCATTGCCTCATACCGTATTGCTTTTATCAGGTGACTTTTCCCCGTCCCCGCCCCACCAGTAATAAATACATGCAATGGCTCGGGATTATTACCACCTACTTTATCCAAACACCAAGCACGGATTTTATAAAAGATGGCCAACTGTTCTTGATTTAATGTACGAACTAAATCCAAACCCTCTTGTCTACTCAATATATTATTGCGCTTTTCTAAATGGAATATTTCTTCCTGACATACAGCTAAATCAGGAATGGCAAGTGGTTCTTCTTCAAGATTTCCATGTCGTTGATGTTCCATTTCATTTACGCAGTCCATTCTTTCAGACTCTTGTTCTGGGCATAAACGTGACCATGCATTTTCCACGTCTGGATTAAGGTCAACTTCTTTCTGGAGCTCCTCTAAATCTTCTTTAACTGTTTCAAATTTGCGCCTGTTTGATTTTACAACAGAACATACGCTACGCATTGAACCATTGGAAAACTGAACATTACCATTTTTATAAAACTGCAAGAACGATTCGAAACCTTCCGGCTTTAAATGGTGACGATAGGGCACAAACAATTCAATCATACTTCTGTAATACTGTTCTGGGTTTTTTGTTTTTGAAAAACGCGCATAACGAATGACTGCTGCTTGAGTTCGTGACCTTTTTACAATAAATCCATGATCAAATTGTAGTGGGATTGAGTTTTTAGATTTTTCACCTTTTGTTAGTACACGATATTCAGATGCAAATGTTGCCATACACATGTCATTGAACACACTATTGTTGGGACGGTTCTTATATCTATCAATAATGTTTAACATCCAGATATCGCCTTCTCGATCTGTTTCATCAATGGTATTTAAGGGCCTGCTCATTCTAACTATGTTCTCTCCTGTGGGTATAAACACAACTTTTCTGGAACATTCTTTTAAGTGCATATTAGTAAGTAAATAAACTGCTTCCTGTGCAGACACCTCTCTGTTATGAAGGAAAACAGAACCAATTTTTTTCAGGGCAGCTTTGGCATCTAAATTTCCTTTGCGGGCTTCCTTTTGGGCCATACTTAACAATAATCCCATTTCTCTTTCAGATTTGGAAATATATGAGATTATATAAACAATACAAGCGTATGGATCCACAACATACTGAATGTCAAAATTAGCATTCCACATTTTGAGAATAAATCGACTATATTGATTATTCCAAATCTCAGAAATATTTCTCTTTAAAACGATATGTGTGCGACCTCCCAAACAATTATATGCTTTTTCGTATACTTCCTGATTAAACCCAAGGGATTCAAATACAGCATCAGGACAGTCATAAGGACAGTTATCCATCAAGCTGATTTTTTTCACATTGGACACCATCTCCACACCTTGTTCTGCAGGCATTGTTGTATGGCAGATACACTCCACTTGATTATCACGTGTACTAATGTCAGTTTTGGCAGGGTGACATTTTGGGCATTTGGGTTTTGGCTCAGATTTTTTTAAGAAAGTGCGGGAAGATATAGGACGCGGGAAATTAAAGCGGCATTCTGTTTTATTTTTTTTACAAGTTTTTGAGTGTCGCTTAGAATGTTGCTGCACAGACGTGACTACTTCATACAAAGGATCGTCCTCGGCTGGCAGCTCACATGTGACGTATTTATCGATAAACTCAATCACCTCTTCATCAGTGTTTTCATGAAGTTTGGGTGCATTTTTTACCCAAAACAAACAGTGTACATGAGGAGAACCTCTCTGCTGGAACTCAACCCGATAGAAATAATCAATAATTTCACCAATGGGATGCAAAGGAGACATTAGTACTTCTTTAAGAAATATATGCCAGCGATAGTCAAACATCCTGGCCGCGATTACCGGGTTACGCCTTAAGAGTTCACAGCGCTCGGACCACTCTAGGTCTTCTACTGTTTGTAATCGTCCTTCATGTCTCAGGATAGTGTTAAGTAAATTTTTCCAGCGCATATCAGCACTGGAAAATGAACAGAACCAGGTTGGGACCCCTAACTGGCGCACCATCGCTACCAAATCACTAGACGCCGATTGCCAGTAGGCTGGACTTCCTCTTATAGGTTTAAGAAAACGGTATCCACTGTCATGCTCCAGCATCGTTCTCAAAGTTTCTTTGATATTTGATTCATTGCCCTGAGAAAATTTAACTGTATCACCTTTTCGAAGTGCAATGGATACGCTTGAAACTACTTGCTGAAGAACGGATATGTAGTATGCATAAAAGAGATACAGTAAACTCCTTGAAAATCGTCCATCGGCATGCATTATTCTGTTATTTAAATAACGCATTAAAGTTATCCGTACAGGTCTCTTATCATGAAATGTAAACTGACCACGGGGAAAGAGACATGGAAAGCACTTGGCTTCATTCTCACAATCTGAAAGTAATTTCACCGGATTGTTACCCTCTGTTGGAGCCAGATTTAAAATACCATCCAAGTACTGATCCAATATTTCTTGACCTAAATCCAGGGGCAAAGAACAAGTGTCCTGAAATACACAGTATCGCTGTTGGTCATGCAAAAGTTCATCATTAAGAGCTTCATCTTCAGTTTTTTCATTTTCTTGCTCTGAAGTCGGCATTTTCTCATCAAGGAATGGGTTTACTTCTTCACAAAATTCGTTCATGTCATCTTGAAAGACTTCATCCATCTCTTCTTTTGAAAATTCATTTACCCATGTTTCATCAAATTGTATGTCCTTAAAAAACGTATTTATCCTTTTTAAACACTTAATGGCATGTTTTATACGAATTGTATCAACAAACTGAAATTCATAATGGCCTTTATATGTCAGTTTACGTTTTAGCTTTACTGGTAACAATACACCACCCAAGTCAGAGCGCGGCAAAATGTTTACAGTCTGAGTTAGGTTTGAAGGGCAGCAGACTATTGGCCCATGACAAGCTCTCTGCCCTCCTTTGGGTAAAGCTACTATCTTCATCATTGCAACATTGGGGGATACCAGAAGTTCTTCTACACTGTTTAAGCATGACAGTTCTTCTGGAATGGAGTCAAGTTCTAAGTTATTAACTGCACTTTCAGCTGGAGTGTCACCTCTTTTTATCTTTCGGTGACAGGTATAACAGATCCAGAGTTTACCTTTGGCAGTTGTTTTTATCGGGCATGGGCTCACACAGTGACTGCTACATTTATGTAAATATGTGTCCTTTATACACTTATTAGCTGCAATTAATGAGTTTTCTTTCTTTGTATAGTTATCCATGTTACAATGTATAACCGAATTTTCAAAAAACATTCTATGGCACACAGAACAGATGAATTCTGGGCCCTTCTCAACTTTAGTCAAGAAACTCTCCATGACATATTCTAAGTCCTTTAATTTGAGTTTGTGGAGTTTCTTGGTCATTTTTATTGTTTCTTGAATACGCTTTTTGTTTTCGCTATTATGATATCGTGTTTTACTACTAATGATTTTTTCCTTTCTGTATACCGGGTCTTCGTATTTTTCTTTACTTGCAGCTTTTAATCTCTCCCGATGTGAATGACTTTTCCGGTACTTTTCCGTGCTTAGGGCCTTTTTTTTATCCCTATGCAATTTATCTGTACTATATTTTTCATTACTGTAAGCTTTAACGCTTGCTTGGTGGGACTTATAAGTAGTATATTTTTCTTTACTGTAAGCTTTAACGCTTGCTTGGTGGGACTTATCGGTACGATATTTTTCTTTACTGTAAGCTTTGACGCTTTCTTGGTGGGAGTTATCAGTTCTATATTTTTCTTTACTGTATGCTTTAACGCTTTCTTGGTGGGACTTATTGGTACTATATTTTAGAATGCTGATGGCCTTGAGTTTGTCTCTGTGCAGTTTGTTTGCTTTATACATTTCTTTACTTCTGTTTTTTAACTTGTTTCTAAAATTCATTTGTTGCCAATACTTGTTTCTTTTTATAGATCTTACATACTGTCTATACACAGCTTTCTGTGCATACCATTTTCTGTAATTTTCTCTGCGTTTCTCTCTGTGTTTTAACAGTTTATCATGTTCAGCATGTTCAGTATGTACTAGAGAGGTTTCCCGAAATCTAAAACTGTATCCAATTTGATTAATATCAGTTTGACAAAGGCCGCAACAACTTTTCCCCTCTGAATCTTTAACACACTTTACGACCTCATAATGATTGTTATTGCGGTTTTCCAAGTATATACCTTGGCTTGACAACAATTTGCCATTACACTTGTACTGCAGCCAATTTCCATTTAAAAACGTAAATATACTTAACCCCAAATAGTCAGCTGTTACCTGAATTTCAACCTCTGTAGCCCAGCTATTGACATATTTCATTCTGTTTTTTTCAATATACTCAGCAACAGAGACAAACCCAGGACGCAAGAGACTCTTGTACTTGACAGCGTTCTGTTCAAGTTCTTTTACTACTGAAAGCCGAATTTTACGATGATTCTTTTGTGTTCCAGTCACTGCAAGTGAAATTGCCCGAAAATAACAATTGCCATCAGCAACAATGGATTCATTTTTGCATGGGAGACCTAAAAAGCTGTTTGTTGTCAATTGGGAGGAATTTAATTGTTCAAAAGCCACATTGATTTTTTGGCAGAGAGCCTGGCAAATGTCCTTCTCAATTGGATTGAAATACAATGGAGTTTGTTCATGGCCAATAAACTGAACACCTTCAATGACCTCCTCACTGTTGGGTTTATCAGTTCTGTCTTTTTTGGATCTGCGGATGCATTTACTCTTTGGAGATCCTGCTTTAACCCTAGGTTCACTGGCATCTGTTGACCTTGCCCGCTTTCTAATGATCACATTTGTATCTGCCTTAGTGACAACAACCCCACTGATTTCAAATGAATTATCTTTACTGTCAAATACATGAGCCAAATGACAAAAGTGAGAATGCAATTCAGAAACAGATCTGAAATAACACACAACACTACTGCCATCTGCATCTACAATGCCAGTTTTGTTACGAGAATGAGAATCAACGACAGCATACAAACCGTTATCATGAATGATGGCACACGTGGTCTTGCAAAAAGTGAATAGACAAGTGTCATACTGTGACAACATTCTCTCTAAACCATTTCCCAAACTAACAAGAACCTCTTGATCAATGAGCTCCCCACTATCTAGACCAACAACACCAGAAACACAGTCACCGTACTGAAAGTGAAATGTCTGACCTTCAATGTCCCATTTCTGTGGCAGATTTGAGACAAGCATCATAAAAGACCCCGGGGTAATCTTTTTCTTCTTTCTGCAGTATACATACAATGCATCACCCAAAACAAGAACTCTATCCAGGTCCTGCTTCTGCCATGAAGACACAGGACATGCTACATGCTTTGCAAGACTCACTAATGCTATTGGTGCGCACTGAAAACCAGGATGCTCAAAGCGATCATTCCCCTGGTGAAATGATCCACTGATGTTCTGAGGCACAGACTTACCAGACTGGAGATCTGCTTCTGATCTGAGATCAGCTTTCATCTCAGTCAAGTCAGCACTGAAAGAAACATCAAAAATGGGCTTTTCTTCACCCGGAGAGCAGCAGATGCATGGACCGCTGTTCTTGGTCCTCTTCGTCTTCTTGGTCATCTTGGATGGAATGTGATGACTCTTCTCAGTCTATGGAAAAAAAAATGCACTGAATATCTTATATCTAAAATTACTATTGATGAGAACCTGTGGTGATGGGTAAATATGATAAATTGAATATAACTTATTTTTTCCATGTCAAATAATTTGCTGTGAAACTATTGTCACTAATTATCTTTCATACATGTTTAATACATAGCTGCACCTAATCATTGTAAATACCAACCAGGTTCTTCGTGACGCTCCAGGTGTCACCCCCACAACTCCTGGCTCAACCTACATCAGTAAATTTGTCAAATGCGTGAAAAAAATGTTTACTGTGGTAATACTACATTTCAAACTTAAAGAAAAGTAACGTTTTTTACAATCTGAGCCTTATTTCACTTATATATCACTTTGGTGTCATATGGAGCACTTCCGGAGATGTTTTAGATTTGCGATCTCCATAATGTGAGTTCTCGGGGAACATGTTTGCGGTCTCCAAATATCACAAGCTTTAGCACTTTAGCACAAATCATAGAAGCTTGTTGTCTTACTCTACGATTTTCAAAAGTGGCCTGTAATCCGAGATTTAGCCATAGTTTCGAGTAGATGAGGACGCCAGTGCGCATGTGCGGACTGTGCTCTCAGCTCCCGGGACCCAAACATGAAACGCAAAGCTGTAAACTATGGCTAAATCTCGGATTACAGGCCACTTTTGACTCAAACGAAATCGTAGACTAAGACATCGGGCTTCTATGATTTGAAAAGTGCTAAAGTTTGTGTTATTTGGAGACCGCACGGGGCATATACATGCTCGGGGAATATATTATATGCCCCGAGCTATGGCTAGAAGTCGTGCTAGACTAACTGCAAATCTAAAACATCAGCCAACCGAAATAAGGCTCAAATTGTAAAAAATGTTACTTTTTCTTTAAAGATCCCATGACATGGTACTTCTTGATGCTTTTATATGGCGCCTTAGTGGTTCCCCAATACTGTATATCAGTGTTTCCCAACCTTTTTTGTCTTGTGTACCCCCTGTGCCTTTTTGTCATACCTCGAGTACCCCCTCACTCATACATGTTGACAATTCTCGAAAAGTAGAACGTGAAACAACGGATTATTAAATGAAAATCATTTTATTTCATCTCCTTAATCTGAAAATTTAATTCTCAGACATTAACTCAAATTTACTCAAATTAGAATTAAAAAATTAAAAAAAAATCTCCCCCTGCGCCTGGCAGCGACACTGCCGAGTACCCCCTGCAGTGTGCTCGCATACCCCTTGGGGTACTTGTACCTCTGGTTGGGAAACACTGCTGGAAATGAATCCTTCTCCAAAATCAGCTAAACAGGGTAGGGGAGCTCACATTAACATTCAAAAACCTCAGAAAGTGAAAATTTCATGCCATGGGACGTTTAACAATACCAACCTGATCCTCACGCAACATGTCTGCAGCACTGGTAGGTGACGTTTCAGGAGTTACCACCACTTCAACCTCCTTCTGAAGAACAAAAACAAGAAAATTCATGTTGTCATTCATATAATTTTGGTCTGAGGCTCTTTGATAATACAGTCAAAAGGTTTTCATGTTTTCTATCTGTTTCTTTATTTATTTATTACTTATTATTATGTATCATAATAGTTTGTGAGGAAACAAAGATGACAAAAGTGTATCACATCTGCTCTCCATGTCTAGAAATTAAAATTATGACCACACAGCAAATTCTTATTAAATATTATTATTTGTTTAACAACTGCATGTGCAGTATTACATAAAAGGCACATATCTGGCCAGGCACCATCACAGCTTTGGGGCTGAAGCTGATGCAGGCTTCACAGTCTTAACCTTAAAGGGATATGCCACCCCCAGGTCAAATTTGGGCATCTCCCCACAGTCCAGAGACTAAAATAAGTGGTGGAAAGCGTTTTCCTGCTCACCCAGCCATTGTCCGAGTCTGTCGCCACTGACCGCCGCGGTATCTGCAGCTCCTCCGCCTTAGACTGGAGTCTAACGTCGCCAGAGAAAGATTTCGGCCAAAAGGAATTAATTTGCTCGATGCGTTTCCCAATTACTTTCTGTGTAGTGCGCATTCATATCGAGTGCAAATAAATGTGCAAATCAACACGGAGAGCTTGCCTTGGTCATTTTGGGTGGGAACTATTTTCCAGTGCGGAAGAATACAGCCGAATCACGCACCATGTTGTGCAACAGGGGAACTCCCTTCCCGGTGCGTAACTGGGATTCCCCTGGCAGCGTGCTGCGTGATTCGGCTGTATTCTTCCGCACTGGAAAATAGTTCCCACCCAAAATGACCAAGGCAAGCTCTCCGTGTTGATTTGCACATTTATTTGCACTCGATATGAATGCGCACTACACAGAAAGTAATTGGGAAACGCATCGAGCAAATTAATTCCTTTTGGCTGAAATCTTTCTCTGGCGACGTTAGACTCCAGTCTAAGGCGGAGGAGCACCAGATACCGCGGCGGTCAGTGGCGACAGACTCGGACAATGGCTGGGTGAGCAGGAAAACGCTTTCCACCACTTATTTTAGTCTCTGGACTGTGGGGAGATGCCCAAATTTGACCTGGGGGTGGCATATCCCTTTAACGGCCTGCATCTATAAATGTATTTATTTACAGTTCTCGTCTTGTTACATTCCACTTAAAGATTAAATAATATTCAGAAATTGTTTCATTTCTTTTTTCAGAATTTTACATACCTGCTGCTTGGGCTGGCTTCTCTTGGAGGCAGCTGCTTCAGAACATATGACATGAGTTGCCTGAAAAAAATAATATATCTGTAATTACATAAAACAGTATTTCCCATATATCAAAATTTCTATACAGGGGGTCCTCGGGTTACGACGTTGATCCGTTCTTAAGTAACCCGAATTTCGTCATAAGCTGGATTTTGACTTTGATCTTCCAACCAAAGCACCAATAACCTTCCCATCTCAATAATTAGACCACTACGCTGCTTGGTTATCACTGTCGCTTTCATAGGAGCAGATCAGTGCCTACATCAGGTGCTTCCGCCCACATTGGGCACGCACACAAGGCCGTGTTCTTCACCCTACAACCACAACAAAGCGTATTCTTCCGCCGTGCGCTGCGCACCGTTCACGGTTGTTTACGTCACTTACCACGCTAAACCATGTAAGACGGAATGATGCGTAATATATATATATATATTTTAATGGGGGCGCCTTCGTAACCACGAAACGTCATAGCCCGAGACCGTTGTAACCCGAGGACCCCCTGTTTATAAAATGTATCAAAATTATGAGATTAGGTAGTGTTTTTAAAATGCCAGACACTCAAAACAAACCTTCTCCTGCTGAACCAGTCGCCTCTTGGGAAGCCCTGGGGAGTGCGCAGAACTTCCAGGCTGGTCCTTAAGTAAGAGCAGTAATAAAATGTTAATGACAACAGTCTTAATAACAATTACTGAGTATAAAATACAGATCAAAAAACATTTTACTTTATTTAACGTTAAACTTGTCTACTCAAGAACCTTACCTTCTTTTCAACAGGAAAGCAGGCAGTGCACTCAGCATCAAGGTCAGATGCAATGAACTTGTCCATCTCTTTCAAAATGGCAGTGCTGAAATACACCGGTGAAAGCGGGATAGAAAAGACTGACTCCACCTGTTAAAATTAAGTTTGATCTAAATACATCATAAGACTCTAGGAAGTGCTGCCAAAATGCCACACACTCAAAACAAACCTGCTCTTGGTGAACCAGTCTCTTAGAATCCTCTGGGGAGTGCACAGGGCTTTCACGTCGGTTCTTCTGCAAGGGCAGTAATAAAACAATCTTAAAAACAATTCATGAGGTACATTCATGAGGTTATGACAAGACACTAGCCTCACCTTCTTTTTCCGTGTGACCACCACCATCTGATTGGCTTCAGGAGGTGGTGGCTGTGGCCTAGGGGCAGGGCCTGTCACAACCAGCATTGGTTTGACCTGCCTGGTTGGTGGGGAGGGCACTGGAGCTTGTGGGGATGGTCTGCGGGTGTCCATCTCCAACTGTAGGTGTGAGACAGTCCAAAGCAACTGGCCAAGCATGTCCATGCCACCATCAGTATCACTGAGATGGACCTGCAAATGATACAAAAGAAAAAAATGTAATAATTTCCACTGCATATTAGATACTTGCATTTCAGAACATTACTTACTCCATCCCTACACCACAGGTTTAGGCGGTTCATCGGAAAGTAATCCACAATAGAGTAGTACTTGATACCTTCAGTAAAAGAAAAGAAAAAAAAAAGAATGTTATACATACAATGTTATACACATACACACGAGAGAGATTTCATAAAGACACATAGAGACACACGTACTCATGCGTGCCGCCACACGATGGTATTCCTGGCGCAGATGATTTTGCAAATCCACCTCAACATTTAGGCGAGGTGGAAAATCCAGGACACAGACCTTAAAACAATATTTTAGTTACAATATTTTGTTAAAATGAGAGAGTAGAAAGCAATCAAATCTGTTTCAAGCAAGGACTTGACCAGTCTAAACCAGCACTATAGTAGGATCTAACAAGGTTTAAAGCTAGAATTACAGCTTGATTAAACCAGTTCTAAATTAGTAGGCTATCTAATGAGAAGAAACGGGAGAACGTGTACACCTTATCTTAATTCATTACTAGTCTAAGAATTGTTAATCTACACAACTTAATTGACTCAATAGTATTTACCCCAACACCCTCTTGTCAACACAGTACTTTTTTAAAAGATTGTGTGTGGAGTAAACAATTTTGGAAATATGGTACCTTTGGCCAGCGGCTACAAGCGGTGGCCAGGTACCGACCGAAGTCGGCTGCAGCCTCATCGATAGTCCTGCTGGCCGTCAGGTTGTTGGAGGGAGCGGTGAGCAGAACAAGAGAGGGAGAATGATCCACCTGTATGTGCCTGATCTCCCTCTCAAGCTCCGCGGCTGCAGCTCCCGGGGTGGAGCTGAAACCAAAGGTGATCTTCCCCTGTGGTATCTGGGCAAAGCCATCGATGAAGTGTCGCAAATGAGAGGCCCCAACAACCAGAACAAACTGAAAAAAATTAAGATTTAAGAAAGTTAAGATGAAGTTAAGATTTTGTAAACTGCATTTACAGTTAAAAGGACTTACCTTCTTGTCAGGGTCCTCCGGAGGGATCACCAGCTTGTGGCTCTTTCCAGTGACCAGAGACTTTGGCCAGTTACGCACTGGGAAGCGGTAGCCAGTGCCAAACCCTAGAAAATGATTATTAGTAATATTGTTAGAGTTAAAAGGACTTACCTTCTTGTCAGACTCAAAAACAGCAGGCGGCTGATTCCGTTCTGCCATTCTTCGCCGAGCTGCCTGCGAGCGGCGGAATGACTTTCTTCGAGGCATCTGAAGAAAGTTAAAATAAACCATTTAAATTGTAATATGGTAATGTCGTAATAATGTAGTAAGCAGATACGTTTTAAAGCTTGTGTACAGCTGTTTTAAAGCAGTTGTTAAAGGTCCCATGGCATTAAATTTTCACTTTCTGGGGTTTTTGAATGTTAATGTGAGCTCCCCTAACCCCGCTCTGCCCCTAGACTTGATGATGAAGAAAAGAGTATGTTTTAGCTCCTTCATTCGAGCCTCTGAACATTATGAACATTATGAACAATCATAATATTTATCAGTCTGTCTACTTTAGTCGTGGTGCAGAGAGAAAATAAACTTTTCCTACCTTTAGATGTGTTGAAGATTCTTCTTTTCTAGGTCCAAGATACGATCGTCACACAAGATGCAAATGTAAAATCCAAGATAGAGTTGTGAAAGCTTCTTGAATCGTCCAAAAAAGATTCACTCAAGTCGCAGAGGAGAAAGCACTACAGCAGAGACCATAGTAGACTTCCAAAGGGGCAGAGACTGTTCTGTCTTATATATAGCCTTGTATTGTACCATCACCAGTGCAGCTGATTGGCTGCCAATCAGCCAATCAGAAGTGTAGATGGGGAAGGGGCAAGTCAATCCCTGACTGACTGTGTGTCTCTTTGGTGTGGCTCTACCCATCCCCCACGTGCAGCTCCCTCCATCCCATCCCCTCTGTGCAATGCAGACTGTTACATAGATTTTCTGTTTTGTTTGTGCTGTTGTGTGCCATTAATAATTGTAAACAATACAATGATATGAGACAGTGAGTTTAAAGTCAATAAATGATTGTGGGTCAGGTTGGACACTTGACATTTAAGAAATTCACTTCACATCTCAACATTTTTATTTGCATAAAATCTACAGCATGTTAAGTAAATGATAAAAATGATCTACTGAAACAGGCAAAAAAATTGAAAGGCACAAACATATATGTGAATGAGCACTTGACGAAAAAAAATGCAGATATTGCAAGGGAGGCAAGGCTTCTAAAAAAGCAAAACCATATAATAGCCACATGGGTTTGGAACTGTCGAGTTTGGATAAGGGTAAAAGAAGGAACAAATGCCATTAAAGTCAGGAATATGGATGATCTTGCCAAATTTAAACAAGCAAAATGAAACATCTAATTGTGAAGTGTGTCAAAATATATGACTGGTTATATTGTTAGTTTAGAACAAACAAACAAATATGAATCACATACAGGAATTGGATACAAAAATAAATTAACATATAATTACAATGGATTGTGAATATTATAATGAGGAACAATTTAATAATCAAAACTTTGAAGTCGATATTCTCACTTAAACAGCCGCAGTCTTTACAGTAAATTGTCAGAAATAAAAGAATATATGAGTAATTTTAAGAAAGAGTTTGATATCATTGCAATCACAGAAACATGGTTTAGGGATGACATCATGAATGAAGTACAGTTGGATGGATATGAGCTTTTCTCAGTAAACAGGAAGAGCAAAAGAGGTGGAGGGGTGGCATTATACATACATTCCGATTTAAACTGCAAAATGGTAAATATAATATCAAATGTGGTGTTCCCCAAGGCTCGATTCTTGGGCCCAAATTATTTAATTTATATATGAATGATTTTGTTAATGTATCTGAACTTGGGAAAATTTTATTTGCTGATGATACATTATTTTACCATGGAAAAGATATGAAAGAGGTCATAATTAGAGTAAACGAAGAGCTAAAAAAAAGTAAAATATTGGTTTGATTTAAATGGATTGATTCTTAATGTTAAAAAAACTAATTTCATTTTATTTAATGATAAAAATAAAACTGGACTAAACTGGAGATCTCATATAAATTACACTAAAAGCAAAATAGCTAAAGCAATTGTGGTGATGCATAAAGTAAAGTTCTCACTAAACAGTGCAGCATTATTAATCTTGTATAACTCCATAATCGCACCATATCTGATGTACTGTGTGGAAATTTGGGGGCCGACATGTAAAACTTACCTACAGCCATTATTTATTTGACAGAAAAAGGCTTTGAGAATTATCACCAACAGTCATTATAGAGAGCCATCCAACCCATTATTTATTAAACTTAAAGTGTTGAAAATGTGTGATATTGTTGAATTAAGTATCCTCAAAGTCATGTATAAAGCAAAGTGCAGAGTGTTTCCTGTAAATATTCAAAGACTCTTTGAGATGAGAACAAGACAATACAATTTAAAGGGAACCTACATGTTTAAAAAACCTAAATTCAGAACCAAGGTTATGGAGCAAAGCGTTGCTGTGAAAGGAGTTAATTTATGGAATAATCTTGACAAAGAAATCAAAGAATCAAGTACAATAATGGCATTTAAAAAATACATAAAATCCAATGTAATGTGCATGTATGAAAAAGAAAACTAAATTGTTACAATTGAAAATGAAGCTTTATGTTTACAATTGATTAATAATTGTGATTGAAATGGAATGTAATGAGGAAGAGTTTTGCAGTCACTATCGGTGTTGGGGTTTGGAAAAGGGAAGAGGGGCAGATAACATAAGATAACTCTTCTTTCTGCTCCCTTTCATTCAATATTTTGTATTGTTATCACAAATGTTGATGTCTTTTTTACTTTATGAATGAAATAAACAAACAAATAATAATAATAATAAAAAAGTGATGGTATAAATAAATAAATAAATAAATAAATAAATAAATAAATAAATAAATAAATAAATAAATAAATAAATAAATAAATAAATAAATACAATTTGGACAAACCTCAGTCATCAGTTAGGTAAAAGAGTTTCTCCAACTTGGACACACACAATTAATGGGCACATTTGGAATGCACTCAAAAGTACGTGTACTTTTGTATTCAAAAGGGCTAAAGTATATCCAACGGGGGAGTTGTTAGCACCCTTTTCTGTCATGATAATCCATGGTCTCCGCCTCAAGAAGGAATGTAATGGGTCATTAATGTAGAGATGTGGCTGTCTGTGAGAGACAAAGGCAGGCTCTGCTTTGTGTATTGTAGTAGTAGTAGTAGTAGTAGTAGTAATTTATTTCGAGCATATAATACTTGTAGTGCACAGAAAATGTACAGTGTCATACAATTTAAATAAACAACAAAAAAGAACAGAAAAAGAAAGAATATATAGACACAAATATGTATTTTTTTGCATATATGTATCTTTCATAAACAAGCAAACACTTGTACTTTAGGGACCGTCAAAAAAAGCGAATTTATTTTGTCCCCCTGCTCCACCAATGTAGCAGCGACTCACTCCGGTAATGTGAAAATGCTGACCGTCCCTAACATAGACAGACGCCACAGAACGAAGATTTGCGCTGTGTGAGCAGAGTTTTTGCCTATAAATCGATAGTTAGTATTACTTGCTATCGTTTTATTAGATAGACATTGACAAGTAGAACTCTCGTTAACCTTGGGCGTGTTATTTAGGCAAAATGCTTGTTTGGATCTTACTACGGGAATGTTAAACATACTCGGACATTATGTTGGCTTTTTGGCAAGAATATACAACCGGGGACCATCACACGGGCAGCTATATATTTTTGTGTGTGATACTGCATGTGCCTGTTTGTAAAAGGTACATTTTCATTCAATAAAAAATACAAGAAATGGTTGCTTTTTCTTTATTTACAGCACACAACACACTCATATTGGTATGGGCTCCTCATTGTCCACTATCTGCCTTTTCAGTGATGGGAACTTTCCAGTTTTAAAATACATGTTTAGCTTTGAATTGGCAAACACTCGTGTGTCGTACGTACTGCCAGGCCACAACGTGTGTAATTGTGCATGCGTCTCCGCTGAGGTTGCACTGCATAGTATAAATAAACGTAGAAATGTCCGCATAACAAACTCAACTCCATGGTGGTTGTTATCTGGTAGTTACCTGCGGAAGGCGCAGGGTTACCTTCTGGTCACCGGTCACGTGATGATTACGGCAGCGCGACGTCATCATTTTCTCACCTGCCGCGCTTTTTTGCCGCCCACATGCCAACGCGACGGGGGGCGTTCTCCGACTTCTCCACTCTGGAACCCGTTTTTGAAAAACTCCGTTCTCGCCTCCAAAAACGCCGGCGCCGTCTGGACGGCAGGCCCAAACGCACACAAACTTCTCCGTTTCCTCCAAAAAACGTTGTCGTGGGGACAGGGCCTTAATGGGCACATTTGGAATGCACTCAAAAGTACGTGTACTTTTGTATTCAAAAGGGCTAAAGTATATCCAACGGGGGAGTTGTTAGCACCCTTTTCTGTCATGATAATCCATGGTCTCCGCCTCAAGAGGGAATGTAATGGGTCATTAATGTAGAGATGTGGCTGTCTGTGAGAGACAAAGCCAGGCTCTGCTTTGTGTATTGTAGTAGTAGTAGTAGTAGTAGTGATTTATTTCGAGCATATAATACTTGTAGTGCACAGAAAATAAATAAACAGCAAAAAAGAACAGAAAAAAGAAAGAATATATAGACACAAATACATATTTTTTTGCATATATGTACATGCCCGAAAAGGAGTGGGTAGAAATAAAACTTATTAAATCCCACCCTTTCTCCCAAAGTTAGTAGTGATCCTTATTTTTGTGTTTTTACTGTTAACCGGTGACAGTGGTTGGCTGCCAATACTTGAATACTTGTACAGTGTAAAGCAATTACAATAAGACAGGAAAAAAAAAAAGAAAGAAAAAAAAAATCTTATCTTATTGATATCTTATTAGTATCATCATCATCGGCATCATTTTGCTCTTATGTTTTGCCTCTGGTTATCACTATTTATGTAATTTCTTAAAGTGTTACTTATTATATCTGCATGAAAATGATGTTTATTGGAAGTGTTGGTGCTGATGGTATTAAAACTTAATGTGAAGTTGTGTTGTTAGTGTATGTGATGCATTAAAAGTGGCAAGGTGTTTTTGTGAACCTGCTGTCAGAGAGGGGCTGCCCCCGGACAACAGGACCACCCTTTGCCTTGTGTCTTCAGCTGTGCATTAAAAGAGACAAGGTCTGCTGCGAGAAGAGGAACATCTCCCCACACCAAAACCTCCATCTGCCCTGATCTGGTGATAATTGTGAAACAAACATAGTCATATGTTTAGTATTACTTTTCTCGTTTAGTCATTCATTTATTACCATCAGCACAGGGACCTCCATCTGTAATCCAATTTGTCTATGTTCCTGTGAACAGAATTTAGGTTGTCAAAAAAATAACGATAATAATAATGATAATATCAATGATCAGTAATAATAATTATATTATTAATGGTGGTAATAACAATAATAAAATTAGCAACAATAATAATAATGATAACAATAATAATAATAACAACAATAACAGCAACAATAATAATAATATTCAGCATGATTGACAATTCTTATTGCTTTCTTTTGAAGTAAAAATATAGGGTTAATGTTTGACTTATAATTATTCCCCCATGTCTCCACACAATAACTGAGATATGGAAGAACAAGAGAACAATACAATACATAAAGTGAATTCTGGTTTAAAAAGGTTTTTATTTTACACATTATGGCAATAGTTTTAGCTAATTTAGTCCTTATATTATTTATATGTGGTTTCCAACTTACTTTACTATCAATAATAATACCCAGAAATTTATTTTCATATACTCTTTCTATTTCTGTATGATTGATTCGGATTTTAATTTGTGTATTAATTTTTCTATTTCCAAAGATTATATAATTTGTTTTATTTAAATTGAGTGATAGTTTATTGATATCAAACCACTTCTTTAATATTTTGAGCTCATTCTCTACTGTGTGCAGGAGCTGATCTAAATCTCCTCCAGAACAGTAAAGACTGGTATCATCTGCAAACAATATACACTTCAATTTTTTAAATATTTCACAGACATAATTTATATACATTATGAACAATTTAGGTCCCAATATAGAGCCTTGTGGAACTCCATGTGTAGTTCTCCTTATATCGCAATCAAAATTGTTCATATGTACAAACTGATGTCTGTTGCCAAGATAACTATTTAGCCATCACATCAAAACATGACCTATATGCTGCCTGCCAAGCTCACTCTCACCTCATCCCTTCACCACCCCCTTATGCAAGGACACACCCACTACCTACATATATATGCCTGCAATCTCCCCCTGGACCACTGCAATCGATTGGCATTGGCAGACGGATCCTTCCTGCAAAGCTTTACTTCATTCTGCACCTTGTTTCATTGGTAAGTACCATATCTTATATGTTTTAATATCTTACCTTCAGATCCACAGCTTTTTACTTACATTGCCCTGTTCTCATCTTGCTTTCTCCTGTCTCTTATATAGTCAACCTCATTATGACCTCCCCAACGAAAGTGAAAAAGTCTGGAGTGCCAATTGTGGACACCATCTTAAAAGATTTTACCCTCCTAATTGTGAGTTCCAATTTCAACCTTCCCTTCCACTACAAACTACTTTCAACAGTACCATTCTATAACGCTATTTCCACTGCTTCCCCTGCAGTACCAGGCTCAGGACACAGCCCTATCTACAGAAGAGAGAGTTGAAGGCATTGCACACCTCAGAGATATGATTTCATCAACGATCCTAACGCAGCACCGCCAATTTAACGCGGCAAACCAAAAAATCCAATATCTGCAGCAACAAATAGCAACCCTGCGTACCACCCTCAACAAAACTCAACAAAACCTGACCACAACCTCATCTGAAAGGGACAGATATAAAAATATCATTGACGACATCTTCGGCACAGACCCTGCTGGTAAGGCCTTACCTTTCATATACTATGAACCAATTGCAATCTTCCATTTTCGACACCTAAACATTTTCTATGTATGTATGTATGTATGTATGTATGTGTGAGTGTCTGTGTGAGTGTCTGTGTTTGTGCGTGTGTGTGTGTCTGTGTGTGTCTGTGTGTGTATGTGTGTGTCTCACTTTATAAATGTCTTGTCTACAGTATTGTTAGGTTTAATTAGCCCATTAGCCCCAAATCAAACATAATGTCTTTCTTCCCTGTTAACCCCTGTTACATGGCTTTTGGACAATGCAGTACTTCTTGTCTTGGCTCCTTCGGAAATTCATCTTTCAGGACCCTAACCTTCTTATGCCTTTCTCCCAGCAAACAAATCAACTGCAGATGCACTGACACCATGCACACCTGCAACTGAAACCTCACCAACCCCAGAAACCCAAGGTATGTTTTGCAACCTCCACCTATACAGCTGGATGTTTTTTCAATATGTCCATACCCTTCCTAACCAACATGTCCTTATCCTCCTCTGCAATGCCATTTCCCTGCTGCATTCCAAACATCCTCCCTGAAAACCAGAAGCTAAACTGCCCAACACAACCATGCCGCCACCAAATGTTCAAGGCCCTAAAGGTAAGCCATACACACATCTCCTTCTTTACATTATAATCTTCCATCTACACTCTCTACATGCCTTAACACTGTGTTCTCTGATTTCCCCATTCCCCTGCATCCTGGCCCAGATGACACAACTTCTCCCTGTGTAAAGCTCTGTCTTCCAGAACAAACTCAAAGTAAATTAGACTACATTTATGCCTCCTACTGGGCCCTTCCCCCTCCACTCTGCAAACTCCCCCTCACCCCTCAAAGTTCTACCTATACTGTCATTTGCATTTATCAACACATTCTCATGTCAATGTCATGCTAAGACAACTATCTTTTCCCAATAACCATGTTCTCCATTTTCTTCAACAGACACCAACACTGCTCCCACGAATCCAAATGATTTCTCTTAACATCACATTCTGACCTTGCTTCCAGCTCTTGTCTCAACTCGTCCTCACTTTAGCCAATTTTTTTCATTTGGTGTGATTGTTTTATTCCTTGTTTCCTGTTTTTTGTATATATCTCCTTGTTATATATATTTTATATATATTATATATATATTCATCTTTCAGATTTCATTTTTACTGTGTGCACTTTGCTGTTCTTAAATAAATCACATTTTACTTGCATATCCTCGTCTCCTCTGCTTTCTTCCAAACACTAATCACGTACACCAGCCCAATCCAATTCTAATTCACCTCTGGTACAATACTTTTTCATATAATCTTTTCTGCTAATCCACCCCCTCATACACCCAGGCCACTCAATTCTAAACAATTGCATTACAAAAACAACATTACTACCAGCCCTTGGCTTGTATTCTCTATACTTATGTCAAAGACTAATGTCCTCACTTGTAAGGTGCTTTGGTTTCAAACACACACACAGACACACACACGCACACACACACACACACACACACACACACACACACGCACACACACACACACACACACACACACACTCACAGCAGCAGACATTCAATCCCTCATAGCAGCAACAAAGCAAAAACGAATTTACAAATAATCTGTATTAAAAAATATTTTAAAATGTCTCTACAACGCCACCTCGAAAATCAAAATGCATAGCGCCTATGGCTATACCCGAAAAATTAACCTGGTGGCGAAGGCGCCATTTCCTCTCAAACTTCGACGAGTGATAATTCACACATACTTTGGCCGATTTTACTCAAACTTTAATCGTTGGTGGACACTCCGGCCCTGAACAGATTTCTATAAGAAAATCTGAAATGGACGATATAGCGCCCCCTAGGGAAGTGCAAAATTTTATTTTGTCGTAGACATACCAAATTTGGTACACACATTCGTGACAGGGTCTCGATCAAAAATCTCAATGATGACCCCGGGCATCTCCCATCGTGTTGCCATGGCAACAGGCCAAACATCTGTCATTGTCATTAGGATTCTCTGGAAAAACTTTGGTGTAGTCAAACAAAGTTTGGTACACAGATGCATCATGGGAAGATAAACAAAAAGTATATTATACCGTTGCTAGGCAACCAACCAGCCATTTTGGATAGACCCTGTGACCTGGTGGCGAAGGCGCCATTTCCTGTCAAACTTCGACGAGTGATAATTCGCACATACTTTGGCCGATTTTACTCAAACTTTAATCGTTGGTGAACACCCCGGCCCTACACAGATTGATATAAGAAAATCTCAATTGGCCGTAATAGCGCCCCCTAGGGAGATTGCATGGAACAGAAAAATTTTACTTTGTCGTAGACACACCAAATTTGGACCAGACATTTGTGACATGGTCTCGATCAAGAAACACAGTGACACCCCCACTCCATCTCACATCATGTTGCCATGGTAACAGGTCAAACATCTGTCCCTGCCATTAGGATGCCCGGCAAAAACTTTGGTGTAGCCTCACCTAATTTGGTACATAGATGGTTCATGGGAATAGGAAAATGGCGCGTTAGCAGGGGGCTGCGAGTGCAAGCGAGGGCCGATCATCGCCGCTTGCGGCTATATTTATTATTATTCTTGTTCTTGTTCACACGCTTTTGGGCAATTTGGAGCATGTTCCCATGCTTCAAAACGAACGTGACTTTGCAGGGACATCACGTAGGGCGGCAGCTACGCCTCCAAAAAGACCCATCCCCCGGTGACCCCCAGGAGCTCGATAGCGCCCCCTAGCGCGTTGTCTTTCGGGGCTGGCATACCGTTTAAGATAGGCGCACGAAATTCGGTAGGGACGTGTATCTCAATAAGACAAACAAACGCCTCACTGCAATGTCATGTCCACGCCCAACAGGAAGTGAGATAATTGGCTTTTTGTGAAATTTGACATACAATGGAATTTGAAACACTTCTCCTACACCGTACCTCAGATGGGCTTAAATTTTGGTGAACATAATCTGAAGATGTTGGAGATGTTAAATTGCGAAGGATTTTCAAATAGGCGGTAATATGACGATACAGCGGATCGATAAAATTAGGTATGAGTTATGAGTTATGGATGGGAGTTATTTATTGAATTTGGAGTTCCGTTTAAGATAGGCGCACGAAATTCGGTAGGGACGTGTATCTCAATAAGACGAACAAACGCCTCACTGCAATGTCATGGCCACGCCCAACAGGAAGTGAGATAATTGGCATTTTGTGTGATTTTGTAATATTGGACAGACAATGGAATTTGAAACACTTCTCCTACACCGAACCTCAGATGGGCTTAAATTTTGGTGAACATAATCTTAAGACGTTGGAGATGTTAAATTGCGAAGGATTTTCAAATAGGCGGTAATATGACGATACGGCGGATCGATAAACTTAGGTATTTATTGAATGGGAGTTATGAATGGGAGGTTTTTATTGAATTTGGAGTTCTTCCTCAGACTAAAACTTCACAGGGTAATGTACATGAGGACTACCAAGATTTTCATGCCAAATAACTGGCAGTCTGACATAGCGCCCCCATATGACAGGCCAGTGAACTGTCAGAAATCTACCGCTAGCTGAGCCCCTAACAGGAAAAATTGTCCAATATGGCTTACCATTTTTGCCAGGCACACGAAATTCGGTAAGGGTTTGCGTCTCAGTAAGACGAACAAACGCAGGTGCGAGGTCCCGACCAACGCCGCTTGCGGCTTTAATTATTATTATTCTTGTTCTTGTTCACACTCGCTGGGGCAATTTTGAGCATGTTCCCATGCTTCAAAACGAACGAAACTTTGCACGGGCATCACAAAGTGCTGCCAGTACGACCACACAAAGTCCCGTCCCCCAGTGACCCCCAGGAGCTCGATAGCGCCCCCTAGCGTGTTGTCTTTCGGGGCTGGCATACCGTTTAAGATAGGCGCACGAAATTCGGTAGGGACGTGTATCTCAATAAGACGAACAAACGCCTCACTGCAATGTCATGGCCACGCCCAACAGGAAGTGAGATAATTGGGCTTTTGTGTGATTTTTGGGTATTGGACATAGAATGGAATTTGAAACACTTCTCCTACACCGTACCTCAGATAGGCTTAAATTTTGGTGAACATAATCTTAAGACGTTGGAGATGTTAAATTGCGAAGGATTTTCAAATAGGCGGTAATATGACGATACGGCGGATCGATAAAGTTAGGTATTTATTGAATGGGAGTGATGAGTTATGAATGGGAGGTATTTGTTGCTAGGCAACGCCCTGATCAAAGGTCTTTGATCTTTGTACCTTTGATCTGATATAGCTGCAAGCAGCAATGTGGGGACAAGCATCGAAGGTTCATGTAGGCCTCAGCATGGAGGCCACATGCAGGGTCTGACAGGGTCTAACAGAGTCTGACAGGGTCTGACAGGGTCTGACAGGGTCTGACAGGGTCTGTTCTGACAGGGTATCTACAATGTCATGGCCACACCCAACAGGAAGTGAGATAATTGTGCCAGGCACACGAAATTTGGTATGGCTGTGCGTCTCAGTAAGACGAACAAACGCAGGTGCGAGGTCCCGACCAACGCCGCTTGCGGCTTTAATTAGGGACCGAGCCCCGAAGGGGGACGAAGGTCCCTATTGTTGTTGCTTTGTTTCCCTATTATTATTATTATTATTATTATTATTCTTGTTCTTGTTCACACTCGCTGGGGCAATTTTGAGCATGTTCCCATGCTTCAAAACGAACGAAACTTTGCACGGGCATCACAAAGTGCTGCCAGTACGACCACACAAAGTCCCGTCCCCCAGTGACCCCCAGGAGCTCGATAGCGCCCCCTAGCGCGTTGTCTTTCGGGGCTGGCATACCGTTTAAGATAGGCGCACGAAATTCGGTAGGGACGTGTATCTCAATAAGACGAACAAACGCCTCACTGCAATGTCATGGCCACGCCCAACAGGAAGTGAGATAATTGGGCTTTTGTGTGATTTTTGGGTATTGGACATAGAATGGAATTTGAAACACTTCTCCTACACCGTACCTCAGATGGGCTTAAATTTTGGTGAACATAATCTTAAGACGTTGGAGATGTTAAATTGCGAAGGATTTTCAAATAGGCGGTAATATGACGATACGGCGGATCGATAAAGTTAGGTATGGAATTTGAAACACTTCTCCTACACCGTACCTCAGATAGGCTTAAATTTTGGTGAACATAATCTTAAGACGTTGGAGATGTTAAATTGCGAAGGATTTTCAAATAGGCGGTAATATGACGATACGGCGGATCGATAAAATTAGGTATTTATTGAATGGAAGTGATGAGTTATGAATTGGAGGTATTTGTTGCTAGGCAACGCCCTGATCAAAGGTCTTTGATCTTTGTACCTTTGATCTGATATAGCTGCAAGCAGCAATGTGGGGACAAGCATCGAAGGTTCATGTAGGCCTCAGCATGTAGGCCACATGCAGGGTCTGACAGGGTCTAACAGAGTCTGACAGGGTCTGACAGGGTCTGACAGGGTCTGACAGGGTCTGACAGGGTCTGACAGAGTCTGACAGGGTCTAACAGAGTCTGACAGGGTCTGACAGGGTCTGACAGGGTCTGTTCTGACAGGGTATCTACAATGTCATGGCCACGCCCAACAGGAAGTGAGATAATTGTGCCAGGCACACGAAATTTCGTATGGCTGTGCGTCTCAGTAAGACGAACAAACGCAGGTGCGAGGTCCCGACCAACGCCGCTTGCGGCTTTAATTATTATTATTCTTGTTCTTGTTCACACTCGCTGGGGCAATTTTGAGCATGTTCCCATGCTTCAAAACGAACGAAACTTTGCACGGGCATCACAAAGTGCTGCCAGTACGACCACACAAAGTCCCGTCCCCCAGTGACCCCCAGGAGCTCGATAGCGCCCCCTAGCGCGTTGTCTTTCGGGGCTGGCATACCGTTTAAGATAGGCGCACGAAATTCGGTAGGGACGTGTATCTCAATAAGACGAACAAATGCCTCACTGCAATGTCATGGCCACGCCCAACAGGAAGTGAGATAATTGGCCTTTTGTGTGATTTTGGGGTATTTGACATAGAATGGAATTTGAAACACTTCTCCTACACCGTACCTCAGATGGGCTTAAATTTTGGTGAACATAATCTTAAGACGTTGGAGATGTTAAATTGCGAAGGATTTTCAAATAGGCGGTAATATGACGATACGGCGGATCGATAAAGTTAGGTATGGAATTTGAAACACTTCTCCTACACCGTACCTCAGATAGGCTTAAATTTTGGTAAACATAATCTTAAGACGTTGGAGATGTTAAATTGCGAAGGATTTTCAAATAGGCGGTAATATGACGATACGGCAGATCGATAAAGTTAGGTATTTATTGAATGGGAGTGATGAGTTATGAATGGGAGGTATTTGTTGCTAGGCAACGCCCTGATCAAAGGTCTTTGATCTTTGTACCTTTGATCTGATATAGCTGCAAGCAGCAATGTGGGGACAAGCATCGAAGGTTCATGTAGGCCTCAGCATGGAGGCCACATGCAGGGTCTGACAGGGTCTAACAGAGTCTGACAGGGTCTGACAGGGTCTGACAGGGTCTGACAGGGTCTGTTCTGACAGGGTATCTACAATGTCATGGCCACGCCCAACAGGAAGTGAGATAATTGTGCCAGGCACACGAAATTTGGTATGGCTGTGCGTCTCAGTAAGACGAACAAACGCAGGTGCGAGGTCCCGACCAACGCCGCTTGCGGCTTTAATTAGGGACCGAGCCCCGAAGGGGGACGAAGGTCCCTATTGTTGTTGCTTTGTTTCCCTATTATTAGGGACCGAGCCCGAAGGGGGACGAAGGTCCCTATTGTTGTTGCTTTGTTTCCGTATTATTATTATTATTATTATTCTTGTTCATACACGCTGGGGCAATTTTGAGCATGTTCCCATGCTTCAAAACGAACGAAACTTTGCACGGGCATCACAAAGTCCTGCCAGTACGACCACACAAAGTCTCGTCCCCCAGTGACCCCCAGGAGCTCGATAGCGCCCCCTAGCGCGTTGTCTTTCGGGGCTGGCATACCGTTTAAGATAGGCGCACGAAATTCGGTAGGGACGTGTATCTCAATAAGACGAACAAATGCCTCACTGCAATGTCATGGCCACGCCCAACAGGAAGTGAGATAATTGGCATTTTGTGTGATTTTGGGGTATTGGACATAGAATGGAATTTGAAACACTTCTCCTACACCGTACCTCAGATGGGCTTAAATTTTGGTGAACATAATCTTAAGACGTTGGAGATGTTAAATTGCGAAGGATTTTCAAATAGGCGGTAATATGACGATACGGCGGATCGATAAAGTTAGGTATGGAATTTGAAACACTTCTCCTACACCGTACCTCAGATGGGCTTAAATTTTGGTGAACATAATCTTAAGACGTTGGAGATGTAAAATTGCGAAGGATTTTCAAATAGGCGGTAATATGACGATACGGCGGATCGATAAAGTTAGGTATTTATTGAATGGGAGTGATGAGTTATGAATGGGAGGTATTTGTTGCTAGGCAACGCCCTGATCAAAGGTCTTTGATCTTTGTACCTTTGATCTGATATAGCTGCAAGCAGCAATGTGGGGACAAGCATCAAAGGTTCATGTAGGCCTCAGCATGTAGGCCACATGCAGGGTCTGACAGGGTCTAACAGAGTCTGACAGGGTCTGACAGGGTCTGACAGGGTCTGTTCTGACAGGGTATCTACAATGTCATGGCCACGCCCAACAGGAAGTGAGATAATTGTGCCAGGCACACGAAATTTGGTATGGCTGTGCGTCTCAGTAAGACGAACAAACGCAGGTGCGAGGTCCCGACCAACGCCGCTTGCGGCTTTAATTATTATTATTCTTGTTCTTGTTCACACTCGCTGGGGCAATTTTGAGCATGTTCCCATGCTTCAAAACGAACGAAACTTTGCACGGGCATCACAAAGTGCTGCCAGTACGACCACACAAAGTCCCGTCCCCCAGTGACCCCCAGGAGCTCGATAGCGCCCCCTAGCGCGTTGTCTTTCGGGGCTGGCATACCGTTTAAGATAGGAGCATGAAATTCGGTAGGGACGTGTATCTCAATAAGACGAACAAATGCCTCACTGCAATGTCATGGCCACGCCCAACAGGAAGTGAGATAATTGGCCTTTTGTGTGATTTTGGGGTATTTGACATAGAATGGAATTTGAAACACTTCTCCTACACCGTACCTCAGATGGGCTTAAATTTTAGTGAACATAATCTTAAGACGTTGGAGATGTTAAATTGCGAAGGATTTTCAAATAGGCGGTAATATGACGATACGGCGGATCGATAAAGTTAGGTATGGAATTTGAAACACTTCTCCTACACCGTACCTCAGATAGGCTTAAATTTTGGTGAACATAATCTTAAGACGTTGGAGATGTTAAATTGCGAAGGATTTTCAAATAGGCGGTAATATGACGATACGGCGGATCAATAAAGTTAGGTATTTATTGAATGGGAGTGATGAGTTATGAATGGGAGGTATTTGTTGCTAGGCAACGCCCTGATCAAAGGTCTTTGATCTTTGTACCTTTGATCTGATATAGCTGCAAGCAGCAATGTGGGGACAAGCATCGAAGGTTCATGTAGGCCTCAGCATGTAGGCCACATGCAGGGTCTAACAGAGTCTGACAGGGTCTGACAGGGTCTGACAGGGTCTGACAGGGTCTGTTCTGACAGGGTATCTACAATGTCATGGCCACGCCCAACAGGAAGTGAGATAATTGTGCCAGGCACACGAAATTTCGTATGGCTGTGCGTCTCAGTAAGACGAACAAACGCAGGTGCGAGGTCCCGACCAACGCCGCTTGCGGCTTTAATTAGGGACCGAGCCCGAAGGGGGACGAAGGTCCCTATTGTTGTTGCTTTGTTTCCGTATTATTATTATTATTATTCTTGTTCATACACGCTGGGGCAATTTTGAGCATGTTCCCATGCTTCAAAACGAACGAAACTTTGCACGGGCATCACAAAGTGCTGCCAGTACGACCACACAAAGTCCCGTCCCCCAGTGACCCCCAGGAGCTCGATAGCGCCCCCTAGCGCGTTGTCTTTCGGGGCTGGCATACCGTTTAAGATAGGCGCACGAAATTCGGTAGGGATGTGTATCTCAATAAGACGAACAAACGCCTCACTGCAATGTCATGGCCACACCCAACAGGAAGTGAGATAATTGGGCTTTTGTGTGATTTTTGGGTATTGGACATAGAATGGAATTTGAAACACTTCTCCTACACCGTACCTCAGATGGGCTTAAATTTTGGTGAACATAATCTTAAGACGTTGGAGATGTTAAATTGCGAAGGATTTTCAAATAGGCAGTAATATGACGATACGGCGGATCGATAAAGTTAGGTATGGAATTTGAAACACTTCTCCTACACCGTACCTCAGATAGGCTTAAATTTTGGTGAACATAATCTTAAGACGTTGGAGATGTAAAATTGCGAAGGATTTTCAAATAGGCGGTAATATGACGATACGGCGGATCGATAAAGTTAGGTATTTATTGAATGGGAGTGATGAGTTATGAATGGGAGGTATTTGTTGCTAGGCAACGCCCTGATCAAAGGTCTTTGATCTTTGTACCTTTGATCTGATATAGCTGCAAGCAGCAATGTGGGGACAAGCATCGAAGGTTCATGTAGGCCTCAGCATGTAGGCCACATGCAGGGTCTGACAGGGTCTGACAGAGTCTGACAGGGTCTAACAGAGTCTGACAGGGTCTGACAGGGTCTGACAGGGTCTGTTCTGACAGGGTATCTACAATGTCATGGCCACGCCCAACAGGAAGTGAGATAATTGTGCCAGGCACACGAAATTTCGTATGGCTGTGCGTCTCAGTAAGACGAACAAACGCAGGTGCGAGGTCCCGACCAACGCCGCTTGCGGCTTTAATTATTATTATTCTTGTTCTTGTTCACACTCGCTGGGGCAATTTTGAGCATGTTCCCATGCTTCAAAACGAACGAAACTTTGCACGGGCATCACAATGTGCTGCCAGTACGACCACACAAAGTCCCGTCCCCCAGTGACCCCCAGGAGCTCGATAGCGCCCCCTAGCGCGTTGTCTTTCGGGGCTGGCATACCGTTTAAGATAGGCGCACGAAATTCGGTAGGGACGTGTATCTCAATAAGACGAACAAACGCCTCACTGCAATGTCATGGCCACGCCCAACAGGAAGTGAGATAATTGGGCTTTTGTGTGATTTTTGGGTATTGGACATAGAATGGAATTTGAAACACTTCTCCTACACCGTACCTCAGATAGGCTTAAATTTTGGTGAACATAATCTTAAGACGTTGGAGATGTTAAATTGCGAAGGATTTTCAAATAGGCGGTAATATGACGATACGGCGGATCGATAAAGTTAGGTATTTATTGAATGGGAGTGATGAGTTATGAATGGGAGGTATTTGTTGCTAGGCAACGCCCTGATCAAAGGTCTTTGATCTTTGTACCTTTGATCTGATATAGCTGCAAGCAGCAATGTGGGGACAAGCATCGAAGGTTCATGTAGGCCTCAGCATGTAGGCCACATGCAGGGTCTGACAGGGTCTGACAGAGTCTGACAGGGTCTAACAGAGTCTGACAGGGTCTGACAGGGTCTGACAGGGTCTGACAGGGTCTGTTCTGACAGGGTATCTACAATGTCATGGCCACGCCCAACAGGAAGTGAGATAATTGTGCCAGGCACACGAAATTTCGTATGGCTGTGCGTCTCAGTAAGACGAACAAACGCAGGTGCGAGGTCCCGACCAACGCCGCTTGCGGCTTTAATTAGGGACCGAGCCCGAAGGGGGACGAAGGTCCCTATTGTTGTTGCTTTGTTTCCGTATTATTAGGGACCGAGCCCCGAAGGGGGACGAAGGTCCCTATTGTTGTTGCTTTGTTTCCGTATTATTATTATTATTATTATTCTTGTTCATACACGCTGGGGCAATTTTGAGCATGTTCCCATGCTTCAAAACGAACGAAACTTTGCACGGGCATCACAAAGTCCTGCCAGTACGACCACACAAAGTCTCGTCCCCCAGTGACCCCCAGGAGCTCGATAGCGCCCCCTAGCGCGTTGTCTTTCGGGGCTGGCATACCGTTTAAGATAGGCGCACGAAATTCGGTAGGGACGTGTATCTCAATAAGACGAACAAATGCCTCACTGCAATGTCATGGCCACGCCCAACAGGAAGTGAGATAATTGGCCTTTTGTGTGATTTTGGGGTATTGGACATAGAATGGAATTTGAAACACTTCTCCTACACCGTACCTCAGATGGGCTTAAATTTTGGTGAACATAATCTTAAGATGTTGGAGATGTTAAATTGCGAAGGATTTTCAAATAGGTGGTAATATGACGATACGGCGGATCGATAAAGTTAGGTATGGAATTTGAAACACTTCTCCTACACCGTACCTCAGATAGGCTTCAATTTTGGTGAACATAATCTTAAGACGTTGGAGATGTTAAATTGCGAAGGATTTTCAAATAGGCGGTAATATGACAATACGGCGGATCGATAAAGTTAGGTATTTATTGAATGGGAGTGATGAGTTATGAATGGGAGGTATTTGTTGCTAGGCAACGCCCTGATCAAAGGTCTTTGATCTTTGTACCTTTGATCTGATATAGCTGCAAGCAGCAATGTGGGGACAAGCATCGAAGGTTCATGTAGGCCTCAGCATGTAGGCCACATGCAGGGTCTGACAGGGTCTAACAGAGTCTGACAGGGTCTAACAGAGTCTGACAGGGTCTGACAGGGTCTGACAGGGTCTGACAGGGTCTGTTCTGACAGGGTATCTACAATGTCATGGCCACGCCCAACAGGAAGTGAGATAATTGTGCCAGGCACACGAAATTTGGTATGGCTGTGCGTCTCAGTAAGACGAACAAACGCAGGTGCGAGGTCCCGACCAACGCCGCTTGCGGCTTTAATTAGGGACCGAGCCCGAAGGGGCACGAAGGTCCCTATTGTTGTTGCTTTGTTTCCCTATTATTATTATTATTATTATTATTATTATTATTATTATTATTATTCTTGTTCTTGTTCACACTCGCTGGGGCAATTTTGAGCATGTTCCCATGCTTCAAAACGAACGAAACTTTGCACGGGCATCACAAAGTGCTGCCAGTACGACCACACAAAGTCCCGTCCCCCAGTGACCCCCAGGAGCTCGATAGCGCCCCCTAGCGCGTTGTCTTTCGGGGCTGGCATACCGTTTAAGATAGGCGCACGAAATTCGGTAGGGACGTGTATCTCAATAAGACGAACAAACGCCTCACTGCAATGTCATGGCCACGCCCAACAGGAAGTGAGATAATTGGGCTTTTGTGTGATTTTGGGGTATTGGACATAGAATGGAATTTGAAACACTTCTCCTACACCGTACCTCAGATGGGCTTAAATTTTGGTGAACATAATCTTAAGACGTTGGAGATGTTAAATTGCGAAGGATTTTCAAATAGGCAGTAATTTGACGATACGGCGGATCGATAAAGTTAGGTATGGAATTTGAAACACTTCTCCTACACCGTACCTCAGATAGGCTTAAATTTTGGTGAACATAATCTTAAGACGTTGGAGATGTAAAATTGCGAAGGATTTTCAAATAGGCGGTAATATGACGATACGGCGGATCGATAAAGTTAGGTATTTATTGAATGGGAGTGATGAGTTATGAATGGGAGGTATTTGTTGCTAGGCAACGCCCTGATCAAAGGTCTTTGATCTTTGTACCTTTGATCTGATATAGCTGCAAGCAGCAATGTGGGGACAAGCATCGAAGGTTCATGTAGGCCTCAGCATGTAGGCCACATGCAGGGTCTGACAGGGTCTGACAGAGTCTGACAGGGTCTGACAGGGTCTGACAGGGTCTGTTCTGACAGGGTATCTACAATGTCATGGCCACGCCCAACAGGAAGTGAGATAATTGTGCCAGGCACACGAAATTTGGTATGGCTGTGCGTCTCAGTAAGACGAACAAACGCAGGTGCGAGGTCCCGACCAACGCCGCTTGCGGCTTTAATTAGGGACCGAGCCCCGAAGGGGGACGAAGGTCCCTATTGTTGTTGCTTTGTTTCCCTATTATTATTAGGGACCGAGCCCCGAAGGGGGACGAAGGTCCCTATTGTTGTTGCTTTGTTTCCCTATTATTATTATTCTTGTTCTTGTTCACACTCGCTGGGGCAATTTTGAGCATGTTCCCATGCTTCAAAACGAACGAAACTTTGCACGGGCATCACAAAGTGCTGCCAGTACGACCACACAAAGTCCCGTCCCCCAGTGACCCCCAGGAGCTCGATAGCGCCCCCTAGCGCGTTGTCTTTCGGGGCTGGCATACCGTTTAAGATAGGCGCACGAAATTCGGTAGGGACGTGTATCTCAATAAGACGAACAAACGCCTCACTGCAATGTCATGGCCACGCCCAACAGGAAGTGAGATAATTGGGCTTTTGTGTGATTTTTGGGTATTGGACATAGAATGGAATTTGAAACACTTCTCCTACACCGTACCTCAGATGGGCTTAAATTTTGGTGAACATAATCTTAAGACGTTGGAGATGTTAAATTGCGAAGGATTTTCAAATAGGCGGTAATATGACGATACGGCGGATCGATAAAGTTAGGTATGGAATTTGAAACACTTCTCCTACACCGTACCTCAGATAGGCTTAAATTTTGGTGAACATAATCTTAAGACGTTGGAGATGTTAAATTGCGAAGGATTTTCAAATAGGCGGTAATATGACGATACGGCGGATCGATAAAATTAGGTATTTATTGAATGGGAGTGATGAGTTATGAATGGGAGGTATTTGTTGCTAGGCAACGCCCTGATCAAAGGTCTTTGATCTTTGTACCTTTGATCTGATATAGCTGCAAGCAGCAATGTGGGGACAAGCATTGAAGGTTCATGTAGGCCTCAGCATGGAGGCCACATGCAGGGTCTGACAGGGTCTAACAGAGTCTGACAGGGTCTAACAGAGTCTGACAGGGTCTGACAGGGTCTGTTCTGACAGGGTATCTACAATGTCATGGCCACGCCCAACAGGAAGTGAGATAATTGTGCCAGGCACACGAAATTTCGTATGGCTGTGCGTCTCAGTAAGACGAACAAACGCAGGTGCGAGGTCCCGACCAACGCCGCTTGCGGCTTTAATTATTATTATTCTTGTTCTTGTTCACACTCGCTGGGGCAATTTTGAGCATGTTCCCATGCTTCAAAACGAACGAAACTTTGCACGGGCATCACAAAGTGCTGCCAGTACGACCACACAAAGTCCCGTCCCCCAGTGACCCCCAGGAGCTCGATAGCGCCCCCTAGCGCGTTGTCTTTCGGGGCTGGCATACCGTTTAAGATAGGCGCACGAAATTCGGTAGGGACGTGTATCTCAATAAGACGAACAAACACCTCACTGCAATGTCATGGCCACACCCAACAGGAAGTGAGATAATTGGGCTTTTGTGTGATTTTTGGGTATTGGACATAGAATGGAATTTGAAACACTTCTCCTACACCGTACCTCAGATGGGCTTAAATTTTGGTGAACATAATCTTAAGACGTTGGAGATGTTAAATTGCAAAGGATTTTCAAATAGGCGGTAATATGACGATACGGCGGATCGATAAAGTTAGGTATGGAATTTGAAACACTTCTCCTACACCGTACCTCAGATGGGCTTAAATTTTGGTGAACATAATCTTAAGACGTTGGAGATGTTAAATTGCGAAGGATTTTCAAATAGGCGGTAATATGACGATACGGCGGATCGATAAAATTAGGTATTTATTGAATGGGAGTGATGAGTTATGAATGGGAGGTATTTGTTGCTAGGCAACGCCCTGATCAAAGGTCTTTGATCTTTGTACCTTTGATCTGATATAGCTGCAAGCAGCAATGTGGGGACAAGCATCGAAGGTTCATGTAGGCCTCAGCATGTAGGCCACATGCAGGGTCTGACAGGGTCTGACAGAGTCTGACAGGGTCTAACAGAGTCTGACAGGGTCTGACAGGGTCTAACAGGGTCTGACAGGGTCTGTTCTGACAGGGTATCTACAATGTCATGGCCACGCCCAACAGGAAGTGAGATAATTGTGCCAGGCACACGAAATTTCGTATGGCTGTGCGTCTCAGTAAGACGAACAAACGCAGGTGCGAGGTCCCGACCAACGCCGCTTGCGGCTTTAATTATTATTATTATTATTATTCTTGTTCATACACGCTGGGGCAATTTTGAGCATGTTCCCATGCTTCAAAACGAACGAAACTTTGCACGGGCATCACAAAGTGCTGCCAGTACGACCACACAAAGTCCCGTCCCCCAGTGACCCCCAGGAGCTCGATAGCGCCCCCTAGCGCGTTGTCTTTCGGGGCTGGCATACCGTTTAAGATAGGCGCACGAAATTTGAGTAGGGACGTGTATCTCAATAAGACGAACAAACGCCTCACTGCAATGTCATGGCCACGCCCAACAGGAAGTGAGATAATTGGGCTTTTGTGTGATTTTTGGGTATTGGACATAGAATGGAATTTGAAACACTTCTCCTACACCGTACCTCAGATGGGCTTAAATTTTGGTGAACATAATCTTAAGACGTTGGAGATGTTAAATTGCGAAGGATTTTCAAATAGGCGGTAATATGACGATACGGCGGATCGATAAAGTTAGGTATTTATTGAATGGGAGTGATGAGTTATGAATGGGAGTTATTTGTTGCTAGGCAACGCCCTGATCAAAGGTCTTTGATCTTTGTACCTTTGATCTGATATAGCTGCAAGCAGCAATGTGGGGACAAGCATCGAAGGTTCATGTAGGCCTCAGCATGTAGGCCACATGCAGGGTCTGACAGGGTCTAACAGAGTCTGACAGGGTCTAACAGAGTCTGACAGGGTCTGACAGGGTCTGTTCTGACAGGGTATCTACAATGTCATGGCCACGCCCAACAGGAAGTGAGATAATTGTGCCAGGCACACGAAATTCGGTATGGGTGTGCGTCTCAGTAAGACGAACAAACGCAGGTGCGAGGTCCCGACCAACGCCGCTTGCGGCTTTAATTAGGGACCGAGCCCGAAGGGGGACGAAGGTCCCTATTGTTGTTGCTTTGTTTCCGTATTATTATTATTATTCTTGTTCATACACGCTGGGGCAATTTTGAGCATGTTCCCATGCTTCAAAACGAACGAAACTTTGCACGGGCATCACAAAGTGCTGCCAGTACGACCACACAAAGTCTCGTCCCTGGGGGACCTGGGGGTCCCTGGGAGACCCCCACTGGGGGACCCCCAGTGGGGGGTCTCCTAGACCGTACCTCAGATGGGCATAAATTTTGGTAAGCATAATCTTAAGACGTTGGAGATGTTAAATTGCGAAGGATTTTCAAATAGGCGGTAATATGACGATACGGCGGATCAATAAAGTTAGGTATGGAATTTGAAACACTTCTCCTACACCGTACCTCAGATAGGCTTAAATTTTGGTGAACATAATCTTAAGACGTTGGAGATGTTAAATTGCGAAGGATTTTCAAATAGGCGGTAATATGACGACACGGCGGATCAATAAAGTTAGGTATTTATTGAATGGGAGTGATGAGTTATGAATGGGAGGTATTTGTTGCTAGGCAACGCCCTGATCAAAGGTCTTTGATCTTTGTACCTTTGATCTGATATAGCTGCAAGCAGCAATGTGGGGACAAGCATCGAAGGTTCATGTAGGCCTCAGCATGTAGGCCACATGCAGGGTCTGACAGGGTCTAACAGAGTCTGACAGGGTCTGACAGGGTCTGTTCTGACAGGGTATCTACAATGTCATGGCCACGCCCAACAGGAAGTGAGATAATTGTGCCAGGCACACGAAATTTGGTATGGCTGTGCGTCTCAGTAAGACGAACAAACGCAGGTGCGAGGTCCCGACCAACGCCGCTTGCGGCTTTAATTAGGGACCGAGCCCGAAGGGGGACGAAGGTCCCTATTGTTGTTGCTTCGTTTCCGTATTATTATTATTATTATTATTATTATTCTTGTTCATACACGCTGGGGCAATTTTGAGCATGTTCCCATGCTTCAAAACGAACGAAACTTTGCACGGGCATCACAAAGTGCTGCCAGTACGACCACACAAAGTCTCGTCCCCCAGTGACCCCCAGGAGCTCGATAGCGCCCCCTAGCGCGTTGTCTTTCGGGGCTGGCATACCGTTTAAGATAGGCGCACGAAATTCGGTAGGGACGTGTATCTCAATAAGACGAACAAACGCCTCACTGCAATGTCATGGCCACGCCCAACAGGAAGTGAGATAATTGGCCTTTTGTGTGATTTTGGGGTATTTGACTTAGAATGGAATTTGAAACACTTCTCCTACACCGTACCTCAGATGGGCTTAAATTTTGGTGAACATAATCTTAAGATGTTGGAGATGTGAAATTGCGAAGGATTTTCAAATAGGCGGTAATATGACGATACGGCGGATCGATAAACTTAGGTATTTATTGAATGGGAGTGATGAGCTATGAATGGGAGGTATTTGTTGCTAGGCAACGCCCTGATCAAAGGTCTTTGATCTTTGTACCTTTGATCTGATATAGCTGCAAGCAGCAATGTGGGGACAAGCATCGAAGGTTCATGTAGGCCTCAGCATGTAGGCCACATGCAGGGTCTGACAGGGTCTAACAGAGTCTGACAGGGTCTGACAGAGTCTGACAGGGTCTGACAGGGTCTGACAGGGTCTGTTCTGACAGGGTATCTACAATGTCATGGCCACGCCCAACAGGAAGTGAGATAATTGTGCCAGGCACACGAAATTTGGTATGGCTGTGCGTCTCAGTAAGACGAACAAACGCAGGTGCGAGGTCCCGACCAACGCCGCTTGCGGCTTTAATTATTAGGGACCGAGCCCCGAAGGGGGACGAAGGTCCCTATTGTTGTTGCTTTGTTTCCCTATTATTATTATTATTATTATTATTATTATTATTATTATTATTATTCTTGTTCTTGTTCACACTCGCTGGGGCAATTTTGAGCATGTTCCCATGCTTCAAAACGAACGAAACTTTGCACGGGCATCACAAAGTGCTGCCAGTACGACCACACAAAGTCCCGTCCCCCAGTGACCCCCAGGAGCTCGATAGCGCCCCCTAGCGCGTTGTCTTTCGGGGCTGGCATACCGTTTAAGATAGGCGCACGAAATTCGGTAGGGACGTGTATCTCAATAAGACGAACAAACGCCTCACTGCAATGTCATGGCCACGCCCAACAGGAAGTGAGATAATTGGGCTTTTGTGTGATTTTTGGGTATTGGACATAGAATGGAATTTGAAACACTTCTCCTACACCGTACCTCAGATGGGCTTAAATTTTGGTGAACATAATCTTAAGACGTTGGAGATGTTAAATTGCGAAGGATTTTCAAATAGGCGGTAATATGACGATACGGCGGATCGATAAAGTTAGGTATGGAATTTGAAACACTTCTCCTACACCGTACCTCAGATAGGCTTAAATTTTGGTGAACATAATCTTAAGACGTTGGAGATGTTAAATTGCGAAGGATTTTCAAATAGGCGGTAATATGACAATACGGCGGATCGATAAAGTTAGGTATTTATTGAATGGGAGTGATGAGTTATGAATGGGAGGTATTTGTTGCTAGGCAACGCCCTGATCAAAGGTCTTTGATCTTTGTACCTTTGATCTGATATAGCTGCAAGCAGCAATGTGGGGACAAGCATCGAAGGTTCATGTAGGCCTCAGCATGTAGGCCACATGCAGGGTCTGACAGGGTCTAACAGAGTCTGACAGGGTCTGACAGGGTCTGACAGGGTCTGACAGGGTCTGTTCTGACAGGGTATCTACAATGTCATGGCCACGCCCAACAGGAAGTGAGATAATTGTGCCAGGCACACGAAATTTCGTATGGCTGTGCGTCTCAGTAAGACGAACAAACGCAGGTGCGAGGTCCCGACCAACGCCGCTTGCGGCTTTAATTAGGCCCGAGCGCTGAAGAGCGCATAGGGCCTTTTGTAACTGTTCTGCGGTGCGAAGCACTGCAGAACCAGCGTGGAACGTGTGAAACGCGCTGGTAGGTGTCAATGGACCCCACGGGTGGGTTACTGGACGTGCGCCCTTTCCATTGATATATTTCGCGCCACCATTCGTGGCACTATATTGTTACTGTTCTGGTTTTTCTTATTAGGCCCGAGCGCTAAAGCGTAGGGCCTTTTGTTACTGTTCTGCAGTGCGAAGCACTGCAGAACCAGCGTGCGCAAAACAAAGCGCGAAGCGCTTTGTTTTGTGCACGCAGCAGAGCGCGAAGCGCTCTCCCCTTTTTAAACACCTAGCAGTCATGTCAACGACTGGTGCCCGCTGACCTGGCATGGTGGCATCGCCCGTGGCCGCGATAGCGGCCAAATTGTAATTGTTCACCCCAAAACATTCTCGGCCCACCAGCGTGCGCAAAACAAAGCGCGAAGCGCTTTGTTTTGTGCACGCAGCAGAGCGCGAAGCGCTCTCTCCTTTTTAAGCACCTAGCACTCATGTCAACGACTGGTGCCCGCTGACATGGCAAGGTGGCATCGCCCGTGGCCGCGATAGCGGCCAAATTGTAATTGTTCACCCCAAAACATTCTCGGTCCACCAGCGTGCGCAAAACAAAGCGCGAAGCGCTTTGTTTTGCGCACGCAGCAGAGCGCGAAGCGCTCTCCTCTTTCCAAGCACCTAGCACTCATGTCAACGACTGGTGCCCGCTGACCTGGCACGGTGGCACCGCCCGTGGCGGCAAAATTGTAATTGTTTTGTGGGCACACATGACATCGTGCACGCAGTGCACGATGTCATGTGTGCCCACAAAACCAGAGCGCGAAGCGCTCTCCCTTTTCCAAACACTCAATGCCACACTATAGTGACACTCATAGGATCCAATAGCACAGACTGGCACTGCCCATTGCCACGAAAGTGGCATAATTGTAATCGTTAACCATCGTAAACGCCAAAAATGTGTATTGGGCAAGTGAGTAATCGATGAGGTCAATGACGAGCGCAACGCGCTCGTCATTGACAATGGACCCCACGGGTGCGTTACTGGACGCGAGCCCTTTCCATTGATATATATATTGCCACCATAGGTGGCACCATATTGTTATTGTTCTGGTTTTTCTTATTATTATTATTATTATTTATTCTTATTATTTTCCTCCCCCCCTTTTTTCAGGTTTCGGGTACTTCCCACGGATGAAAACTCACGAAACTTTGCACAAAATTCAAGAACGCCAAAAAAGGAATTTACAAATAATCTGTATTAAAAAATCTTTAAAAATGGCTCGACAGCACCACCTAGAAAATCAAAATACATTGCGCCTATGGCTATACCCGAAAAATGAACTTTGTCGTAGACAAATGAAATTCGGGTGGTGGATAGGTCATGTCGTTACGAACCAAAAAATATATTACGCTGTTGCTAGGCGACCAACAGGAAGTCGGCCATATTGACCCGAGCACGCGACCCGGCGCCGAAGGCGCAATTTCCTGCCTTCGTATTTTAACGAACTCCTCCTAGGGTTTTTGACCCAGACTCACCAGAATCGTGCTGTATCATCTAGACAAGTGGGACATTAAAAGTTGTTAAAAGCGTTCTAAAAGAGTGAACGGTGTTTCCGTGACAACGCCACAAATTTCGGGTTCGTTTTTGCGGCTCGCCATCAAACTTCGACGAGCGATAATTCGCGCATACTTTGGCCGATTTCACTCAAACTTTAATCGTTGGTTGACACCCCGGCCCTGAACAGATTGATATAAGAAAATCTGAAATGGGTGCTATAGCGCCACCTAGGGAGATTGCATGGAAGCGCAAAATTTTACTTTGTCGTAGACATACCAAATTTGGTACACATATTCATGACGGGGTATCGATCAAAAAACTTAATGACGCCAACATGCCATGTCCCATCGTGTTGCCATGGCAACAGGCCAAACTTCTCTCCTTGCCAATGGGACGCCTGGAAAAACTTTGTCGTAGCCAAACCAAATTTGGTACACAGATGCATCATGGGAATAGGAACAAAAAAATATATTACACCGTTGCTAGGCGACCAACAGGAAGTCGGCCATATTGGAACGAGCACGTGACCCGGCACCGAGAGCACATTTTCCTGTCCTCGTATTTTAACGAACTCCTCCTAGGGTTTTTGACCCAGACTCACCAGAATCGTGCTGTATCATCTAGACAAGTGGGACATTAAAAGTTGTTAAAAGCGTTCTAAAAGAGTGAACGGTGTTTCCGTGACAACGCCACAAATTTCAGGTTCGTTTTTGCGGCTCGCCATCAAATTCGACGAGCGATAATTCGCACATACTTTGGCCGATTTCACTCAAACTTTAATCGTTGGTGGACACCCCGGCCCTGAACAGATTGATATAAGAAAATCTGAAATGGACACTATAGCGCCACCTAGGGAGATTGCATGGAAGTGCAAAATTTTACTTTGTCATAGACATACCAAATTTGGTACACATATTCGTGACAGGGTCTCGATCAAAAAACTCAATGACGCTCCCGCGCAAGCTCCCATCGTGTTGTCATGGCAACAGGCCAATCATCTGTCCTCGCCATTAGGATCCTCTGGCAAAAACTTTGTCATAGTCAAACCAAATTTGGTAAACAGATGCATCATGGGAAGATAAACAAAAAGTATATTATACCGTTGCTAGGCAACCAACCAGCCATATTGGATAGACCATGTGACCTGATGGCGAAAGCGCCATTTTCTGTCAATCTTCGACGAGTGATAATTCACACATACTTTGGCCGATTTCACTCAAACTTTAATCGTTGGTGGACACCCCGGCCCTACACAGACTGATACAAGAAAATCGAAAATGGCCATAATAGCGCCCCCTAGGCAGAATGCATGGAATAGAAAATATTTACTTTGCCGTAGACACACCAAATTTGGACCACACATTCGGGACATCGTCTCGATCAAAAAACACAGTGACACCCCCACTCCATCTCACATCATGTTGCCATGGTAACAGGTCAAACATCGGTCCCTGCCATTAGGATGTCCGGCAAAAACTTTGATGTAGCCACACCTAATTTGGTACACAGATGCATCATGGGAATAGGAACAAAAAGTATATTACACCATTGCTAGGCAACCAACCAGCCATATTGGATAGACCATGTGACCTGGTGGCAAAGGCGTCATTTCCTTTCAAACTTCAACGAATGATAATTAGCACATACTTTCTCCGATTTCACTCAAACTTTAATCGGTGGTGGACATCCCAGCCCTACACAGATTGATATAAGAAAATCTAAAATGGTCACAATAGCGCCCCTAGGGTAATTGCATAGAACTGCAAAATTTAACTTTGTCGTACACATACAAGATTTGGTACAAATATTCCTGGGATATTTTCAATGAAAAAAGTCAATGGTGACCACATGCCATGCCTCATCGGGTTGCCATGGCAACAGGCCAAACATCTCTCCCCGCCAATAGGACACCTGACAAAATCTTTGGTATAGCCACACCAAATTTGGAACATAGATGCATCATGGGAATAGGAATAAAAAATATATATTACGCTGTTGCTAGGCAACCAACCATATTGGGTAGAACATGTGACCTGGTGTTGAAGGCGCCATTTTCTGTCCTCATATTTTTATTTATTCAATTTATTTATTAATGTTTGCACCCAGCATTTAAAAGAACAAAAATACACACAAAAGAAAGAGAAAATAACAGAACAGTGCAGGAAAGGCTTATGATTGACCCTCCTCTTAAAATAATTGAAATTAAAAGGCAAAACAAACAACCCCTCCCCACCTCAACCCCAGGCATTCAACACAAATGCATCCAGATAACACACAAACTCACACATGCATGCAGCTAGAAAAAAGGGGAGGAAAATGGCGCGTTAGCGCCACCCCCCCTGCGAGTGCAAGCGAGGGCCGATCATCGCCGCTTGCGGCTATATTTATTATTATTATTATTTTCCCGACCACTTTTTCAGGTTTCGGGTACTTCCCATGGACGAAAACTCACGAAATTTTGCACAAAATTCAAGAACGCCAAAAAAGGAATTTACAAATAATCTGTATTAAAAAATCTTAAAAAATGGCTCGACAGCGCCCCCTGGAAAATCAAAATACATTGCGCCAATGGCTATACCCGAAAAATGAACTTTGTCGTAGACAAATGAAATTCGGGTGGTGGATAGGTCATGTCGTTACAAACCAAAAAATATATTATGCCGTTGCTAGGCGACCAACAGGAAGTCGGCCATATTGGAACGAGCACGTGACCCGGCGCCGAAGGCGGAGTTTCCTGTCCTCGTATTTTAACGAACTCCTCCTAGGGTTTTTGACCCAGACTCACCAGAATCGTGCTGTATCATCTAGACAAGTGGGACATTAAAAGTTGTTAAAAGCGTTCTAAAAGAGTGAACGGTGTTTCCGTGACAACGCCACAAATTTCGGGTTCGTTTTTGCGGCTCGCCATCAAACTTCGACGAGCGATAATTCGCGCATACTTTGGCCGATTTCACTCAAACTTTAATCGTTGGTGGACACCCCGGCCCTGAACAGATTGATATAAGAAAATCTGAAATGGGTGCTATAGCGCCACCTAGGGAGATTGCATGGAAGCGCAAAATTTTACTTTGTCGTAGACATACCAAATTTGGTACACATATTCGTGACGGGGTATCGATCAAAAAACTCAATGACGCCAACACGCCATGTCCCATCGTGTTGCCATGGCAACAGGCCAAACATCTGTCGTCGCCAATGGGACGCCAGGCAAAAACTTTGTCGTAGCCAAACCAAATTTGGTACACAGATGCATCATGGGAATAGGAACAAAAAAGTATATTATGCGGTTGCTAGGCGACCAACAGGAAGTCGGCCATTTTGGACCGAGCACGTGACCTGGCACCGAGGGCGCATTTTCCTGTCCACGTATTTTAACGAACTCCTCCTAGGGTTTTTGACCCAGACTCACCAGAATCGTGCTGTATCATCTAGACAAGTGGGACATTAAAAGTTGTTAAAAGCGTTCTAAAAGAGTGAACGGTGTTTCCGTGACAACGCCACAAATTTCAGGTTCGTTTTTGTGGCTCGCCATCAAATTCGACGAGTGATAATTCGCACATACTTTGGCCGATTTCACTCAAACTTTAATCGTTGGTGGACACCCGGGCCCTGAACAGATTTCTATAAGAAAATCTGAAATGGACACTATAGCGCCCCCTAGGGAGATTGCATGGGAGCGCAAAATTTTACTTTGTCGTAGACATTCCAAATTTGGTACATATATTCCTGACGGGGTCTTGATCAAAACACTCAATGACACCAACACGCCATGTCCCATCGTGTTGCCATGGCAACAGGCCAAACATCTGTCGTCACCAATGGGATGTCAAGCAAAAACTTTGTCATAGCCAAACCAAATTTGGTACACAGATGCATCATGGGAATAGGAACAAAAAAGTATATTACGTCGTTGCTAGGCGACCAACAGGAAGTCAGCCATATTGGACCGAGCACGCGACCCGGAGTTGAAGGCGCATTTTCCTGTCCTCGTATTTTAACGAACTCCTCCTAGGGTTTTTGACCCAGACTCACCAGAATCGTGCTGTATCATCTAGACAAGTGGGACATTAAAAGTTGTTAAAAGCGTTCTAAAAGAGTGAACGGTGTTTCCGTGACAACGCCACAAATTACAGGTGTGTTTTTGCGGCTCGCCATCAAATTCGGCGAGTGATAATTGGCACATACTTTGGCCGATTTCACTCAAACTTCAATTGTTCATGGACACCCCGGCCCTGAACAGATTGATATGAGAAAATCTAAAATGGACACTATAGCGCCCCCTAGGGAGATTGCATGGAAGTGTAAAATTTTACTTTGTCGTAGACATACCAAATTTGGTACACACATTTGTGACAGGGTCTCGATCAAAAAACTCAATGACGCCCCGCGCCATCTCCCATTGTGTTGCCATGGTAACTGGCTAAACATCTGTCCTTGCCAATGGGACGCCTGGCAAAAACTTTGGTGTAGTCAAATCAAATTTGGTACACAGATGCATTATGGGAATAGAAACAAAAAAGTATATTATACCATTGCTAGGCAACCATCCAGCCATATTGCATAGACCATGCGACCTGGTGGCGAAGGCGCCACTTCCGATCAAACTTCGACGAGTGATAATGCACTCATAGTTTGGCCGATTTAACTCAAACTTTAATCGTTGTTAGACACCCTGGCCCTAAACAGATTGATATAAAAAATCTAAAATGGCCGTTATAGCACCCCCTAGAGTAATTGCATGGAACAGAAAAATTTTACTTTGTCATAGACATACCAAATTTGGTACACACATTCATGACAAGGTCTTGATCAAAAAACTCAATGACGCCAACACGCCATGTCCCATCGTGTTGCCATGGCAACAGGCCAAACATCTGTCCTCGCCAATGGAACGCCAGGCAAAAACTTTGTCATAGTCAAACCAAATTTGGTACACAGATGCATCATGGGAAGAGGAACAAAAAAGTACATTACGCCATTGCTAGGCAACCAACCACCCATATAGGATAAACCATGTGACCTGGTGGTGACGGCGCTACTTCCTGTCAAACTTGGACGAGTGATAATGTGCTAATAGTTTGGCTGATTTCACTCAAACTTTACTCATTGGTGTACACCCTGGCCCTGAACAGATTGACATAAAAAAAATCTGAAATGGCCATAATAGCGCCCCCTAGGGTAATTGCATGGAAAAGAAGAATTTTACTTTGCCGTAGACACACCAAATTTGGACCACACATTCGTGACATGGTCTTGATCAAAAAACATAGTGACACCCCCATGCCATCTCACATCGTGTTGCCATGGTAACAGGCCAAACCTCTGTCCCCGCCAATAGGATGCTCGACAAAGTTTGGTATAGCCACACCAAATTCTGTACATAGATGCATCATGGGAATAGGAATAAAAAAGTATATTACGTCGTTGCTAGGCAACCAGCCAGCCATATTGGATAGGCCATGTGACCTGGTGTCAAAGGCACCATTTTCTGTCCTCATATTTTTATTTATTCAATTGATTTTTTTAATGTTTGCACCCAGCATTTAAAAGAACAAAAATACACACAAAAGAAAAAGAAAATAACAGAACAGTGCAGGAAAGGCTTATGATTGACCCTCCTCTTAAAATAATTTAAATTAAAAGGCAAAACAAACAACCCCTCCCCACCTCAACCCCAGGCATTCAACACAAATGCATCCAGATAACGCACAAACTCACACATGCATCGAGCTAGAAAAAAGGGGAGGAAAATGGCGCGTTAGCGCCACCCCCCAGCGAGTGCAAGCGAGGGCCGATCATCGCCGCTTGCGGCTATATTTAGGCCCGAGCGCTGAAGAGCGCATAGGGCCTTTTGTAACTGTTCTGCGGTGCGAAGCACTGCAGAACCAGCGTGGAACGTGTGAAACGCGCTGGTAGGTGTCAATGGACCCCACGGGTGGGTTACTGGACGCGCGCCCTTTCCATTGATATATTTAGTGTTACCATTCGTGGCACTATATTGTTACTGTTCTGGTTTTTCTTATTAGGCCCGAGCGCTGAAGAGCGCATAGGGCCTTTTGTAACTGTTCTGCGGTGCGAAGCACTGCAGAACCAGCGTGGAACGTGTGAAACGCGCTGGTAGGTGTCAATGGACCCCACGGGTGGGTTACTGGACGTGCGCCCTTTCCATTGATATATTTTGTGTTACCATTCGTGGCACTATATTGTTACTGTTCTGGTTTTTCTTATTCTTATTATTATTATTATTATTTTCCCGACCACTTTTTCAGGTTTCGGGTACTTCCCACGGACGAAAACTCACGAAATTTTGCGCAAAATTCAAGAACGCCAAAAAAGGAATTTACAAATAATCTGTATTAAAAAATCTTTAAAAATGGCTCCACAGCGCCACCTCAAAAATCAAAATACATTGCGCCTATGGCTATACCCGATAAATGAACTTTGTCGTAGATAAACGAAATTCGGGTGGTGGATAGGTCATGTCGTTACGAACCAAAAAATATATTATGGCGTTGCTAGGCGACCAACAGGAAGTCAGCTATATTGGGCCGAGCACGCGACCCGGCACCGAGGGTGCATTTTCCTGTCTTCGTATTTTAACGAACTCCTCCTAGGGTTTTTGACCCAGACTCACCAGAATCGTGCTGTATCATCTAGACAAGTGGGACATTAAAAGTTGTTAAAAGCGTTCTAAAAGAGTGAACGGTGTTTCCGTGACAACGCCACAAATTTCGGGTTCGTTTTTGCGGCTCGCCATCAAATTTCAACGAGCGATAATTCGCGCATACTTTGGCCGATATCACTCAAACTTTAATCGTTCGTTGACACCCCGGCCCTGAACAGATTGATATAAGAAAATCTGAAATAGGTGCTATAGCGCCACCTAGGGAGATTGCATGGAAGCGCAAAATTTTACTTTGTCGTAGACATACCAAATTTGGTACACATATTCGTGACGGGGTATCGATCAAAAAACTTAATGACGTCAACACGCCATGTCCCATCGTGTTGCCATGGCAACAGGCCAAACATCTGTCGTCGCCAATGGGACGCCCGGCATAAACTTTGTCGTAGCCATACCAAATTTGGTACTCAGATGCATCATGGGATAAGGAACAAAAAATATATTATGCGGTTGCAAAGCGACCAACAGGAAGTCGGCCATTTTGGACCGAGCACGTGACCTGGCACCGAGGGCGCATTTTCCTGTCCTCGTATTTTAACGAACTCCTCCTAGGGTTTTTGACCCAGACTCACCAGAATCGTGCTGTATCATCTAGACAAGTGGGACATTAAAAGTTGTTAAAAGCGTTCTAAAAGAGTGAACGGTGTTTCCGTGACAACGCCACAAATTTCAGGTTCGTTTTTGTGGCTCGCCATCAAATTCGACGAGTGATAATTCGCACATACTTTGGCCGATTTCACTCAAACTTCAATCGTTGGTGGACACCCCGGCCCTGAACAGATTTCTATAAGAAAATCTGAAATGGACACTATAGCGCCACCTAGGGAGATTGCATGGAAGTGCAAAATTTTATTTTGTCGTAGACATACCAAATTTGGTACACACATTCGTGACAGGGTCTCGATCAAAAATCTCAATGATGACCCCGGGCATCTCCCATCGTGTTGCCATGGCAACAGGCCAAACATCTGTCCTTGTCATTAGGATTCTCTGGAAAAACTTTGGTGTTGTCAAACAAAATTTGGTACACAGATGCATTATGGGAAGATAAACAAAAAAGTATATTATACCATTGCTAGGCAACCAACCAGCCATTTTGTATAGACCATGTGTCCTGGTGGCAAAGGCGCCATTTCCTGTCAAACTTCGACGAGTGATAATTCGCACATACTTTGGCCGATTTTACTCAAACTTTAATCGTTGGTGAACACCCCGGCCCTACACAGATTGATATAAGAAAATCTCAATTGGCCGTAATAGCGCCCCCTAGGGAGATTGCATGGAACAGAAAAATTTTACTTTGCCGTAGACACACCAAATTTGGACCACACATTCGTGACATGGTCTTGATCAAAAAACACATTAACACCCCCACTCCATCTCACATCATGTTGCCATGGTAACAGGTCAAACATCTGTCCCTGCCATTAGGATGCCCGGCAAAAACTTTGGTGTAGCCACACCTAATTTGGTACATAGATGGTTCATGGGAATAGGAAAATGGCGCGTTAGCAGGGGGCTGCGAGTGCAAGCGAGGGCCGATCATCGCCGCTTGCGGCTATATTTATTATTATTATTATTATTTTCCCGACCACTTTTTCAGGTTTCGGGTACTTCCCACGGACGAAAACTCACGAAATTTTGCGCAAAATTCAAGAACGCCAAAAAAGGAATTTACAAATAATCTGTATTAAAAAATCTTTAAAAATGGCTCCACAGCGCCACCTCAAAAATCAAAATACATTGCGCCTATGGCTATACCCGATAAATGAACTTTGTCGTAGATAAACGAAATTCGGGTGGTGGATAGGTCATGTCGTTACGAACCAAAAAATATATTATGGCGTTGCTAGGCGACCAACAGGAAGTCAGCTATATTGGGCCGAGCACGCGACCCGGCACCGAGGGTGCATTTTCCTGTCTTCGTATTTTAACGAACTCCTCCTAGGGTTTTTGACCCAGACTCACCAGAATCGTGCTGTATCATCTAGACAAGTGGGACATTAAAAGTTGTTAAAAGCGTTCTAAAAGAGTGAACGGTGTTTCCGTGACAACGCCACAAATTTCGGGTTCGTTTTTGCGGCTCGCCATCAAATTTCAACGAGCGATAATTCGCGCATACTTTGGCCGATATCACTCAAACTTTAATCGTTCGTTGACACCCCGGCCCTGAACAGATTGATATAAGAAAATCTGAAATAGGTGCTATAGCGCCACCTAGGGAGATTGCATGGAAGCGCAAAATTTTACTTTGTCGTAGACATACCAAATTTGGTACACATATTCGTGACGGGGTATCGATCAAAAAACTTAATGACGTCAACACGCCATGTCCCATCGTGTTGCCATGGCAACAGGCCAAACATCTGTCGTCGCCAATAGGACTCCAGGCATAAACTTTGTCGTAGCCATACCAAATTTGGTACACAGATGCATCACGGGATAAGGAACAAAAAAGTATATTATGCGGTTGCTAAGCGACCAACAGGAAGTCGGCCATTTTGGATCGAGCACGTGACCTGGCACCGACAGCGCATTTTCCTGTCCTCGTATTTTAACGAACTCCTCCTAGGGTTTTTGACCCAGACTCACCAGAATCGTGCTGTATCATCTAGACAAGTGGGACATTAAAAGTTGTTAAAAGCGTTCTAAAAGAGTGAACGGTGTTTCCGTGACAACGCCACAAATTTCAGGTTTGTTTTTGTGGCTCGCCATCAAATTCGACGAGTGATAATTCGCACATACTTTGGCCGATTTCACTCAAACTTCAATCGTTTGTGGACACCCCGGCCCTGAACAGATTTCTATAAGAAAATCTGAAATGGACGCTATAGCGCCCCCTAGGGAAGTGGAAGTGCAAAATTTTATTTTGTCGTAGACATACCAAATTTGGTACACACATTCGTGACAGGGTCTCGATCAAAAATCTCAATGATGACCCCGGGCATCTCCCATCGTGTTGCCATGGCAACAGGCCAAACATCTGTCCTTGTCATTAGGATTCTCTGGAAAAACTTTGGTGTAGTCAAACAAAATTTGGTACACAGATGCATCATGGGAAGATAAACAAAAAGTATATTATACCGTTGCTAGGCAACCAACCAGCCATTTTGGATAGACCATGTGACCTGGTGGCGAAGGCGCCATTTCCTGTCAAACTTCGACGAGTGATAATTCGCACATACTTTGGCCGATTTTACTCAAACTTTAATCGTTGGTGAACACCCCGGCCCTACACAGATTGATATAAGAAAATCTCAATTGGCCATAATAGCGCCCCCTAGGGAGATTGCATGGAACAGAAAAATTTTACTTTGCCGTAGACACACCAAATTTGGACCACACATTCGTGACATGGTCCTGATCAAAAAACACAGTGACACCCCCACTCCATCTCACATCATGTTGCCATGGTAACAGGTCAAACATCTGTCCCTGCCATTAGGATGCCCGGCAAAAACTTTGGTGTAGCCACACCTAATTTGGTACATAGATGGTTCATGGGAATAGGAAAATGGCGCGTTAGCAGGGGGCTGCGAGTGCAAGCGAGGGCCGATCATCGCCGCTTGCGGCTATATTTAGGCCCGAGCGCTGAAGAGCGCATAGGGCCTATTGTAACCGTTCTGCGGTGCGAAGCACTGCAGAACCAGCGTGGAACGTGTGAAACGCGCTGGTAGGTGTCAATGGACCCCACGGGTGGGTTACTGGACGCGCGCCCTTTCCATTGATATATTTAGTGCCACCATTCGTGGCACTATATTGTTACTGTTCTGGTTTTTCTTATTATTCTTATTATTATTTTCCCGACCACTTTTTCAGGTTTCGGGTACTTCCCACGGACGAAAACTCACGAAATTTTGCGCAAAATTCAAGAACGCCAAAAAAGGAATTTACAAATAATCTGTATTAAAAAATCTTAAAAAATGGCTCTACAGCGCCACCTCAAATATCAAAATACATTGCGCCTATGGCTATACCCGATAAATGAACTTTGTCGTAGATAAACGAAATTCGGGTGGTGGATAGGTCATGTCGTTACGAACCAAAAAATATATTACACCGTTGCTGGGCGACCAACAGGAAGTCCGCTATATTGGGCCGAGCACGCGACCCGGCACCGAGGGTGCATTTTCCTGTCTTCGTATTTTAACGAACTCCTCCTAGGGTTTTTGACCCAGACTCACCAGAATCGTGCTGTATCATCTAGACAAGTGGGACATTAAAAGTTGTTAAAAGCGTTCTAAAAGAGTGAACGGTGTTTCCGTGACAACGCCACAAATTTCGGGTTCGTTTTTGCGGCTCGCCATCAAATTTCAACGAGCGATAATTCGCGCATACTTTGGCCGATATCACTCAAACTTTAATCGTTCGTTGACACCTCGGCCCTGAACAGATTGATATAAGAAAATCTGAAATAGGTGCTATAGCGCCACCTAGGGAGATTGCATGGAAGCGCAAAATTTTACTTTGTCGTAGACATACCAAATTTGGTACACATATTCGTGACGGGGTATCGATCAAAAAACTTAATGACGTCAACACGCCATGTCTTATCGTGTTGCCATGGCAACAGGTCAAACATCTGTCGTCGCCAATGGGACGCCCGGCATAAACTTTGTCGTAGCCATACCAAATTTGGTACACAGATGCATCATGAGATAAGGAACAAAAAAGTATATTATGCGGTTGCTAAGCGACCAACAGGAAGTCGGCCATTTTGGATCGAGCACGTGACCTGGCACCGAGGGTGCATTTTCCTGTCCTCGTATTTTAACGAACTCCTCCTAGGGTTTTTGACCCAGACTCACCAGAATCGTGCTGTATCATCTAGACAAGTGGGACATTAAAAGTTGTTAAAAGCGTTCTAAAAGAGTGAACGGTGTTTCCGTGACAACGCCACAAATTTCAGGTTCGTTTTTGTGGCTCGCCATCAAATTCGAGGAGTGATAATTCGCACATACTTTGGCCGATTTCACTCAAACTTCAATCGTTAGTGGACACCCCGGCCCTGAACAGATTGATATGAGAAAATCTAAGCGCTCTCCCCTTTTTAAACACCTAGCACTCATGTCAACGACTGCTGCCCGCTGACCTGGCACGGTGGCACCGCCCGTGGCGGCAAAATTGTAATCGTTTTGTGGGCACACATGACATCGTGCACGCAGTGCACGATGTCATGTGTGCCCACAAAACCAGAGCGCGCAGCGCTCTGCCTTTTCCAAACATATTGGCATTCATGTCTGTGACTTGTGCCAGCTAACATGGCATGGTGGCACCGCCCGTGCCCACTACGGTGGCAAAATTGTAACCGTTTTGTGGGCACACATGACATCGTGCACGCAGTGCACGATGTCATGTGTGCCCACAAAACCAGAGCGCGAAGCGCTCTCCCTTTTCCAAACACTCAATGCCACACTATAGTGACACTCATAGGATCCAATAGCACAGACTGGCACTGCCCATTGCCACGAAAGCGGCATAATTGTAATTGTTAACCATCGTAAACGCCAAAAATATGTATTGGGCAAGTGAGTAATCGATGAGGTCAATGACGAGCGCGTTGCGCTCGTCATTGACAATGGTCCCCACGGGTGCGTTACTGGACACGAGCCCTTTCCATTGATATATATATTGCCACCATAGGTGGCACCATATTGTTATTGTTCTGGTTTTTCTTCTTATTATTATTATTAGGCCCGAGCGCTGAAGAGCGCATAGGGCCTTTTGTAACCGTTCTGCGGTGCGAAGCACTGCAGAACCAGCGTGCACAAAACAAAGCGCGAAGCGCTTTGTTTTGTGCACGCAGCAGAGCGCGAAGCGCTCTCCCCTTTTAAACACCTAGCACTCATGTCAACGACTGGTGCCCGCTGACTTGGCACGGTGGCATCGCCCGTGGCCGCGATAGCGGCCAAATTGTAATTGTTCACCCCAAAACATTCTCGGCCCACCAGCGTGCGCAAAACAAAGCGCGAAGCGCTTTGTTTTGCGCACGCAGCAGAGCGCGAAGCGCTCTCCCCTTTAAGCACCTAGCACTCATGTCAACGACTGGTGCCCGCTGACCTGGCACGGTGGCACCGCCCGTGGCGGCAAAATTGTAATCGTTTTGTGGGCACACATGACATCGTGCACCCAGTGCACGATGTCATGTGTGCCCACAAAACCAGAGCGCGAAGCTCAATGCCACACTATAGTGACACTCATAGGATCCAATAGCACAGACTGGCACTGCCCATTGCCGCGAAAGCGGCATAATTGTAATCGTTAACCATCGTAAACGTCAAAAATATGTATTGGGCAAGTGAGTAATCGATGAGGTCAATGACGAGCGCAACGCGCTCGTCATTGACAATGGACCCCACGGGTGCGTTACTGGACGCGAGCCCTTTCCATTGATATATATATTGCCACCATAGGTGGCACCATATTGTTATTGTTCTGGTTTTTCTTATTATTATTATTATTATCTAACCCACTTTTTCAGGTTTCGGGTACTTCCCACCGACGAAAACTCACGAAATTTTGCACAAAATTCAAGAACGCCAAAAAAGGAATTTACAAATAATCTGTATTAAAAAATCTTTAAAAATGGCTCGACAGCGCCACCTGGAAAATCAAAATACATTGCGCCTATGGCTATACCCGAAAAATGAACTTTGTCGTAGACAAACGAAATTCGGGTGGTGGATAGGTCATGTCGTTACAAACCAAAAAATATATTATGCCGTTGCTAGGCGACCAACAGGAAGTCGGCCATATTGGAACGAGCACGTGACCCGGCGCCGAAGGCGGAGTTTCCTGTCCTCGTATTTTAACGAACTCCTCCTAGGGTTTTTGACCCAGACTCACCAGAATCGTGCTGTATCATCTAGACAAGTGGGACATTAAAAGTTGTTAAAAGCGTTCTAAAAGAGTGAACGGTGTTTCCGTGACAACGCCACAAATTTCGGGTTCGTTTTTGCGGCTCGCCATCAAACTTCGACGAGCGATAATTCGCGCATACTTTGGCCGATTTCACTCAAACTTTAATCGTTGGTGGACACCCCGGCCCTGAACAGATTGATATAAGAAAATCTGAAATGGGTGCTATAGCGCCACCTAGGGAGATTGCATGGAAGCGCAAAATTTTACTTTGTCGTAGACATACCAAATTTGGTACACATATTCGTGACGGGGTATCGATCAAAAAACTTAATGACGTCAACACGCCATGTCCCATCGTGTTGCCATGGCAACAGGCCAAACATCTGTCGTCGCCAATGGGACGCCCGGCATAAACTTTGTCGTAGCCAAACCAAATTTGGTACACAGATGCATCATGGGAATAGGAACAAAAAAGTATATTATGCGGTTGCTAGGCGACCAACAGGAAGTCGGCCATTTTGGACCGAGCACGTGACCTGGTACCGAGGGCGCATTTTCCTGTCCTCGTATTTTAACGAACTCCTCCTAGGGTTTTTGACCCAGACTCACCAGAATCGTGCTGTATCATCTAGACAAGTGGGACATTAAAAGTTGTTAAAAGCGTTCGAAAAGAGTGAACGGTGTTTCCATGACAACGCCACAAATTTCAGGTTCGTTTTTGAGACTCACCATCAAATTTGACGAGCGATAATTCACGCATACTTTGGCCGATTTCACTCAAACTTTAATCGTTGGTGGACACCCCGGCCCTGAACAGATTGATATAAGAAAATCTGAAATGGACACTATAGCGCCACCTAGGGAGATTGCATGGAAGTGCAAAATTTTACTTTGTCGTAGACATACCAAATTTGGTACACACATTTGTGACGGGGTCTTAATCAAAAAACTCAATGACGCCAACACGCCATGTCCCATCGTGTTGCCATGGCAACAGGCCAAACATCTGTTGTCACCAATGGGACGCCAGGCAAAAACTTTGTCGTAGCCAAACCAAATTTGGTACACAGATGCATCATGGGAATAGGAACAAAAATGTATATTAAGCGGTTGCTAGGCGACCAACCAGCCATATTGGCCTGAGCACACGACCCGGAGTCGAAGGCGCATTTTCCTGTCTTCGTATTTTAACGAACTCCTCCTAGGGTTTTTGACCCAGACTCACCAGAATCGTGCTGTATCATCTAGACAAGTGGGACAATAAAAGTTGTTAAAAGCGTTCTAAAAGAGTGAACGGTGTTTCCGTGACAACGCCACAAATTTCAGGTTCGTTTTTGTGGCTCGCCATCAAATTCGAGGAGTGATAATTCGCACATACTTTGGCCGATTTCACTCAAACTTTAATCGTTGGTGGACACCCCGGCCCTGAACAGATTGATATAAGAAAATCTGAAATGGACACTATAGCGCCCCCTAGGGAGACTACATGGAAGTGCAAAATTTTACTTTGTCGTAGACATACCAAATTTGGTACACACATTCGTGATAGGGTCTCGAGCAAAAATCTCAATGATGACCCCATGGCATCTCCCATTGTGTTGCCATGGCAACAGGCCAAAAATCTGTCGTCATCAATGGGACGCTAGGCAAAAACTTTGTCCTAGTCAAACCAAATTTGGTACACAGATGCGTCATGGGAAGAGGAACAAACAATTATATTACACCATTGCTAGGCAACCAACCAGCCATATTGGATAGACCATGTGACCTGGTGGCAAAGGCGTCATTTCCTGTCAAACTTCGACGAGTTAAAATTTCGCTCATACTTTGGCCGATTTTACTCAAACTTTAATCGTTGCTGAACACCCCGGCCCTACACAGATTGATATAAGAAAATCTCAATTGGCCGTAATAGCGCCCCCTAGGGAGATTGCATGGAACAGAAAGATTTTACTTTGCCGTAGACACACCAAATTTGGACCACACATTCGTGACAGGGTCTCGATCAAAAATCTCAATGATGACCCCGCGGCATCTCCCGTCATGTTGCCATGGTAACAGGTCAAACAGCTGTCCCTGCCATTAGAACGCCGGCAAAAGCTTTGGTGTAGCCACACCTAATTTAGTACATATATGGCTCATGGGAATAGGAAAATGGCGCGTTAGCGCCACCCCCCCTGCGAGTGCAAGCGAGGGCCGATCATCGCCGCTTGCGGCTATATTTATTATTATTATTTTTCTAACCCCTTTTTTCAGGTTTCGGGTACTTCCCACCGACGAAAACTCACGAAATTTTGCACAAAATTCAAGAACGCCAAAAAAGGAATTTACAAATAATCTGTATTAAAAAATCTTTAAAAATGGCTCGACAGCGCCACCTCAAAAATCAAAATACATTGCGCCTATGGCTATACCCGAAAAATGAACTTTGTCGTAGACAAATGAAATTCGGGTGGTGGATAGGTCATGTCGTTACAAACCAAAAAATATATTATGCCGTTGCTAGGCGACCAACAGGAAGTCGGCCATATTGGAACGAGCACGTGACCCGGCGCCGAAGGCGGAGTTTCCTGTCCTCGTATTTTAACGAACTCCTCCTAGGGTTTATGACCCAGACTCACCAGAATCGTGCTGTATCATCTAGACAAGTGGGACATTAAAAGTTGTTAAAAGCGTTCTAAAAGAGTGAACGGTGTTTCCATGACAACGCCACAAATTTCGGGTTCGTTTTTGCGATTCGCCATCAACCTTCGACGAGCGATAATTCGCGCATACTTTGGCCGATTTCACTCAAACTTTAATCGTTGGTGGACACCCCGGCCCTGAACAGATTGATATAAGAAAATCTGAAATGGATGCTATAGCGCCACCTAGGGAGATTGCATGGAAGCGCAAAATTTTACTTTGTCGTAGACATACCAAATTTGGTACACATATTCATGACGGGGTCTTGATCAAAAAACTCAATGACACCAACACGCCATGTCACATCGTGTTGCCATGGCAACAGGCCAAACTTCTCTCCTTGCCAATGGGACACCCAGGAAAAACTTTGTCGTAGCCAAACCAAATTTGGTACACAGATGCATCATGGGAATAGGAACAAAAAACTATATTACACCGTTGCTAGGCGACCAACAGGAAGTCGGCCATATTGGAACGAGCACGTGACCCGGCACCGAGAGCGCATTTTCCTGTCTTCGTATTTTAACGAACTCCTCCTAGAGTTTTTGACCCAGACTCACCAGAATCGTGCTGTATCATCTAGACAAGTGGGACATTAAAAGTTGTTAAAAGCGTTCTAAAAGAGTGAACGGTGTTTCCGTGACAACGCCACAAATTTCAGGTTCGTTTTTGTGGCTCGCCATCAAATTCGACGAGTGATAATTCGCACATACTTTGGCCGATTTCACTCAAACTTTAATCGTTGGTGGACACCCCGGCCCTGAACAGATTGATATAAGAAAATCTGAAATGGACACTATAGCGCCCCCTAGGGAGACTACATGGAAGTGCAAAATTTTACTTTGTCGTAGACATACCAAATTTAGTACACACATTCGTGACGGGGTCTTGATCAAAAAACTCAAAGACGCCAACACGCCATGTCCCATCGTGTTGCCATGGCAACAGGCCAAACATCTGTCGTCACCAATGGGACGCCAGGCAAAAACTTTGTCGTAGCCAAACCAAATTTGGTACACAGATGCATCGTGGGAATAGGAACAAAAAAGTATATTAAGCGGTTGCTAGGCAACCAACCAGCCATATTGGATAGACCATGTGACCTGGTGGCAAATGCGTCATTTCTTGTCAAACTTCGAGAAGTGTTAATTCACGCATACTTTGGCTGATTTCACTCAAACTTCAATCATTGGTGGACACCCCGGCCCTGAACAGATTGATATAAGAAAATCTTAAATGGACACTATAGCGCCCCCTAGGGAGACTACATGGAAGTGCAAAATTTTACTTTGTCGTAGACATACCACATTTGGTACACACATTCGTGATAGGGTCTCGAGCAAAAATCTCAATGATGACCCCATGGCATCTCCCATTGTGTTGCCATGGCAACAGGCCAAAAATCTGTCGTCATCAATGGGACGCTAGGCAAAAACTTTGTCCTAGTCAAACCAAATTTGGTACACAGATGCATCATGGGAAGAGGAACAAAAATTTATATTACATCGTTGCTAGGCAACCAACCAGCCATATTGGATAGACCATGTGACCTGGTGGCAAAGGGGTCATTTCCTGTCAAACTTCGACGAGTGATAATTCGCTCATACTTTGGCCGATTTTACTCAAACTTTAATCGTTGGTGAGCACCCCGGCCCTACACAGATTGATATAAGAAAATCTCAATTGGCCGTAATAGCGCCCCCTAGGGAGATTGCATGGAACAGAAAGATTTTACTTTGCCGTAGACACACCAAATTTGGACCACACATTCGTGACAGGGTCTCGATCAAAAATCTCAATGATGACCCCGCGGCATCTCCCGTCATGTTGCCATGGTAACAGGTCAAACAGCTGTCCCTGCCATTAGAACGCCGGCAAAAGCTTTGGTGTAGCCACACCTAATTTAGTACATATATGGCTCATGGGAATAGGAAAATGGCGCGTTAGCGCCACCCCCCCTGCGAGTGCAAGCGAGGGCCGATCATCGCCGCTTGCGGCTATATTTATTATTATTATTATTATTATTTATTCTTATTATTTTCCTCCCCCCCTTTTTTCAGGTTTCGGGTACTTCCCACCAACGAAAACTCACGAAATTTTGCACAAAATTCAAGAACGCCAAAAAAGGAATTTACAAATAATCTGTATTAAAAAATCTTTAAAAATGGCTCGACAGCGCCCCCTGGAAAATCAAAATACATTACGCCTATGGCTATACCCGAAAAATGAACTTTGTCGTAGACAAATGAAATTCGGGTGGTGGATAGGTCATGTCGTTACAAACCAAAAAATATATTATGCCGTTGCTAGGCGACCAACAGGAAGTCGGCCATATTGGAACGAGCACGTGACCCGGCGCCGAAGGCGCAGTTTCCTGTCCTCGTATTTTAACGAACTCCTCCTAGGGTTTTTGACCCAGACTCACCAGAATCGTGCTGTATCATCTAGACAAGTGGGACATTAAAAGTTGTTAAAAGCGTTCTAAAAGAGTGAACAGTGTTTCCATGACAACGCCACAAATTTCAGGTTCGTTTTTGCGATTCGCCATCAACCTTCGACGAGCGATAATTCGCGCATACTTTGGCCGATTTCACTCAAACTTTAATCGTTCGTTGACACCCCGGCCCTGAACAGATTGATATAAGAAAATCTGAAATAGGTGCTATAGCGCCACCTAGGGAGATTGCATGGAAGCGCAAAATTTTACTTTGTCGTAGACATACCAAATTTGGTACACATATTCGTGACGGGGTATCGATCAAAAAACTTAATGACGTCAACACACCATGTCCCATCGTGTTGCCATGGCAACAGGCCAAACATCTGTCGTCGCCAATGGGACGTCCGGCATAAACTTTGTCATAGCCAAACCAAATTTGGTACACAGATGCATCATGGGAATAGGAACAAAAAAGTATATTATGCGGTTGCTAGGCGACCAACAGGAAGTCGGCCATTTTGGACCGAGCACGTGACCTGACACCGAGGGTGCATTTTCCTGTCTTCGTATTTTAACGAACTCCTCCTAGGGTTTTTGACCCAGACTCACCAGAATCGTGCTGTATCATCTAGACAAGTGGGACATTAAAAGTTGTTAAAAGCGTTCTAAAAGAGTGAACGGTGTTTCCATGACAACGCCACAAATTTCGTGTTCGTTTTTGCGGCTCGCCATCAAACTTCGACGAGCGATAATTCGCGCATACTTTGGCCGATTTCACTCAAACTTTAATATTTGGTGGACACCCCGGCCCTGAACAGATTGATATGAGAAAATCTAAAATGGACACTATAGCGCCCCCTAGGGAGATTGCATGGAAGTGTAAAATTTTACTTTGTCGTAGACATACCAAATTTGGTACACACATTTGTGATAGGGTCTTGATCAAAAAACTCAATGACGCCCCCACGCCATCTCCCATTGTGTTGCCATGGTAACAGGCTAAACATCTGTCCTTGCCAATGGGACGCCTGGCAAAAACTTTGGTGTAGTCAAATCAAATTTGGTACACAGATGCATTATGGGAATAGAAACAAAAAAGTATATTATACCATTGCTAGGCAACCATCCAGCCATATTGCATAGACCATGCGACCTGGTGGCGAAGGCGCCACTTCCGATCAAACTTCGACGAGTGATAATGCACTCATAGTTTGGCCGATTTAACTCAAACTTTAATCGTTGTTAGACACCCTGGCCCTAAACAGATTGATATAAAAAATCTAAAATGGCCGTTATAACGCCCCCTAGAGTAATTGCATGGAACAGAAAAATTTTACTTTGTCATAGACATACCAAATTTGGTACACACATTCATGACAGGGTCTCGATCAAAAAACTCAATGACGCCAACACGCCATGTCCCATCGTGTTGCCATGGCAACAGGCCAAACATCTGTCCTCGCCAATGGGACGCCAGGCAAAAACTTTGTCATAGTCAAACCAAATTTGGTACACAGATGCATCATGGGAAGAGGAACAAAAAAGTACATTACGCCATTGCTAGGCAACCAACCACCCATATAGGATAAACCATGTGACCTGGTGGTGACGGCGCTACTTCCTGTCAAACTTGGACGAGTGATAATGTGCTAATAGTTTGGCTGATTTCACTCAAACTTTACTCGTTGGTGTACACCCTGGCCCTGAACAGATTGACATAAAAAAATCTGAAATGGCCATAATAGCGCCCCCTAGGGTAATTGCATGGAAAAGAAGAATTTTACTTTGCCGTAGACATACCAAATTTGGACCACACATTCGTGACATGGTCTTGATCAAAAAACACAGTGACACCCCCACTCCATCTCACATCATGTTGCCATGGTAACAGGCCAAACCTCTGTCCCCGCCAATAGGATGCTCGACAAAGTTTGGTATAGCCACACCAAATTCTGTACATAGATGCATCATGGGAATAGGAATAAAAAAGAATATTACGTCGTTGCTAGGCAACCAGCCAGCCATATTGGATAAGCCATGTGACCTGGTGTCAAAGGCACCATTTTCTGTCCTCATATTTTTATTTATTCAATTGATTTTTTTAATGTTTGCACCCAGCATTTAAAAGAACAAAAATACACACAAAAGAAAAAGAAAATAACAGAACAGTGCAGGAAAGGCTTATGATTGACCCTCCTCTTAAAAAAAACAACCCCTCCCCACCTCAACCCCAGGCATTCAACACAAATGCATCCAGATAACGCACAAACTCACACATGCATCAAGCTAGAAAAAAGGGGAGAAAAATGGCGCGTTAGCGCCACCCCCCCAGCGAGTGCAAGCGAGGGCCGATCATCGCCGCTTGCGGCTATATTTCTTATTCTTATTCTTATTATTATTTTTCTCCCCCCCTTTTTGCAGGTTTCGGGTACTTCCCACGGACGAAAACTCACGAAATTTTGCACAAAATTCAAGAATGCCAAAAAAGGAATTTACAAATAATCTGCATTAAAAAATCTTCAAAAATGGCTCGACAGCGCCACCTGGAAAATCAAAATACATTGCGCCTATGGCTATACCCGAAAAATGAACTTTGTCGTAGACAAACGAAATTCGGGTGGTGGATAGGTCATGTCATTACAAACCAAAAAATATATTACGCAGTTGCTAGGCGACCAACAGGAAGTCGGCCATATTGGCCCGAGCACGCGACCCGGCGCCGAAGGCGCATTTTCCTGTCTTCGTATTTTAACGAACTCCTCCTAGGGTTTTTGACCCAGACTCACCAGAATCGTGCTGTATCATCTAGACAAGTGGGACATTAAAAGTTGTTAAAAGCGTTCTAAAAGAGTGAACGGTGTTTCCGTGACAACGCCACAAATTTCGTGTTCGTTTTTGCGGCTCGCCATCAAACTTCGACGAGCGATAATTCGCGCATACTTTGGCCGATTTCACTCAAACTTTAATCGTTGGTGGACACCCCGGCCCTGAACAGATTGATATAAGAAAATCTGAAATGGGTACTATAGCGCCACCTAGGGAGATTGCATGGAAGTGCAAAATTTTACTTTGTCGTAGACATACCAAATTTGGTACACATATTCGTGACGGGGTATCGATCAAAAAACTTAATGACGTCAATACGCCATGTCCCATCGTGTTGCCATGGCAACAGGCAAAACATCTGTCGTCGCCAATGGGACGCCTGGCAAAAACTTTGTCATAGCCAAACCAAATTTGGTACACAGATGCATCATGGGAATAGGAACAAAAAAATATATTATGCGGTTGCTAGGCGACCAACAGGAAGTCAGCCATTTTGGACCGAGCACCTGACCTGACACCGAGGGCGCATTTTCCTGTCCTCGTATTTTAACGAACTCCTCCTAGGGTTTTTGACCCAGACTCACCAGAATCGTGCTGTATCATCTAGACAAGTGGGACATTAAAAGTTGTTAAAAGCGTTCTAAAAGAGTGAACGGTGTTTCCGTGACAACGCCACAAATTTCGGGTTCGTTTTTGCAGCTCGCCATCAAACTTCGACGAGCGATAATTCGCACATACTTTGGCCGATTTCACTCAAACTTTAATCGTTGGTGGACACCGCGGCCCTGAACAGATTGATATGAGAAAATCTAAAATGGCCACTATAGCGCCCCCTAGGGAGATTGCATGGAAGTGTAAAATTTTACTTTGTTGTAGACATACCAAATTTGGTACACACATTTGTGACAGCGTCTCGATCAAAAAACCCAATGACGCCCCCGCGCCATCTCCCATCGTGTTGCCATGGCAACAGGCCAAACATCTGTCATCACCAATGAGATGCCTGGCAAAAACTTTGTCATAGTCAAACCAAATTTGGTACACAGATGCATCATGGGAAGAGGAACAAAAAAGTATATTACGTCATTGCTAGGCAACCAACCAGCCATATTGGATAGACCATGTGACCTGGTGGCGAATCCGCCATTTCCTGTCAAACTTCGACGAATGATAATTCGTACATACTTTGGCCGATTTCACTCAAACTTGAATCGTCGGTGGACACCCTGGCCCTACACAGATTGATATGAGAAAATCTAAAATGGCCATAATAGCGCCCCCTAGGTAGATTGCATGGAAGTGTAAAATTTTACTTTGTCGTAGACATACCAAATTTGGACCACACATTCGGGACATGGTCTCGATCAAAAAACACAGTGACACCCACACTCCGTCTCGCATCATGTTGCCATGGTAACAGGCCAAACATCGGTCCCTGCCATTAGGATGCCCGGCAAAAACTTTGATGTAGCCACACCTAATTTGGTACACATATGCATCATGGGAATAGGAACAAAAAAGTATATTACACCATTGCTAGGCAACCAACCAGCCATATTGGATAGACCATGTGACCTGGTGGCAAAGGCGTCATTTCCTGTCAAACTTCGACAAGTGATAATTCACACATACTTTGGCTGATTTCACTCAAACTTCAATCGTTGGTGGACACCCCGGCCCTGAACAGATTGATATGAGAAAATCTAAAATGGCCACTATAGCGCCCCCTAGGGAGATTGCATGGTAGTGTAAAATTTTACTTTGTCGTAGACATACCAAATTTGGTACACACATTTGTGACAGGGTCTCGATCAAAAAACTCAATGACGCCCCCGCGCCATCTCCCATCATGTTGCCATGGCAACAGGCCAAGCATCTGTCCTCGCCAATGGGACGCCTGGCAAAAACTTTGTCGTCGCCAAATCAAATTTGGTACACAGATGCATCATGGGAAGAGGAACAAAAAAGTACATCACGCCATTGCCAGGCAAATAACCAGCCATATAGGATAGACCATGTGACCTCGGGGTGACGGCGCTACTTCCTGTCAAATTTCGACGAGTGATAATTCGTACATACTTTGGCTGATTTCACTCAAACTTGAATTGTTGGTGGACACCCTGACCCTAAACAGATTTATATAAGAAAATATAAATTGGCCGTAATAGCGCCCCCTAGGGTAATCGCATGGAACAGAAAAATTTTACTTTGTCGTAGACATACAAGGTTTGATACACAAATTCGTGGCATGTTGTCAATGAAAAAAGTCAATGACACCCACATGCCATGTCCCATTGTGTTGCTATGGCAGTAGGCCAAACATCTGTCCTCGCCAATAGCATGCATGGCAAAAACTTTAGCATAGACACACCAAATTTGGTACATATATGCATTATGGGAATAGGAACAAAAAAGTATATTACGCCATTGCAACCAACGGGACATCGGCCATATTGGATAGACCATGTGACCTGGTGGCGAAGGCACCATTTCCTGTCCTCATATTTTTATTCATTCAATTTATCGATTAATGTTTGCACCAAGCATTTAAAAGAACAAAAATATACACAGAATAACAGAAAATAACAGAATAATTCAGAACAGAATAACAGAATAACAGAAGGCTTATAATTGACCCTCCTCTTAAAATTATTGACATTCAACACACACATGCATCCAGATAACACAAACTCACACGTGCATCCACACACACAAACACAAAATAAAACCACCTGTGATTTAATACATGTAAGTTCGAGCTGTTTATAGTCATACTATGGTACATTCCAGTCAGAGCAACGATAGTAGATCCAAAGAAACATGCAGGTGACGGACCCTGCACCAGAACACTTGCAGAGTGCACCTTTAAGCTTTCATCTTGTCAACTGTCATCATTTTGTGACAATTCAGCAAAATGACAAGAACCTATAATTATTATAATGCAAAACATTTATAAAGCTTATTTACTGTAATATCATTGGGTGTTTTGAACCCAATTCCACCAATTACCTTTTGTGTTAGGGATTATTGAAAATGTTTCCTGCCAAAATGACTGCCCCAGACTCACTATAATGTTACTGGGACATACACAAGAAACAAATAAAGACACATTCAGCCAGTGTATAACTAAAGGATACCTTTAAAATACTACTCTTGGAAAAATGTACCCCGAAACCTTTGATGAATCTTATCAAATTAAAACAAGGGCAATATGGGAGCACAGGTAATTAAATGGTCTTTGGATAGACTAGCCTACATTTGTTACGCATTATAACCCAGTGCAGGTAGTGCTGTGTAGACTTTTGATACAACAGTCTCATATATATATATATATATATATATATATATATATATACACACACACACAGTGGTACCTCACCTTACGAATGACCCAACAAACGAAAATTTCAAGTTACGAAACGCCTTCACGGTAAATTTTTGTCTCTAGATACGAATGAAATTTCAAGTTACGAAACGCGAAATCTCAAAAATTCAAATAATGCGTGCTCAGCCACACACATTATACGCTTTTCTCAGACTGGATTTAAACTTTTCTCACATTTGTCTCTGTTTAAACACTTAAACTTTCATAGATTTTCAACAAAACGTATCAATAGGGGAGGGGGGAGAAGTGTGCGCGGACACGTGTGCGCAGCATGACCCGGCGCAGAGCTGACAGCAGGACTAGACCAAGATCTAAACCTGGACTGGACCAGGACTAAACCTGGACTAAACCTGGACTAAACCAGGACTAGACCAGGTGGATTAAAGCGCCGCGTGCGGGTCTATTTCCTGGTTTCTCACGAGTCACAGCTGAGGCGAGCAGCGAGGAGGCAGTCTGAGCGCATGTGAGCGAGAGCCATGCAAGAGCATGGCTCCTCGAGCATGGCTCCTCTAGACCTGGTCAGGTCTAGACCTGGTCAGGTCTAGAGGAGGTCTAGAGGAGCCGCGGTGGTCTGGAGTAAACCAGGACTAAACCAGGAGGAGCCGCGCTCACATGCGCTCAGACTGCCTGCGGTCCCCTCCACTCGTGAGACCAGGAAATAGACCCGCACGCGGCGCTTTAATCCATCTGGTCTAGTCCTGGTTTAGTCCTGGTCCAGTTCAGGTTTAGATCTTGGTCTAGTCCTGCTGTCAGCTCTGCGCCGGGTCATGTGCACTATCACACGTGTCCGCGCAGTTTTCTCCCCCCTCCCGCTTCCCCCCACACTTCAATATTGATACGTTTTGTTGAAAATCTATGAAAATTTGAGTGTTTAAACGAGAGACAAACGTGAGAAAAGTTTAAATCCAGTCTGAGAAACCAATCAGGACAGAACACATTGTTACACTCTAAAAAAAGTTACACAATAAAATAAAAAAAAACTTGGATCGGGGCCTTGGAACGAATCAGGCTTTTTCCATTGAAATAGCTACTCAACTTACGAATTTTTCACGTTACGAAACCACTTCTGGAACAAATTAATTTCGTAAGGTGAGGTACCACTGTATACTGTAATGACAGTATACAGAGAGAGCAACAGGGAGAGAGAGAGCGCGACAGGGAGAGAGAGAGAGAGATAGAGAGCGCGAGAGGACCAGCGCCACACGTCTGAAGCAGGACTAAACCAGGTCTAAACCAGGACATAAGGACGAAAGCCGGTCCAAATCACACCACGTCTAAAGCATTTATACAAGGAATGCATTTAAGTCAGTTTATAAAGACATCTCTCCTTTGAGAAACGATGGTTTATTAAACAATCAAAGGAACTTGTGGAGATACTTTATCATAATGTGAAGAGTCAAACATTAAACCATTACACACATACAAGGCAATTATTGGTGAGTAAAAACAGCTGTCAGTGTACTCTCAAATTATGTTTCCTTTTTGCTGAAGCAGGTGACAATCCAAAATGAACAAATTATCTTTGCAAAATATGGTGGAATACCATTGCTTAACTGCAGTACAATAGTATATTCTCATAGTACATGTAATTACTATATACAGCTCCAGCGCAGTGTTATCAAGAGACCCAAATAAGTGGCACATTTCACCATGATTCAAATGTTTGAATAGACAGAAAAACATTCAAATAAACTTATGAGCAAATGATATGTTTTCAGTTTTGTCTCACACACTTGTTAAGGTCATATAAGGCCACATTTATCATGGGACATTTCCTCAGCTGTTTAGGTGCTCCTCAGCTAAGATGAAAAACTACCATTTTACTATTTCAGAAAATTAAAAGTTAAACCTAAACATCACTATTAGGACACATTAGGGACAGCAGCAGACCGCACGAGCAGGAGGGAGGCCTGGTGTGACCAGAGAAACCACAGGTCTTGTGGTTTCAGTGGAAACCCCACAGGTCTTGTACAGTCAGCGTGTACAGTGGAGAGATGACCCAATGTACTTGGACCACTCAGTGTGATGAAACCCTCGTCTTCTGGTGGAGCAGAATGGGCTTTATGTCTGATTGGTTCAAAGTCCTGTCCTGCACAGTGAAAACCTGTAATGACACACACATTAAGAAAACTACAAAACTATGTTCACATGTACATTCAGATTCAAAGGCCGTTTATATAAATCAAACAGATAAATTAATAGAGGAATCCCACACATTTGGGAAAGGTGTATTTTCACCATTTAAATAATGAATTCAATATGAGCATGATTCATTTGCAGCCCTTATTATAACTGGAGTAATAAAGCAACATGTAACATACCTAATCAGGGGCAGGAGTCTGGGCCAGCACAGCTCCAGCGCAGTGTTGGCTTTACTTTGTCATCTGAATTTGACCCATTTCATGAATCATGAGCATCTTATCAGCCAACACTTCTGTGGCCCCAGCAGTGGAGGCTGCAAATGAGAAAAGAAAATTCATATAAAACATTTCAAACATTTTTCTCATTGTTATATTAGATGTGATGGACATAACAGACACAGTGTCTAGTATCTACACCAGTGTCTGCACCTGTTCAATGAGCCTAATGTCCATCTGAAATCTGACCTGTCCAGTGTTATTTACAGATTGTAAAAAACAGATAATCTATTATCTGCATATGATGGAGGCTTATATTACATGATTTACAAGAAAATATAAACTTTGATATAGTCAAACTGTGTCTTTTAAGTTTAATGTATGAAATAATGTGTTTTTATCTTACCTCCGAGCTACAATGGCCAAGTGTTTATGTGTGTCCATGAAAATGTCCTCGTCGAAGCTTCATTAATCCCTCCGTGGTCTTCTTTTCCTCTGACAGGAAAAATATTATTAGTGTTTGATGTAAATCTGTCCAAATACGAAAGTTTGAGCAGACTTTTTATCACGTTACCTGTAGATTATTAGCAAAACTTTTAACTCAAAGCTCAGAGATTCACACAAATTAAAACAAATTAATTTGATAGTTTTGTGGTTTATGGACGTATTTTTTCGTTTACAGTTGTGTTAGTGATGATTTCCTGAAGTTAAAAGCGTGTACTCACACATTTTCTCCGCTCTCTGGACGGTCTTTTTGCTTTGTATTTTCGAACATCTGTCTGCCGCCGCGTGGTGCATGATGGGATATATGACTGTGCGAAATGTGCTCGGATGTGCCCTTCATTCACGGCCCAATCTCCATGGAAACGAGGGCGGTTTTCAGGCCGCATTTGAAGTGTGCATGGAAAAGAAATAAGACAGCACTATTATCACATACAAAACACCAAGGCGAGATAATAACAAAACAAATACATTACTTTTCTAAGACGCTGAAATGTTCCATTGAAGAAACATCCAGCTATCAGAGCACTGAGCTGATGAACGTGTTCCTGGAGCCTGGGCCTGGAGACAAAGACTGGAGACAAAGGGGTGTGAATACACTCTCTCAAATATACGTCTGGAACAGTACCTTCTGTTATTAACCAGGGAAAGTCAAAACTGGGTCTTGGGATAATACCTTGATTTTTAATCTTAAAATGCAGTCTCCTTCCATCACAGCGTCTCTTACAGCTATCACTTGAGAATGTGAAGACCACACTTTGTATCTTTTAAGATGGTAACCTTATCTGGGGAGGTGGCTGTGGTGTGACGGCCATCACAAGTAACAAAAAAAGTTGTCAGAGACTGAAAGGCTTGACTGCATTATAATCCTAGTACATTTACATGAGGCCAAATGTCATTAAACATTATATGTGAATGTAGTTTAGTGAAGATGGCTACTTTTATTCACCAATGCAAAAAATGATTAACACATCTTGTAAACAAGGGAATCTCAACATTTTTTTTGCTTACACTACAATTACACTACATCTATACATTTACCTTTTGCTTTGCAATGGCTGTGCAACAGCCAAAGATCTTCCAGTTCTCTGGCATCTGCCACACTCCGAGACCTTTAAGAAAATTGTCATGATAAACAAATTAATAATGTCCTAATCTAATTGGCTGAACAAAATGAGTCCATAACATAACACAGAAATAAATCACATCCAACACATACCCATCTGTCAATATCCACTGAGATGCCAACCCTGTAAAATCTGGAGCATATTGCTGCATGTCCCTCAATTGGTGATGAATGGAATTCAATGAACAGTGATCTGGCTTCATCCCTTATTTGGATCACTCTTCTAGTATCTAGTATCAGAAGAGCTGTCCATCTGCAGTGAACAATCACAAAGTGATAAACAACAACATTTTCCGAGACATGGATATATTTGAACACACCTTTGCCTACTTACCCTTTAGTGTAAACTTCTGAGAATGCCTCCTTGAGCTCAACTTCTGAGACTTGGTATAACCTTCTGGGTATTCCCCCCTAGTCAGGATCTCAAAAACCTACTTGGAGGACTAAATCAGAACCAAGTCAAACCACATCAGGACTAAAGCTGGACCAAACCACGCCAGGTCTACAAGCAGGTCTAAACCAGCCCCACTCTAGGACTAAATCAGGACCAAGTCAAACCACATCAGGACTAAAGCCAGACCAAACCATGCCAGGTCTAAAACAGAACTAAACCACGACCACACCGGGTCTAAAGCAGGACTAAACCAGGTCTACAAGCAGGTCTAAACCAGCCCCACTCTAGGACTAAATCAGGACTAAGTCAAACCACATCAGGACTAAAGCTGGACCAAACCACGCCAGGTCTACAACCAGGTCTAAACCAGCCCCAGTCTACGACTAAATCAGGACCAAGTCAAACCACATGAGGACTAAAGCCAAACCAAACCACACCAGGTCTAAAACAGAACTAAACCACAACCACACCGGGTCTAAAGCAGGAGTAAACCAGGTCTACAAGCAGGTCTAAACCAGCCCCACTCTAGGACTAAATCAGGACCAAGTCAAACCACATCAGGACTAAAGCTGGACCAAACCACGCCAGGTCTACAAGCAGGTCTAAACCAGCCTCACTCTAGGACTAAATCAGGACCAAGTCAAACCACATCAGGACTAAAGCCTTCCTTGGGGTACACATCACTGAGGATCTGTTCTGGACACTACATACAGACACTGTGGTTAAGAAAGACAAAGACTCTACTTCCTGAGGAAGTTGAGGAAGTTTGGTATGAACACCAGCATCCTCACAAACTTCTACAGGTGCACCATCGAGAGCCTGCTGACGGGCTGCATCACTGTGTGGTATGGGAACTGCACTGCTCAGAGCCGCAAAGCACTACAGAGGGTGGTGCGAGCGGCAGAGGTCATCATTGCAGCAGTCTCCCCTCCATCCAGGACATTTACCACAGCAGGGGTCTGCGTAAGGCACGCAGCATCACTAAGGACCATACTCATCCGGCACACCAGGTCTAAAACAGAACTAAACCACGACCACACCGGGTCTAAAGCAGGACTAAACCAGGTCTAAAGCAGGACTAAACCAACACAACACCAGGACTAAAACAGAACTAAACCATGACCACACTAGGACTAAAGCAGGATCACACAAGGACTGATGCAGAACAAAACTAGCATCAGACTTGGACCAAATTAAACCAAAAGATCAAACACAGAACCAATATTTAAGTAAAGAAAAGTACAAAGCTTCAATCGCATTAGCATAATCACATGATTATTATATATATATTTTTGGATTATATTATTGATTATTACATGATTAGATACACAGAAAAAATATAAATACATAGTATAATAAATAAATGACCAACAGCGATACATAATTTAACTATTCAAATACTTAAAAAAACACGCAATCCCTTCATGATCAGAGAAATATGTTGGCACCACCACAGAGTGAACCTCAAAGGTTGTCGTTTTAACAAATACATGGTCAATTAATGTTCCTCTCTCTGTTGTAGGACATTCAACATGCTGACTATACCCTTGATCACGCATAAATTTAGACCATTTTGAGGCTTTCTGTATATTGTCATTAAAATCTCCTACAATAACAATTGTTTCACTTTTATAATGTATCCAATTAAATAACTTTTTCATATTTTTGATGAACAATGACATGGGATAAGGTGGGGGACGATAAATTACAACAACTAAAATATTGTAAGCCAAACAGTTGTATGCTACACATTCTAGATCAACATTAGGTACTGTGACTTCATAAGCTACATTTACGTCACAGTACACACCAACTCCCCCGTGTTGCTGGCTACAGAACGCCACAAGTGCTGGGTCAGTACTACATTTATAACTATCACTACGGGGACGACTATGAAACTGAAATCCATCCATCTGAACAGTGTCTAAACAAGAGTCTCCCCTTAGCCACGTCTCTGTTACAGCGATGCAGTTAGGCTGCCAAGGCTGTGTAGCGAATGCCAAATCTGACACATGTCTGTGTAATCCATGCACATTCATCAAAAATAATGTAAAGTCTTGTACACTAGTGATGGGCCTAGATATGTAATCTGTCATGAAGGATGGCATATAATGGAGTGCAAATTTAACATGATCATTGCAATAAATGGATTTTTGATCAAACTTTTGGATTATGAGCCCGGATAATGTTCTAACTCTGCTCAACGCGACATAAGCCTGACCGGCCGTGAAAATTTTGTCGAGGGACACGACCGCACTATCAACAGAAATGCCTTGAACCTTGTGAACAGTACAGGCCCAAGCAAGTCTGAGAGGAAACTGACGACGAATGCCACCTTTTTTATTTGCTCGTTCTTCCTCTGGTTCAATGCGTGTGCATCCAATTAGATTTGGTGTTGGGGGTATATACCGCTTTCTTTTTTGAACACCAACATTGACATCATCAAATAAAACATAAACGGCAACCGGAAACCTTTCATTAGACCACACTATATCTTTTACTGTACCGCATAAACCATTAACTAGGCCATCATTTACATCAATATTTTTACATAACATAACTCGCGCACCATTACCCAATAACAACTGTTCTGACAGGCACGTGTAAGGCGCATCACTATGGGGGACTACCCTTGCCTCTAATTTCCCAGTCTTCTTATTGAGTCCAAAGTCCTGTGCATGTATTTCAACATAATCTGGGCAAGTGCGGGTAAGTTTTTTGGCATTGTAGTCATCCACTTGTTGATTTCTTGGGAAAATATGTAGTGTGTCTGGTTCCTCGCCAGTTTCACAGCGTCTTAAAATTGTAACATCACTGCTTAACATGGGTGTAGTTCTAGAACGAGTTCTTAATCGGTTTAACAAACTGGCAAATATTTCATCTTTTTGGCGGACAATTGTTCTTAATTCAACACATGAAAATAAACTCGTCCAGAAGTTCACGCCTTCAATGTCTTTGTATAGGGGTTTCCCTTTAACGGGTGCCAATTGATAAAAATCTCCTACAGCAATGATGGCTACATTGCCAAATGGAGAAAAGTCACCTGTTTGCTTGATTTGTCTTAATCTACCGTGAATATATGTGAGCAAATTGTGATCAACCATAGATATTTCATCAATAATCAAAATTTGTAAATCACAATACTTTACACGCAGAGAATTTAACTTTTCTTCACCTAAAGGGGAGTAGGGCAAACTCAAAAAAGTTCCAATGTGAAATGTTGTGTGGATAGTAGCTGCGTTTAAATTATAAGCTGCCATCCCTGTTGGTGCAGTTAACAGCACACTAATGCTATCAGGATTTCGGCACAGAGGGGCCAATAACCTCATTGCCTCATACTGTATGGCTTTTATCAGGTGACTTTTCCCCGTCCCCGCCCCACCAGTAATAAATACATGCAATGGATCAGGATTATTACCAGCTACTTTATCCAAACACCAAGCACGGATTTTATAAAAGATGGCCAACTGTTCTTGATTTAATGTACGAACTAAATCCAAACCCTCTTGTCTACTCAATATATTATTACGCTTTTCTAAATGGAATATTTCTTCCTGACATACAGCTAAATCAGGAATGGCAAGTGGTTCTTCTTCAAGATTTCCAAGTCGTTGATGTTCCATTTGATTTATGCAGTCCATTCTTTCAGACTCTTGTTCTGGGCATAAACGTGACCACGCATTTTCCACATCTGGATTAAGGTCAACTTCTTTCTGGAGCTCCTCTAAATCTTCTTTAACTGTTTCAAATTTGCGCCTGTTTGATTTTACAACAGAACATACGCTACGCATTGAACCATTGGAAAACTGAACATTACCATTTTTATAAAACTGCAAGAACGACGCAAAGCTTTCCGGCTTTAAATGGTGACGATAGGGCACAAATAATTCAATCATACTTCTGTAATACTGTTCTGGGTTTTTTGTTTTTGAAAAACGCGCATAACGTATGACTGCTGCTTGAGTACGTGAGCGTTTAACAATAAATCCATGATCAAATTGTAGTGGGATTGAGTTTTTAGATTTTTCACCTTTTGTTAGTACACGATATTCAGATGCAAATGTTGCCATACACATGTCATTGAACACACTATTGTTGGGACGGTTCTTATATCTATCAATAATGTTTAACATCCAGATATCATCTTCTCGATCTGTTTCATCAATGGTATTTAAGGGCCTGCTCATTCTAACTATGTTCTCTCCTGTGGGTATAAACACAACTTTTCTGGAACATTCTTTTAAATGCATATTGGTAAGTAAATAAACTGCTTCCTGTGCAGACACCTCTCTGTTATGTAGGAAAACAGAACCAATTTTTTTCAGGGCACCTTTGGCATCTAAATTTCCTTTGCGGGCTTCTTTTTGGGCCATACTTAATAATAATCCCATTTCTCTTTCAGATTTGGAAATATATGAGATTATATAAACAATACAAGCGTATGGATCCACAACATACTGAATGTCAAAATTTGCATTCCACGTTTTAAGAATAAAAGGACTATACTGATTATTCCAAATCTCAGAAATATTTCTCTTTAAAACGATATGTGTGCGACCACCCAAACAATTATATGCTTTTTCGTATACTTCCTGATTAAACCCAAGGGATTCAAATACAGCATCAGGACAGTCATAAGGACAGTTATCCATCAGGCTGATCTTTTTCACGTTGGACACCATCTCCACACCTTGTGCTGTAGGCATTGTTGTATGGCAGATACACTCCACTTGATTATCATGTGTACTAACATCAGTTTTGGCAGGGTGACATTTTGGGCATTTGGGTTTTGGCTCAGATTTTTTAAAGAAAGTACGGGAAGATATAGGACGCGGGAAATTAAAGCGGCATTGTGTTTTATTTTTTTTACAAGTTTTTGAGTGTCGCTTAGAATGTTGCTGCACAGACGTGACTACTTCATACAAAGGATCGTCCTCGGCTGGCAGCTCACATGTGACGTATTTATCGATAAACTCGATCACCTCTTCATCAGTGTTTTCATGAAGTTTGGGTGCATTTTTTACCCAAAACAAACAGTGTACATGAGGGGAACCTCTCTGCTGGAACTCAACCCGATAGAAATAATCAATAATTTCACCAATGGGATGTGACGGAGACATTAGTACTTCCTTAAGAAATATATGCCAGCGATAGTCAAACATCCTGGCCGCGATTACCGGGTTACGTCTTAAGAGTTCACAGCGCTCGGACCACTCTAGGTCTTCTACTGTTTGTAATCGACCTTCATGTCTCAGGATAGTGTTAAGTAAATTTTTCCAGCGCATATCAGCACTGGAAAATGAACAGAACCAGGTTGGGACCCCTAACTGGCGCACCATCGCTACCAAATCACTAGACGCCGATTGCCAGTAGGCTGGACTTCCTCTTATAGGTTTAAGAAAACGGTATCCACTGTCATGCTCCAGCATCGTTCTCAGAGTTTCTTTAATATTTGATTCATTGCCCTGAGAAAATGTAACTGTATCACCTTTTCGAAGTGCAATGGATACGCTTGAAACTACTTGCTGAAGAACGGATATGTAGTATGCATAAAAGAGATACAGTAAACTCCCTGAAAATCGTCCATCGGCATGCATTATTCTGTTATTTAAATAACGCATCAAAGTTATCCGTACAGGTCTCTTATCATGAAACGTAAACTGACCGAGGGGAAAGAGACATGGAAAGCACTTGGCTTCATTCTCACGATCTGAGAGTAATTTCACTGGATTGTTACCCTCTGTTGGAGCCAGATTTAAAATACCATCCAAGTACTGATCCAATATTTCTTGACCTAAATCCAGGGGCAAAGAACAAGTGTCCTGAAATACACAGTATCGCTGTTGGTCATGCAAGAGTTCATCATTTAGAACTTCGTCTTCAGTTTTTTCATTTTCCTGCTCTGAAGTTGGCATTTTGTCATCAAGGAATGGGTCTACGTCTTGACAAAATTCGCTCATATCATCTTGAAAGACTTCATCCATCTCTTCTTTTGAAAATTCATTTATCCATAATTCATCAAATTGTATGTCCTTAAAAAACTTATTTATCCTTTTTAAACACTTAATGGCATGTTTTATACGGATTGTATCAACAAATTGAAATTCATAATGGCCTTTATATGTCAGTTTACGTTTTAGCTTTACTGGTAACAATACACCACCCAAGTCAGAGCGCGGCAAAATGTTTACAGTCTGAGTTAGGTTTGAAGGGCAGCAGACTATTGGCCCATGACAAGCTCTCTGCCCTCCTCTGGGTAAAGCTATTATCTTCATCATTGCAACATTGGGGGATACCAGAAGTTCTTCTACACTGTTTAAACATGACAGTTCTTCTGGGATGGGGTCTAGTTCTAAGTTATTAACTGCACTTTCAGCTGGAGTGTCACCTCTTTTTATCTTTCGGTGACAGGTATAACAGATCCAGAGTTTACCTTTGGCAGTTGTTTTTATCGGGCATGGACTGACACAGTGACTGCTACATTTATGCAAATATGTGTCCTTTATACACTTATTAGCTGCAATTAATGATTTTTCTTTCTTTGCATAGTTATCCATGTTACAATGTATAACTGAATTTTCAAAAAACATTCTATAGCACACAGAACAGATGAATTCTGGGCCCTTCTCAACTTTAGTCAAGAAACTCTCCATGACATATTCTAAGTCCTTTAATTTGAGTTTGTGGAGTTTCTTGGTCATTTTTATTGTTTCTTGGATACGCTTTTTGTTTTCGCTATTATGATATCGGGTTTTACTACTAATGATTTTTTCCTTTCTGTATACTGGGTCTTTGTATTTTTCTTTACCTGCAGCTTTTAATCTCTCCCGATGTAAATTACTTTTCCGGTAATTTTTCTTACTTAGGGCCTTTTTTTTATCCCTGTGCAATTTATCAGTACTGTATTTTTCTTTACTTGCAGCTTTTAATCTCTCCCGATGTAAATTACTTTTCCGGTAATTTTTCTTACTTAGGGCCTTTTTTTTATCCCTGTGCAATTTATCAGTACTGTATTTTTCTTTACTTGCAGCTTTTAATCTCTCCCGATGTAAATTACTTTTCCGGTAATTTTTCTTACTTAGGGCCTTTTTTTTATCCCTGTGCAATTTATCAGTACTATATTTTTCTTTACTGTAAGCTTTAACGCTTTCTTGGTGGGATTTATCAGTACTGTATTTTTCTTTACTGTAAGCTTTAACGCTTGCTTTGAGGGACTTATTGGTAGTATATTTTAGAATGCTCATGGCCTTGAGTTTGTCTCTGTGCAGTTTGTTTGCTTTATACATTTCTTTACTTCTGTTTTTTAACTTGTTTCTAACATTCAATTGTTGCCAGTATTTCTGTCTATTTATACATCTTGCATACTGTCTATACACAGCTTTCTGTGCATACCGTTTTCTGAATTTTTCTCTCTCTTTCTCTCTGCGTTTTAGCAGTTTAGCATGTTCAGTATTTACTAGAGAGATTTCCCGAAATCTAAAACTGTATCCACTTTGATTAAGATCAGTTTGACAAAGGCCACAACAACTTTTCCCCTCTGAATCTTTAACACACTTTACGACTTCATAATGATTGTTATTGCAGTTTTCCAAGTATATACCTTGGCTTGACAACAATTTGCCATTACACTTGTACTGCAGCCATTTTCCATTTAAAAATGTAAATATATTTAACCCCAAATAGTCAGCTGTTACCTGAATTTCAAGCTCCGTAGCCCAGCTATTGACATATTTGATTCTGTTTTTTTCAATATACTCAGCAACAGAGACAAACCCAGGACGCAAGAGACTCTTGTACTTGACAGAGTTCTGTTCAAGTTCTTTTACTACTGAAAGCCGAATTTTACGGTGATTCTTTTGTGTTCCAGTCACTGCAAGTGAAACTGCCCGAAAATAACAATTGCCATCAGCAACAATGGATTCATTTTTGCATGGGAGGCCTAAAAATCTGTTTGTTGTCAAGTGGGAGGTATTTAATTGTTCAAAAGCCACATTGATTTTTTTGCAGAGAGCCTGGCAAATGTCCTTCTCAATTGGATTGAAATACAATGGAGTTTGTTCATGGCCAATAAACTGAACACCTTCAATGACCTCCTCACTGTTGGATTTATCAGTTCTGTGTTTTTTGGATCTGCGGATGCATTTACTCTTTGGAGATCCTGCTTTAACCCTAGGTTCACTGCAATCTGTTGACCTTGCCCGCTTTCTAATGATCACATTTGTATCTGCCTTAGTGACAACAACTCCACTGATTTCAAATGAATTATCTCTACTGTCAAATACATGAGCCAAATGACAAAAGTGAGAATGCAATTCAGAAACAGACCTGAAATAACACACAACACTACTGCCATCTGCGTCTACAATGCCAGTTTTGTTACGAGAATGAGAATCAACGACAGCATACAAACCGTTATCATGAATGATGGAACACGTGGTCTTGCATAAAGTGAACAGACAAGTGTCATACTGTGACAACATTCTCTCTAAGCCATTTCCCAAACTAACAAGAACCTCTTGATCAATGAGCTCCCCACTATCTAGACCAACAACACCAGAAACACAGTCACCATACTGAAAATTAAATGTCTGACCTTCAATGTCCCATTTCTGTGGCAGATTTGAGACAAGCATCATATAAGACCCCGGGGTAATCTTTCTGTTCTCTCTGCAGTATACATACAATGCATCACCCAAAACAAGGACTCTATCCAGGTCCTGCTTCTGCCATGAAGACACAGGACATGCTACATGCTTTGCAAGACTCACTAATGCTATTGGTGCGCACTGAAAACCGGGATACATGAAGCGATCATTCCCCTGGTGAAATGATCCACTGATGTTCTGAGGCACAGACTTACCAGACTGGAGATCTGCTTCTGATGTGAGATCAGCTTTCATCTCAGTCAAGTCAGCACCAAAAGAAACATCACAAATTGGCTTTTCTTTACCCGGAGAGCAGCAGATGCATGGACCGCTGTTCTTGGTCCTCTTCGTCTTCTTGGTCATCTTGGATGGAATGTGATGACTCTTCTCAGTCTATGAAAAAAAAATGCACTGAATATCTTATATCTAAAATTACTATTAATGAGAACCTGTGGTGGTGGGTAAATATGATAAATTGAATACAACTTATTTTTTCCATGTCAAATAATTTGCTGTGAAACTATTGTCACTGATTATCATTCATACATGTTTAATACATAGCTGCACCTAATCATTGTAAATACAAACCAGGTTCTTCGCCAACACATCAGGGAGCGCGTCCACATCAGCACTGGTGGGTGATGCTCCAGGCGTCACCCCCACAACTCCTGGCTCCACCTACATCAGTAAATTTGTCAAATGCATGAAAAAAATGTTTACTGTGGTAATACTACATTTCAAACTTAAAGATCCCATGGCATGGTACTTCTTGATGCTTTTATATGGCGCCTTAGTGGTTCCCTAATACTGTATATCAGTGTTTCCCCACCTTTTTTGTCTTGTGTACCCCCTGAGCCTTTTTGTCATACCTCGAGTACCCCCTCACTCATACGTGTTGATAATTCTCGAAAAGTAGAACGTGATTATTTCATCTCTTTAATTAGAAATTTTAATTCTCAGGCTCTATTCAGAAATATGGTTCTAAACGCTTTATTCTGGGCATGTTGCTTGAATGCAAATGAGGAGGAGAGAGACAGAGACACAGTTTCCTGGTTTGGCTCCATGTGTGTAAGCAGAGGAACGGGAGACGCGCACGGAAGAAAGGAGACATGAGCCCTGTCCCAATTCACATGGAGAAGCCATTTGCAAGTCCAGCTCTGTATTGTCCCATGAAAAAAAACACTCACAGGGGGTGACATCCAGACGGGAGGTGGAAACCTTTCCCCGAGTGTGACGTCAGAAAATTCCCTTGTCCAAAATCGCCCGTAAGGGCTGTCTTTTTTTCAAACGCAGAAAAGGATCGCAATTGCTCAGTTTACACATTTCACAACTTTTAGCCATGGGAGGGGGGGCTAAACAGGGTAGGGGAGCTCACATTAACATTCAAAAACCTCAGAAAGTGAAAATTTCATGCCATGGGACCTTTAACAATACCAACCTGATCCTCACGCAACATGTGTGCAGCACTGGTAGGTGACGTTTCAGGAGTCCCCACCACTTCAACCTCCTTCTGAAGAACAAAAACAAGAAAATTCATGTTGTCATTCATGTAATTTTGGTCTGAGGCTCTTTGATAATACAGTCAAAAGGTTTTCATGTTTTCTATCTGTTACTTTATTTATTTTATTTATTACTTATCATTATGTATCATAATAGTTTGTGGGGAAACAAAGTTGACAAAAGTGTATCACATCTGCTGTCCATGTCCAGAAATTAAAATTATGACCACACAGCAAATTCTTATTAAATATTATTATTTAACAACTGCATGTGCAGTATTACATAAAAGGCAAATATCTGGCCAGGCACATCACAGCTTTGGGGCTGAAGCTGATGCAGGCTTCACAGTCTTAACCTTAGCACCTATAAATGTATTTATTTACAGTTCTCGTCTTGTTACATTCCATTCAAAGATGAAATAATATTCAGAAATTGTTTCACTTCTTTTTTCAGAATTTTACATACCTGCTGCTTGGGCTGGCTTCTCTTGGAGGCAGCAGCTTCAGAACATCTGACATGAGTTGCCTGAAAAAAATAATATATCTATAAATGCATAAAACAGTATTTCCCATACATCAAAATTTCTATATATAAAATGTATCAAAATTATGAGATTAGGTAGTGTTTTTAAAATGCCAGACACTCAAAACAAACCTTCTGCTGAACCAGCCGCCTCTTGGGAAGCCCTGGGGAGTGCGCAGAACTTCCAGGCTGGTCCTTAAGTAAGAGCAGTAATAAAATGTTAATGACAACAGTCTTAATAACAATTACTGAGTATAAAATACAGATCAAAAAACATTTTACTTTATTTAACATAAAACATTTCTACTCAATAACCTTACCTTCTTTTCAACAGGAAAGCAGGCAGTGCACTCAGCATCAAGGTCAGATGGAATGAACTTGTCCATCTCTTTCAAAATGGCGGTGCTGAAATACACCGGTGAAAGCGGGATCGAAAAGACTGACTCCACCTGTTAAAATTAGGTTTGATCTAAATACATCATAAGACTCTAGGAAGTGTTGCCAAAATGCCACACACTCAAACAAACCTGCTCTTGGTGAACCAGCCTCTTAGAATCCCCTGGGGAGTGCACAGGGCTTTCACGTCGGTTCTTCTGCAAGGGCAGTAATAAAACAATCTTAAAAACAATTCATGAGGTACATTCATGAGGTTATGACAAGACACTAGCCTCACCTTCTTTTTCCGTGTGACCACCACCATCTGATTGGCATCAGGAGGTGGTGGCCGTGGCCGAGGGGCAGGGCCTGTCACAACCAGCACTGGTTTGACCTGCCTGGTTGGTGGGGAGGGCACTGGAGCTTGTGGCGATGGTCTGGGGGTGTCCATCTCCAACTGTAGGTGTGAGACAGTCCAAAGCAACTGGCCAAGCATGTCCATGCCACCATCAGTATCACTGAGATGGACCTGCAAATGATACAAAAGAAAACAATTATCATTTCCACTGCATATTAGATACTTGCATTTCAGAATATTACTTACCCCATCCCTACACCACAGGTTGAGGCGGTTCATTGGAAAGTAATCCACAATAGAGTAGTACTTGATACCTTCAGTAAAAGAAAAAAAAAGAAAGAATGTTATACATACAATGTTATACACATACACACGAGAGATTTCATAAAGACACATAGAGACACACGTACTCATGCGTGCCGCCACACGATGGTACTCCTGGCGCAGATGATTTTGCAAATCCACCTCAACATTTAGGCGAGGTGGAAAATCCAGGACACAGACCTCAAAACAATATTTTAGTTTAAATATTTTGTTAAAATGAGAGAGTAGAAAGCAATCAAATCTGTTTCAAGCAAGGACTTGACCAGTCTAAACCAGCACTATAGTAAGATCTAACAAGGTTTAGAGGAAAAGTAACGTTATTTTACAATCTGAGCCTTCTTTCGGTAATAAAACAAGTCGTTTGACTCACCCATAGCACGTTGGTGTCATTTGGAGCTGTTTGGTAAAAGTTATGTTGTAGCGTATCCGTTAGCGTGAGTACTCGGGGCATTACTTTGCGGTCTCCAAATAACACAAACTTTAGCACTTTTCAAATCATAGAAGCCCGATGTCTTAATCTACGATTTCTTTTGAAGCAAAAGTGGCCTGTAATCCGAGATTTATCCATAGTTTTCAGCTTTGCGTTTCATGTTTGGGTCCCGGGAGCTGAGAGCATCAACCTCAATCAATCAATCCTCATCAACTCGAAACTATGGCTAAATCTCGGATTACAGGCCACTTTTGACCACACGAAATCGTAGACTAAAGACATCGGGCTTCTATGATTTGAAAAGTGCTAAAGTTTGTGTTATTTGGAGACCGCAAAGTAATGTCCCGAGTACTCACGCTAACGGATACGCTACAACATAACTTTTACCAAACAGCTCCAAATGACACCAACGTGCTATGGGTGAGTCAAACAACTTGTTTTATTACCGAAAGAAGGCTCAGATTGTAAAATAACGTTACTTTTCCTTTAAAGCCAGAATTACAGCTTGATTAAACCAGTTCTAAATTAGTAGGCTATCTAATGAGAAGAAACGGGAGAACGTGTACACCTTATCTTAATTAATTACTAGTCTAAGAATTGTTAATCTACACAACTTAATTGACTCAATAGTATTTACCCCAACACCCTCTTGTCAACACAGTACTTTTTTAAAAGATTGTGCATGGAGTAAACATGATAACAGGAGAAGTTCAATTTGTCAACTGGACAAAGTTTGTTTGGTTGAAAATGTTTCGCCGCTCATCCGAGAGGCTTCGTCAGCTCTAATAAGAATACTGGTAAGACACTTGCTTATATCTTGCTGTAGGGAGGAGGATATAAGCAAGTGTCTTACCAGTATTCTTATTAGAGCTGACGAAGCCTCTCGGATGAGCGGCGAAACGTTTTCAACCAAACAAACTTTGTCCAGTTGACAAATTGAACTTCTCCTGTTATCATGGATTCTACCTGGACGACTGAGGGACTTTTCACGCATGGAGTAAACAATTTTGGAAATATGGTACCTTTGTCCAGCGGCTACAAGCGGTGGCAAGGTACCGACCGAAGTCGGCTGCAGCCTCATCGATAGTCCTGCTGGCCGTCAGGTTGTTGGAGGGAGCGGTGAGCAGAACAAGAGAGGGAGAACGATCCACCTGTATGTGCCTGATCTCCCTCTCAAGCTCCGCGGCTGCAGCTCCCGGGGTGGAGCTGAAACCAAAGATGATCTTCCCCTGTGGTATCTGGGCAAAGCCATCGATGAAGTGTCGCAGATGAGAGGCCCCGACAACCAGAACAAACTGAAAAAATTAAGATTTAAGAAAGTTAAGATTTTGTAAACTGCATTTACAGTTAAAAGGTCTTACCTTCTTGTCAGGGTGCTCCGGAGGGATCACCAGCTTGTGGCTCTTTCCAGTGACCAGAGACTTTGGCCAGTTACGCACTGGGAAGCGGTAGCCAGTGCCAAACCCTAGAAAATTATTATTAGTAATATTGTTAGAGTTAAAAGGACTTACCTTCTTGTCAGGCTCAAAAACAGCAGGCGGCTGCTGCCGTTCTGCCATTCTTCGCCGAGCCGCCTGGGAACGGCGGAATGACTTTCCACGAGGCATCTGAAGAAAGTTAAAATGAACCATTTAAATTGTAATACGGCAATGTAGTAATCAGATATGTTTTAAAGCTTGTGTACAGCTGTTTTAAAGCAGTTGTTAAAGGTCCCATGGCATGAAATTTTCACTATTCTGGGGTTTTTGAATGTTAATGTGAGCTCCCCTAACCCCCCGCAGCTGAATAATTGTGACTAACTGACTATTCAAATATTAGTTTTAATACACATTTTCTAGTGTCACTAATAAAATAGTGACACTATAAAATAAGAAAAAGCATTTACAGTGGTACCTCACCTTACGAATGACCCAACAAACGAAAATTTCAAGTTACGAAACGCCTTCACGGTAAATTTTCGTCTCTAGATACGAATGAAATTTCAAGTTACGAAACGCGAAATCTCAAAAATTCAAATATGCGCGCTCAGCCACACACATTATACGCTTTTCTCAGACTGGATTTAAACTTTTCTCACATTTGTCTCTGTTTAAACACTCAAACTTTCATAGATTTTCAACAAAACGTATCAATATTGAAGTGGGGGGGACTGCGCGGTCACGTGTGCGCAGCATGACCCGGCGCAGAGCTGACAGCAGGACTAGACCAAGATCTAAACCTGGACTGGACCAGGACTAAACCTGGACTAAACCAGGACTAAACCAGGACTAAACCTGGACTAAACCAGGAGGAGCCACGCTCACATGCGCTCAGACTGCCTGCGGTCCCCGCCTCAGCTGTGACTCGTGAGAAACCAGGAAATAGACCCGCACGCGGCGCTTTAATCCACCTGGTCTAGTCCTGGTCTAGTCCTGGTTTAGTCCTGGTTTAGTCCTGGTTTAGTCCTGGTCCAGTCCAGGTTTAGATCTTGGTCTAGTCCTGCTGTCAGCTCTGCGCCGGGTCATGTGCGCTATCACACGTGTCCGTGCAGTTTTCTCCCCCCTCCCGCTTCCCCCCACACTTCAATATTGATACGTTTTGTTGAAAATCTATGAAAGTTTGAGTGTTTAAACGAGAGAAAAACGTGAGAAAAGTTTAAATCGAGTCTGAGAAACCAATCAGGACAGAACACATTGTTACACTATAAAAAAGTTACACTATAAAAAAAATAATAAAATTGGATCGGGGCCTTGGAACGAATCAGGCTTTTTCCATTGAAATAGCTACTCAACTTACGAATTTTTCACGTTACGAAACCACTTCTGGAACGAATTAATTTCGTAAGGTGAGGTACCACTGTATTAGGGAACCACTAATGCGCCATATAAAAGCATCAAGAAGTACCATGTCATGGGATCTTTAACCAGGTTTAAGCTAAAAGCAGGGGTAAAGTGGGTCTACTCTACACCAAGTTTAAAACAGGACTAAACTAGACCAATATCACATCTAAAACAAAACAAATCTAAATATATGCAGTTAAAATACAATTCTTTCAACTTACATTATGAACAATCGTAATATTCATCAGTTTGTCTACTTTAGCCGTTGTGCAGAGAGAAAATAATTTTTTCCTACCTTTAGATGTGTTGAAGAGAAGTCCGGGAGAGCTGTAATCCACAAGATGAGAAGATTCTTCTTTTCTAGGTCCAAGACACGATCGTCACACAAGATGGAGATGTAAAATCCGAGATAGAGTTGTGAAAGCTTCTTGAATCGTCCAAAAAAGGATTCACTCAAGTCGCAGAGGAGAACGTGCTATAGCAGATACCATAGACGTTCAGTCGGCCACACCCTGTTAGGTCCTACTTATACTCTTCTATCACCCCACCACCAGTGCAGCTGATTGGCTGTCTGGCTGTTACCAGGCCACAAACAGCCAATCAGAAGTGTAGATGGATTGAGTGTGTGTGTCTTGGGTGTGGCTCGGGTGTGGCTCTACCCCTCCCCCACGTGCAGCTCCCTCCCTCCCCTCCTCTCCCTCTCCTCCTCTCCTTCCCCGCGTGTGCAGTCCCCCCTCCCCTTTCTTCCCCCTCCCCTCTCCTCTCCTCTCCTCTCCTCTCGTGAGTGCCCGATGTGGGCTCTGTGTGTTCTGCACATGCACAATGACGTATCATGACGTATCAGGAAGAAGGAGGGTTTTCCTGCCCGATTCGGGCTTTTTTTTGGATTATTTATTTTATTTACGACAGACACGTATTTTGACAACGAAGGCAATTTTCAGCATGATAAATAGATAGATAGATAGATAGATAAAGATAAAAAGAAGTAATAAATAAATAAATAAATAAATAAATAAATAAATAAATAAATAAATAAATAATACAGCCAAAATCAGATAAAAAAAATAAAAGACTAAACCAGACTAAAGCAGGTCTAAACCAGGACTAGGATTTTCAGGTCTAAACAAGTAATAAATAAACCAGATCCGGACAAACTCTCTTCTCTGCACGGCAACAGAACACACAAAATTCCACCGCAAGACTGGAGCATGCTGATTGGCTGTCTATTACTGCTTTATGATTGGCCCTGAACAAAACTATAGTCGGGACCAGGTCTAACCTAGAACTAACCAGGTCTAAGAAGCCAAAACCAGATTGAAGGAACCCTGGACATTAACTTTAAATAGGCGCAATAGCGCCCCTAAGGAGACTGTATGAAATAACAAAATATTATAAAATGTAACATGCAAAATTTGGTACACACATTCGTGACATGGTCTCAAAATAGTCAATGATGCCCACATGCCATGTCCCATCGTGTAGCCATGGCAACAGGCTCGCCAATAGGATGCCTGACGAAAACACTGGTGTGGCCAAACAAAATTTTGTACACACATATATCATGGTAAGAAGAACAAAAAAAAAAATATTGTGACCACACCCCCTGCCAAAATGGAAGTCCATCATCTTGGATTAATTATGTGGGACAAATGTCATAATCTAATTTTATGTAGTCATCTAATTCTGCCATATTTTAATTTATGAAACTTTTAAAACAGCCACAATCTCAAATGTGGGCAAATCTTCAAAAAGACACATTTTCCAGGAAATACAGGAAAATCTCAATGATGACCCCGCAGCATCTCCCATCATGTTGCCATGGCAACAGGCCAAACATCTGTCCTTGTCATTAGGATTCTCTGGAAAAACTTTGGCGTAGTCAAACAAAATTTGGTACACAGATGCATCATGGGAAGATAAACAAAAAGTATATTATACCGTTGCTAGGCAACCAACCAGCCATTTTGGATAGACTATGTGACCTGGTGGCGAAGGCGCCATTTCCTGTCAAACTTTGACTTTGCCGATTTTACTCAAACTTTAATCGTTGGTGAGCACCCCGGCCCTAAACAGATTGATATAAGAAAATCTCAATTGGCCGTAATAGCGCCCCCTAGGGAGATTGCATGGAACAGAAAAAATTTACTTTGCCAGAAACACACCAAATTTGGACCACACATTCGTGACATGGTCTCGATCAAAAATCTCAATGATGACCCCGCGGCATCTCCCGTCATGTTGCCATGGTAACAGGTCAAACAGCTGTCCCTGCCATTAGGACGCCCGGCAAAAGCTTTGGTGTAGCCACACCTAATTTAGTACATATATGGCTCATGGGAATAGGAAAATGGCGCGTTAGCGCCACCCCCCCAGCGAGTGCAAGCGAGGGCCGATCATCGCCGCTTGCGGCTATATTTATTATTATTATTTTCCCGACCACTTTTTCAGGTTTCGGGTACTTCCCACGGACGAAAACTCACGAAATTTTGCGCAAAATTCAAGAACGCCAAAAAAGGAATTTACAAATAATCTGTATTAAAAAATCTTAAAAAATGGCTCTACAGCGCCACCTCAAAAATCAAAATACATTGCGCCTATGGCTATACCCGATAAATGAACTTTGTCGTAGATAAACGAAATTCAGGTGGTTGATAGGTCATGTCGTTACGAACCAAAAAATATATTACGGCGTTGCTAGGCGACCAACAGGAAGTCAGCTACATTGGGCCGAGCACGCGACCCGGCACCGAGGGTGCATTTTCCTGTCTTCGTATTTTAACGAACTCCTCCTAGGGTTTTTGACCCAGACTCACCAGAATCGTGCTGTATCATCTAGACAAGTGGGACATTAAAAGTTGTTAAAAGCGTTCTAAAAGAGTGAACGGTGTTTCCGTGACAACGCCACAAATTTCAGGTTCGTTTTTGTGGCTCGCCATCAAATTCGACGAGTGATAATTCGCGCATACTTTGGCCGATTTCACTCAAACTTTAATCGTTTGTGGACACCCCGGCCCTGAACAGATTTCTATAAGAAAATCTGAAATGGACACTATAGCGCCACCTATGGAGATTGCATGGAAGTGCAAAATTTTATTTTGTCGTAGACATACCAAATTTGGTACACACATTCGTGACAGGGTCTCGATCAAAAATCTCAATGATGACCCCGGGCATCCCCCATCGTGTTGCCATGGCAACAGGCCAAACATCTGTTCTTGTCATTAGGATTCTCTGGAAAAACTTTGGTGTAGTCAAACAAAATTTGGTACATAGATGCATCATGGGAAGATAAACAAAAAGTATATTATACCATTGCTAGGCAACCAACCAGCCATTTTGGATAGACCCTGTGACCTGGTGGCGTAGGCGCCATTTCCTGTCAAACTTCGACGAGTGATAATTCGCACATACTTTGGCCGATTTTACTCAAACTTTAATCGTTGGTGAACACCCCGGCCCTACAGAGATTGATATAAGAAAATCTCAATTGGCCGTAATAGCGCCCCCTAGGGAGATTGCATGGAACAGAAAAATTTTACTTTGCCGTAGACACACCAAATTTGGACCACACATTCGTGACATGGTCTTGATCAAAAAACACAATGATGACCCCACTCCATCTCACATCATGTTGCCATGGTAACAGGTCAAACATCTGTCCCTGCCATTAGGATGCCCGGCAAAAACTTTGGTGTAGCCACACCTAATTTGGTACATAGATGGTTCATGGGAATAGGAAAATGGCGCGTTAGCAGGGGGCTGCGAGTGCAAGCGAGGGCCGATCATCGCCGCTTGCGGCTATATTTATTCTTATTATTATTTTCCCGACCACTTTTTCAGGTTTCGGGTACTTCCCACGGACGAAAACTCACGAAATTTTGCGCAAAATTCAAGAACGCCAAAAAAAAGAATTTACAAATAATCTGTATTAAAAAATCTTTAAAAATGGCTCCACAGCGCCACCTCGAAAATCAAAATACATTGCGCCTATGGCTATACCCGATAAATGAACTTTGTCGTAGATAAACGAAATTCGGGTGGTGGATAGGTCATGTCGTTACGAACCAAAAAATATATTACGGCGTTGCTAGGCGACCAACAGGAAGTCAGCTATATTGGGCCGAGCACGCGACCCGGCACCGAGGGTGCATTTTCCTGTCTTCGTATTTTAACGAACTCCTCCTAGGGTTTTTGACCCAGACTCACCAGAATCGTGCTGTATCATCTAGACAAGTGGGACATTAAAAGTTGTTAAAAGCGTTCTAAAAGAGTGAACGGTGTTTCCGTGACAACGCCACAAATTTCGGGTTCGTTTTTGTGGCTCGCCATCAAATTTCAATGAGCGATAATTCGCGCATACTTTGGCCGATATCACTCAAACTTTAATCGTTCGTTGACACCCCGGCCCTGAACAGATTGATATAAGAAAATCTGAAATAGGTGCTATAGCGCCACCTAGGGAGATTGCATGGAAGCGCAAAATTTTACTTTGTCGTAGACATACCAAATTTGGTACACATATTCGTGACGGGGTATCGATCAAAAAACTTAATGACGTCAACACGCCATGTCCCATCGTGTTGCCATGGCAACAGGCCAAACATCTGTCGTCGCCAATGGGACGCCCGGCATAAACTTTGTCGTAGCCATACCAAATTTAGTACACAGATGCATCATGGGATAAGGAACAAAAAAGTATATTACGCAGTTGCTAGGCGACCAACAGGAAGTCAGCTATATTGGGCCGAGCACGCGACCCGGCACCGAGGGTGCATTTTCCTGTCTTCGTATTTTAACGAACTCCTCCTAGGGTTTTTGACCCAGACTCACCAGAATCGTGCTGTATCATCTAGACAAGTGGGACATTAAAAGTTGTTAAAAGCGTTCTAAAAGAGTGAACGGTGTTTCCGTGACAACGCCACAAATTTCAGGTCCGTTTTTGTGGCTCGCCATCAAATTCGACGAGTGATAATTCGCACATACTTTGGCCGATTTCACTCAAACTTTAATCGTTCGTTGACACCCCGGCCCTGAACAGATTGATATAAGAAAATCTGAAATGGACACTATAGCGCCCCCTAGGGAGATTGCATGGAAGCGCAAAATTTTACTTTGTCGTAGACATACCAAATTTGGTACACACATTCGTGACAGGGTCTCGATCAAAAATCTCAATGATGACCCCGGGCATCTCCCATCGTGTTGCCATGGCAACAGGCCAAACATCTGTCGTCGCCAATGGGACGCCCGGCATAAACTTTGTCGTAGCCAAACCAAATTTGGTACACAGATGCATCATGGGATAAGGAACAAAAAAGTATATTATGCGGTTGCTAAGCGACCAACAGGAAGTCGGCCATTTTGGACCGAGCACGTGACCTGGCACCGAGGGTGCATTTTCCTGTCCTCGTATTTTAACGAACTCCTCCTAGGGTTTTTGACCCAGACTCACCAGAATCGTGCTGTATCATCTAGACAAGTGGGACATTAAAAGTTGTTAAAAGCGTTCTAAAAGAGTGAACGGTGTTTCCGTGACAACGCCACAAATTTCAGGTTCATTTCTGTGGCTCGCCATCAAATTCGACGAGTGATAATTCGCACATACTTTGGCTGATTTCACTCAAACTTCAATCGTTGGTGGACACCCCGGCCCTGAACAGATTTCTATAAGAAAATCTGAAATGGACGATATAGCGCCCCCTAGGGAAGTGCAAAATTTAATTTTGTCGTAGACATACCAAATTTGGTACACACATTCGTGACAGGGTCTCGATCAAAAATCTCAATGATGACCCCGGGCATCTCCCATCGTGTTGCCATGGCAACAGGCCAAACATCTGTCCTTGTCATTAGGATTCTCTAGAAAAACTTTGGCGTAGTCAAACAAAATTTGGTACACAGATGCATCATGGGAAGATAAACAAAAAAGTATATTATACCGTTGCTAGGCAACCAACCAGCCATTTTGGATAGACCATGTGACCTGGTGGCGAAGGCGCCATTTCCTGTCAAACTTCGACGAGTGATAATTTGCACATACTTTGGCCGATTTTACTCAAACTTTAATCGTTGGTGAACACCCCGGCCCTGAACAGATTAATATAAGAAAATCTGAAATGGGTGCTATAGCGCCACCTAGGGAGATTGCATGGAAGCGCAAAATTTTACTTTGTCGTAGACATACCAAATTTGGTACACATATTCATGACGGGGTCTCGATCAAAAAACTCAATGACACCAACACGCCATGTCCCATCGTGTTGCCATGGCAACAGGCCAAACGTCTCTCCTTGCCAATGGGACACCCAGGAAAAACTTTGTCGTAGCCAAACCAAATTTGGTACACAGATGCATCATGGGAATAGGAACAAAAAACTATATTACACCGTTGCTAGGCGACCAACAGGAAGTCGGCCATATTGGAACGAGCATGTGACCCGGCACCGAGAGCGCATTTTCCTGTCCTCGTATTTTAACGAACTCCTCCTAGGGTTTTTGACCCAGACTCACCAGAATCGTGCTGTATCATCTAGACAAGTGGGACATTAAAAGTTGTTAAAAGCGTTCTAAAAGAGTGAACGGTGTTTCCGTGACAACGCCACAAATTTCAGGTTCGTTTTTGTGGCTCGCCATCAAATTCGACGAGCGATAATTCGCACATACTTTGGCCAATTTCACTCAAACTTTAATTGTTGGTGGACACCCCGGCCCTGAACAGATTGATATAAGAAAATTTGAAATGGACACTATAGCGCCCCCTAGGGAGATTGCATGGAAGTGCAAAATTTTACTTTGTCATAGACATACCAAATTTGGTACACACATTCGTGACAGGGTCTCGGTCAAAAAACTCAATGACGCCAATACGCCATGTCCCATTGTGTTGCCATGGCAACAGGCCAAACATCTGTCATCACCAATGAGACACCAGGCAAAAACTTTGTCGTAGCCAAACCAAATTTGGTACACAGATGCATCATGGGAATAGGAACAAAAAAGTATATTAAACGGTTGCTAGGTGACCAACAGGAAGTTAGCCATATTGGCCTGAGCACGCGACCCGGAGTTGAAGGCGCATTTTCCTGTCCTCGTATTTTAACGAACTCCTCCTAGGGTTTTTGACCCAGACTCACCAGAATCGTGCTGTATCATCTAGACAAGTGTCACATTAAACGTTGTTAAAAGCGTTCTAAAAGAGTGAACGGTGTTTCCGTGACAACGCCACAAATTACAGGTGTGTTTTTGCGGCTCGCCATCAAATTCGGCGAGTGATAATTGGCACATACTTTGGCCGATTTCACTCAAACTTCAATTGTTCATGGACACCCCAGCCCTGAACAGATTGATATGAGAAAATCTAAAATGGACACTATAGCGCCCCCTAGGGAGATTGCATGGAAGTGTAAAATTTTACTTTGTCGTAGACATACCAAATTTGGTACACACATTTGTGACAGGGTCTCGATCAAAAAACTCAATGACGCCCCCACGCCATCTCCCATTGTGTTGCCATGGTAACTGGCTAAACATCTGTCCTTGCCAATGGGACGCCTGGCAAAAACTTTGGTGTAGTCAAATCAAATTTGGTACACAGATGCATTATGGGAATAGAAACAAAAAAGTATATTATACCATTGCTAGGCAACCATCCAGCCATATTGCATAGACCATGCGACCTGGTGGCGAAGGCGCCACTTCCGATCAAACTTCGACGAGTGATAATGCACTCATAGTTTGGCCGATTTAACTCAAACTTTAATCGTTGTTAGACACCCTGGCCCTAAACAGATTGATATAAAAAATCTAAAATGGCCGTTATAACGCCCCCTAGAGTAATTGCATGGAACAGAAAAATTTTACTTTGTCATAGACATACCAAATTTGGTACACACATTCATGACAGGGTCTCGATCAAAAAACTCAATGACGCCAACACACCATGTCCCATCGTGTTGCCATGGCAACAGGCCAAACATCTGTCCTTGCCAATGGAACGCCAGGCAAAAACTTTGTCATAGTCAAACCAAATTTGGTACACAGATGCATCATGGGAAGAGGAACAAAAAAGTACATTACGCCATTGCTTGGCAACCAACCACCCATATAGGATAAACCATGTGACCTGGTGGTGACGGCGCTACTTCCTGTCAAACTTGGACGAGTGATAATGTGCTAATAGTTTGGTTGATTTCACTCAAACTTTACTCGTTGGTGTACACCCTGGCCCTGAACACATTGACATAAAAAAAATCTTAAATGGCCATAATAGCGCCCCCTAGGGTAATTGCATGGAAAAGAAGAATTTTACTTTGCCGTAGACACACCAAATTTGGACCACACATTCGTGACATGGTCTTGATCAAAAAACATAGTGACACCCCCATGCCATCTCACATCGTGTTGCCATGGTAACAGGCCAAACCTCTGTCCCCGCCAATAGGATGCTCGACAAAGTTTGGTATAGCCACACCAAATTCTGTACATAGATGCATCATGGGAATAGGAATAAAAAAGTATATTACGTCGTTGCTAGGCAACCAGCCACCCATATTGGATAGGCCATGTGACCTGGTGTCAAAGGCACCATTTTCTGTCCTCATATTTTTATTTATTCAATTGATTTTTTTAATGTTTGCACCCAGCATTTAAAAGAACAAAAATACACACAAAAGAAAAAGAAAATAACAGAACAGTGCAGGAAAGGCTTATGATTGACCCTCCTCTTAAAATAATTGAAATTAAAAGACAAAAAAAACAACCCCTCCCCACCTCAACCCCAGGCATTCAACACAAATGCATCCAGATAACGCACAAACTCACACATGCATCGAGCTAGAAAAAAGGGGAGGAAAATGGCGCGTTAGCGCCACCCCCCCAGCGAGTGCAAGCGAGGGCCGATCATCGCCGCTTGCGGCTATATTTAGGCCCGAGCGCTAAAGCGTAGGGCCTTTTGTTACTGTTCTGCAGTGCGAAGCACTGCAGAACCAGCGTGCACAAAACAAAGCGCGAAGCGCTTTGTTTTGTGCACGCAGCAGAGCGCGAAGCGCTCTCCCCTTTTTAAACACCTAGCACTCATGTCAACGACTGGTGCCCGCTGACATGGCACGGTGGCATCGCCCGTGGCCGCGATAGCGGCCAAATTGTAATTGTTCACCCCAAAACATTCTCGGCCCACCAGCGTGCGCAAAACAAAGCGCGAAGCGCTTTGTTTTGTGCACGCAGCAGAGCGCGAAGCGCTCTCCCTTTTTAAGCACCTAGCACTCATGTCAACGACTGGTGCCCGCTGACTTGGCACGGTGGCATCGCCCATGGCCGCGATAGCGGCCAAATTGTAATTGTTCACCCCAAAACATTCTCGGCCCACCAGCGTGCGCAAAACAAAGCGCGAAGCGCTTTGTTTTGCGCACGCAGCAGAGCGCGAAGCGCTCTCCCTTTTAAGCACCTAGCACTCATGTCAACGACTGGTGCCCGCTGACCTGGCACGGTGGCATGGCCCGTGGCGGCAAAATTGTAATTGTTTTGTGGGCACACATGACATCGTGCACGCAGTGCACGATGTCATGTGTGCCCACAAAACCAGAGCGCGAAGCGCTCTCCCTTTTCCAAACACTCAATGCCACACTATAGTGACACTCATAGGATCCAATAGCACAGACTGGCACTGCCCATTGCCGCGAAAGCGGCATAATTGTAATCGTTAACCATCGTAAACGTCAAAAATATGTATTGGGCAAGTGAGTAATCGATGAGGTCAATGACGAGCGCAACGCGCTCGTCATTGACAATGGACCCCACGGGTGCGTTACTGGACGCGAGCCCTTTCCATTGATATATATATTGCCACCATAGGTGGCACCATATTGTTATTGTTCTGGTTTTTCTTATTATTTATTCTTATTAGGCCCGAGCGCTAAAGCGTAGGGCCTTTTGTTACTGTTCTGCAGTGCGAAGCACTGCAGAACCAGCGTGCACAAAACAAAGCGCGAAGCGCTTTGTTTTGTGCACGCAGCAGAGCGCGAAGCGCTCTCCCCTTTTTAAGCACCTAGCACTCATGTCAACGACTGGTGCCCGCTGACTTGGCACGGTGGCATCGCCTGTGGCCGCGATAGCGGCCAAATTGTAATTGTTCACCCCAAAACATTCTCGGTCGACCAGCGTGCGCAAAACAAAGCGCGAAGCGCTTTGTTTTGTGCACGCAGCAGAGCGCGAAGCGCTCTCCCCTTTTTAAGCACCTAGCACTCATGTCAACGACTGGTGCCCGCTGACTTGGCACGGTGGCATCGCCCGTGGCCGCGATAGCGGCCAAATTGTAATTGTTCACCCCAAAACATTCTCGGCCCACCAGCGTGCGCAAAACAAAGCGCGAAGCGCTTTGTTTTGCGCACGCAGCAGAGCGCGAAGCGCTCTCCCCTTTTTAAGCACCTAGCACTCATGTCAACGACTGGTGCCCGCTGACCTGGCACGGTGGCACCGCCCGTACCGGCAAAATTGTAATTGTTTTGTGGGCACACATGACATCGTGCACGCAGTGCACGATGTCATGTGTTCCCACAAAACCAGAGCGCGAAGCGCTCTTCCTTTTCCAAACACTCAATGCCACACTATAGTGACACTCATAGGATCCAATAGCACAGACTGGCACTGCCCATTGCCGCGAAAGCGGCATAATTGTAATCGTTAACCATCGTAAACGTCAAAAATATGTATTGGGCAAGTGAGTAATCGATGAGGTCAATGACGAGCGCAACGCGCTCGTCATTGACAATGGACCCCACGGGTGCGTTACTGGACGCGAGCCCTTTCCATTGATATATATATTGCCACCATAGGTGGCACCATATTGTTATTGTTCTGGTTTTTCTTATTAGGCCCGAGCGCTAAAGCGTAGGGCCTTTTGTTACTGTTCTGCAGTGCGAAGCACTGCAGAACCAGCGTGCGCAAAACAAAGCGCGAAGCGCTTTGTTTTGTGCACGCAGCAGAGCGCGAAGCGCTCTCCCCTTTTTAAACACCTAGCACTCATGTCAACGACTGGTGCCCGCTGACTTGGCATGGTGGCATCGCCCGTGGCCGCGATAGCGGCCAAATTGTAATTGTTCACCCCAAAACATTCTCGGCCCACCAGCGTGCGCAAAACAAAGCGCGAAGCGCTTTGTTTTGCGCACGCAGCAGAGCGCGAAGCGCTCTCCCCTTTTTAAACACCTAGCACTCATGTCAACGACTGGTGCCCGCTGACTTGGCACGGTGGCATCGCCCGTGGCCGCGATAGCGGCCAAATTGTAATTGTTCACCCCAAAACATTCTCGGCTTCGCGCTTTGTTTTGCGCACGCAGCAGAGCGCGAAGCGCTCTCCCCTTTTTAAGCACCTAGCACTCATGTCAACGACTGGTGCCCGCTGACCTGGCACGGTGGCACCGCCCGTGGCGGCAAATTTGTAATTGTTTTGTGGGCACACATGACATGGTGCACGCAGTGCACCATGTCATGTGTGCCCACAAAACCAGAGCGCGAAGCGCTCTCCCTTTTCCAAACACTCAATGCCACACTATAGTGACAGTCATAGGATCCAATAGCACAGACTGGCACTGCCCATTGCCGCGAAAGCGGCATAATTGTAATCGTTAACCATCGTAAACGTCAAAAATATGTATTGGGCAAGTGAGTAATCGATGAGGTCAATGACGAGCGCAACGCGCTCGTCATTGACAATGGACCCCACGGGTGCGTTACTGGACGCGAGCCCTTTCCATTGATATATATATTGCCACCATAGGTGGCACCATATTGTTATTGTTCTGGTTTTTCTTATTAGGCCCGAGCGCTAAAGCGTAGGGCCTTTTGTTACTGTTCTGCAGTGCGAAGCACTGTAGATTAGCGTGCACAAAACAAAGCGCGAAGCGCTTTGTTTTGTGCACGCAGCAGAGCGCGAAGCGCTCTCCCCTTTTTAAACACCTAGCACTCATGTCAACGACTGGTGCCCGCTGACTTGGCACGGTGGCATCGCCCGTGGCCGCGATAGCGGCCAAATTGTAATTGTTCACCCCAAAACATTCTCGGCCCACCAGCGTGCGCAAAACAAAGCGCGAAGCGCTTTGTTTTGCGCACGCAGCAGAGCGCGAAGCGCTCTCCCCTTTCTAAGCACCTAGCACTCATGTCAACGACTGGTGCCCGCTGACCTGGCACGGTGGCACCGCCCGTGGCGGCAAAATTGTAATTGTTTTGTGGGCACACATGACATCGTGCACGCAGTGCACGATGTCATGTGTGCCCACAAAACCAGAGCGCGAAGCGCTCTCCCTTTTCCAAACACTCAATGCCACACTATAGTGACAGTCATAGGATCCAATAGCACAGACTGGCACTGCCCATTGCCGCGAAAGCGGCATAATTGTAATCGTTAACCATCGTAAACGTCAAAAATGTGTATTGGGCAAGTGAGTAATCGATGAGGTCAATGACGAGCGCAACGCGCTCGTCATTGACAATGGACCCCACGGGTGCGTTACTGGACACGAGCCCTTTCCATTGATATATATATTGCCACCATAGGTGGCACCATATTGTTATTGTTCTGGTTTTTCTTATTATTATTAGGCCCGAGCGCTAAAGCGTAGGGCCTTTTGTTATTGTTCTGCAGTGCGAAGCACTGCAGAACCAGCGTGCACAAAACAAAGCGCGAAGCGCTTTGTTTTGTGCACGCAGCAGAGCGCGAAGCGCTCTCCCCTTTTTAAACACCTAGCACTCATGTCAACGACTGGTGCCCGCTGACTTGGCACGGTGGCATCGCCCGTGGCCGCGATAGCGGCCAAATTGTAATTGTTCACCCCAAAACATTCTCGGCCCACCAGCGTGCGCAAAACAAAGCGCAAAGCGCTTTGTTTTGCGCACGCAGCAGAGCGCGAAGCGCTCTCCCCTTTTTAAGCACCTAGCACTCATGTCAACGACTGGTGCCCGCTGACCTGGCACGGTGGCACCGCCCATGGCCGCGATAGCGGCCAAATTGTAATTGTTCACCCCAAAACATTGTCGGCCCGTGTTCGCGCTCTGTCTCAGCTCACGCAACAGAGCGCGAAGCGCTCTCCTGTTTCCAAGCATAGTGGCACTCATGTCAGTGACTTGTGCCCGCTGACCTGGCATGGTGGCACTGCCCGTGGTGGCAAAATTGTAATTGTTTTGTGGGCACACATGACATCGTGCACGCAGTGCACGATGTCATGTGTGCCCACAAAACCAGAGCGCGAAGCGCTCTCCCTTTTCCAAACACTCAATGCCACACTATAGTGACACTCATAGGATCCAATAGCACAGACTGGCACTGCCCATTGCCGCGAAAGCGGCATAATTGTAATCGTTAACCATCGTAAACGTCAAAAATGTGTATTGGGCAAGTGAGTAATCGATGAGGTCAATGACGAGCGCAACGCGCTCGTCATTGACAATGGACCCCATGGGTGCGTTACTGGACGCGAGCCCTTTCCATTGATATATATATTGCCACCATAGGTGGCACCATATTGTTATTGTTCTGGTTTTTCTTATTCTTATTATTATTAGGCCCGAGCGCTAAAGCGTAGGGCCTTTTGTTACTGTTCTGCAGTGCGAAGCACTGTAGAACCAACGTGCACAAAACAAAGCGCGAAGCGCTTTGTTTTGTGCACGCAGCAGAGCGCGAAGCGCTCTCCCCTTTTTAAACACCTAGCACTCATGTCAACGACTGGTGCCCGCTGACTTGGCACGGTGGCATCGCCCGTGGCCGCGATAGCGGCCAAATTGTAATTGTTCACCCCAAAACATTCTCGGCCCACCAGCGTGCGCAAAACAAAGCGCGAAGCGCTTTGTTTTGCGCACGCAGCAGAGCGCGAAGCGCTCTCCCCTTTTTAAGCACCTAGCACTCATGTCAACGACTGGTGCCCGCTGACCTGGCACGGTGGCACCGCCCGTGGCGGCAAAATTGTAATTGTAACTGCGTGCACGATGTCATGTGTGCCCACAAAACCAGAGCGCGAAGCGCTCTCCCTTTTCCAAACACTCAATGCCACACTATAGTGACACTCATAGGATCCAATAGCACAGACTGGCACTGCCCATTGCCGCGAAAGCGGCATAATTGTAATTGTTAACCATCGTAAACGCCAAAAATATGTATTGGGCAAGTGAGCAATCGATGAGGTCAATGACGAGCGCAACGCGCTCGTCATTGACAATGGACCCCACGGGTGCGTTACTGGACACGAGCCCTTTCCATTGATATATATATTGCCACCATAGGTGGCACCATATTGTTATTGTTCTGGTTTTTCTTCTTCTTATTATTATTATTTTCCTCCCCCCCTTTTTGCAGGTTTCGGGTACTTCCCACCGACGAAAACTCACGAAATTTTGCACAAAATTCAAGAACGCCAAAAAAGGAATTTACAAATAATCTGTATTAAAAAATCTTAAAAAATGGCTCGACAGCGCCACCTGGAAAATCAAAATACATTGCGCCTATGGCTATACCCGAAAAATGAACTTTGTCGTAGACAAATGAAATTCGGGTGGTGGATAGGTCATGTCGTTACAAACCAAAAAATATATTATGCCGTTGCTAGGCGACCAACAGGAAGTCGGCCATATTGGAACGAGCACGTGACCCGGCGCCGAAGGCGGAGTTTCCTGTCCTCGTATTTTAACGAACTCCTCCTAGGGTTTTTGACCCAGACTCACCAGAATTGTGCTGTATCATCTAGACAAGTGGGACATTAAAAGTTGTTAAAAGCGTTCTAAAAGAGTGAACGGTGTTTCCGTGACAACGCCACAAATTTCGGGTTCGTTTTTGCGATTCGCCATCAACCTTCGACGAGCGATAATTCGCGCATACTTTGGCCGATTTCACTCAAACTTTAATCGTTGGTGGACACCCGGGCCCTGAACAGATTAATATAAGAAAATCTGAAATGGGTGCTATAGCGCCACCTAGGGAGATTGCATGGAAGCGCAAAATTTTACTTTGTCGTAGACATACCAAATTTGGTACACATATTCATGACGGGGTCTCGATCAAAAAACTCAATGACACCAACACGCCATGTCCCATCGTGTTGCCATGGCAACAGGCCAAACTTATCTCCTTGCCAATGGGACACCCAGGAAAAACTTTGTCGTAGCCAAACCAAATTTGGTACACAGATGCATCATGGGAATAGGAACAAAAAAGTATATTATGCGGTTGCTAGGCGACCAACAGGAAGTCGGCCATTTTGGACCGAGCACGTGACCTGGCCCCGAGGGCGCATTTTCCTGTCCTCGTATTTTAACGAACTCCTCCTAGGGTTTTTGACCCAGACTCACCAGAATCGTGCTGTATCATCTAGACAAGTGGAACATTAAAAGTTGTTAAAAGCGTTCTAAAAGAGTGAACGGTGTTTCCGTGACAACGCCACAAATTTCGTGTTCGTTCTTGCGGCTCGCCATCAAATTTCAATGAGCGATAATTCGCGCATACTTTGGCCGATATCACTCAAACTTTAATCGTTGGTGGACACCCCGCCCCTGAACAGATTGATATAAGAAAATCTGAAATAGGTGCTATAGCGCCACCTAGGGAGATTGCATGGAAGCGCAAAATTTTACTTTGTCATAGACATACCAAATTTGGTACACATATTCATGATGGGGTATCGATCAAAAAACTTAATGACGCCAACACGCCATGTCCCATCGTGTTGCCATGGCAACAGGCCAAACTTCCCTCCTTGCCAATGGGATGTCAGGCAAAAACTTTGTCGTAGCCAAACCAAATTTTGTACACAGATGCATCATGGGAAGAGGAACAAAAAAGTATATTACACCGTTGCTAGGCGACCAACAGGAAGTCGGCCATATTGGAACGAGCACGTGACCCAGCACCGAGAGCGCATTTTCCTGTCCTTGTATTTTAACGAACTCCTCCTTGGGTTTTTGACCCAGACTCACCAGAATCGTGCTGTATCATCTAGACAAGTGGGACATTAAAAGTTGTTAAAAGCGTTCTAAAAGAGTGAACGGTGTTTCCGTGACAACGCCACAAATTTCGGGTTCGTTTTTGCGGCTCGCCATCAAATTCGACGAGTGATAATTCGCGCATACTTTGGTCGATTTCACTCAAACTTTAATCGTTGGTGGACACCCCGGCCCTGAACAGATTTCTATAAGAAAATCGGAAATGGACACTATAGCGCCCCCTAGGGAGATTGCATGGAAGTGCAAAATTTTACTTTGTCGTAGACATACCAAATTTGGTACACACATTCGTGACGGGGTCTTGATCAAAAAACTCAATGATGCCAACACGCCATGTCCCATCGTGTTACCATGGCAACAGGCCAAACATCTGTCATCACCAATGGGACGCCTGGCAAAAACTTTGTTGTAGCCAAACCAAATTTGGTACACAGATGCATCATGGGAATAGGAACAAAAAACTATATTAAGCGGTTGCTAGGCGACCAACCAGCCATATTGGATAGACCCTGTGACCTGGTGGCAAATGCGTCATTTCTTGTCAAACTTCGACAAGTGTTAATTCACGCATACTTTGGCTGATTTCACTCAAACTTCAATCATTGGTGGACACCGTGGCCCTGACCAGATTAATATAAGAAAATCGGAAATGGACACTATAGCGCCCCCTAGGGAGATTGCTTGGAAGTGTAAAATTTTACTTTGTCGTAGACGTACCAAATTTGGTACACACATTTGTGATAGGGTCTCGATAAAAAAAACTCAATGACGCCCCCACGCCATCTTCCATCGTGTTGTCATGGCAACAGGCCAAACATCTGTACTCGCCATTAGGATCCTCTGCAAAAACTTTGTCATAGTCAAACCAAATTTGGTACACAGATGCATCATGGGAAGAGGAACAAAAAAGTATATTACGTCGATGCTAGGCAACCAACCAGCCATATTGGATAGACCATGTGACCTGGTGGCAAATGCGTCATTTCCTGTCAAAATTCGACTAATGATAATGCGCTCATACTTTGGCCGATTTCACTCAAACTTTAATCGTTGGTGGACACCCCAGCCCTGAACAGATTAATATAAGAAAATCTTAAATGGGTGCTATAGCGCCACCTAGGGAGATTGCATGGAACAGAAAAAATTTACTTTGCCGTAGACACACCAAATTTGGACCACACATTCAGGACGTGGTCTCTATCAAAAACACAGTGACACCCTCACTCCATCTCGCTTCATGTTGCCATGGTAACAGGCCAAACATCTGTCCCCGCCATTAGGATGCCCGGCAAAAACTTTGATGTAGCCACACCTAATTTGGTACATAGATGCATCATGGGAATAGGAACAAAAAAGTATATTACACCATTGCTAGGCAACCAACTAGCCATGTTGGATAGACCATGTGACCTGGTGGCAAAGACGTCATTTCCTGTCAAACTTCGACAAGCGATAATTCACACATACTTTGGCTGATTTCACTCAAACTTTAATCATTGGTGGACACCCCGGCCCTGAACAGATTAATATAAGAAAATCTTAAATGGGTGCTATAGCGCCACCTAGGGAGATTGTGTGGAACAAAAATGTTTTACTTTGTCGTAGACATACCAAATTTGGTACACACATTCATGACAGGGTCTCAATCAAAAAACTTAAAGATGCCCCCACACCATCTCCCATCGTGTTGCCATGGCAACAGGCCAAACATCTGTCCTCGCCAATGGGACGCCAGGCAAAAACTTTGTCATAGTCAAACCAAATTTGGTACACAGATGCATCATGGGAAGAGGAACAAAAAAGTACATTATGCCATTGCTAGGCGACCAACCAGCCTTATAGGACAGACCATGTGACCTATTGGTGATGGCGCTACTTCCTGTCAAACTTGGACGAGTGATAATGTGCTAATAGTTTGGCTGATTTCACTCAAACTTTACTCATTGGTGTACACCCTGGCCCTGAACAGATTGACATAAAAAAAATCTGAAATGGCCATAATAGCGCCCCCTAGGGTAATTGCATGGAAAAGAAGAATTTTACTTTGCCGTAGACACACCAAATTTGGACCACACATTCGTGACATGGTCTTGATCAAAAAACATACTGACACCCCCATGCCATCTCACATCGCGTTGCCATGGTAACAGGCCAAACCTCTGTCCCCGCCAATAGGATGCTTAAGGAATAAAAAAAGAATATTACGTCGTTGCTAGGCAACCAGCCAGCCATATTGGATAGGCCATGTGACCTGGTGTCAAAGGCACCATTTTCTGTCCTCATATTTTTATTTATTCAATTGATTTTTTAATGTTTGCACCCAGCATTTAAAAGAACAAAAATACACACAAAAGAAAAAGAAAATAACAGAACAGTGCAGGAAAGGCTTATGATTGACCCTCCTCTTAAAATAATTTAAATTAAAAGGCAAAACAAACAACCCCTCTCCACCTCAACCCCAGGCATTCAACACAAATGCATCCAGATAACGCACAAACTCACACATGCATCGAGCTAGAAAAAAGGGGAGGAAAATGGCGCGTTAGCGCCACCCCCCAGCGAGTGCAAGCGAGGGCCGATCATCGCCGCTTGCGGCTATATTTATTATTATTATTATTTTTACGACCACTTTTTTCAAGGTTCGGGTACTTCCCACCGACGAAAACTCACGAAATTTTGCACAAAATTCAAGAATGCCAAAAAAGGAATTTACAAATAATCTGTATTAAAAAATCTTAAAAAATGGCTCGACAGCGCCACCTGGAAAATCAAAATACATTGCGCCAATGGCTATACCCGAAAAATGAACTTTGTCGTAGACAAACGAAATTCGGGTGGTGGATAGGTCATGTCGTTACAAACCAAAAAATATATTATGCCGTTGCTAGGCGACCAACAGGAAGTCGGCCATATTGGAACGAGCACGTGACCCGGCGCCGAAGGCGGAGTTTCCTGTCTTCGTATTTTATCGAACTCCTCCTAGGGTTTTTGACCCAGACTCACCAGAATCGTGCTGTATCATCTAGACAAGTGGGACATTAAAAGTTGTTAAAATCGTTTTAAAAGAGTGAACGGTGTTTCCGTGACAACGCCACAAATTTCGGGTTCGTTTTTGCGATTCGCCATCAACCTTCGACGAGCGATAATTCGCGCATACTTTGGCCGATTTCACTCAAACTTTAATCGTTGGTTGACACCCCGGCCCTGAACAGATTAATATAAGAAAATCTGAAATGGGTGCTATAGCGCCACCTAGGGAGATTGCATGGAAGCGCAAAATTTTACTTTGTCGTAGACATACCAAATTTGGTACACATATTCATGACGGGGTCTCGATCAAAAAACTCAATGACACCAACACGCCATGTCCCATCGTGTTGCCATGGCAACAGGCCAAACTTCTCTCCTTGCCAATGGGACACCCAGGAAAAACTTTGTCGTAGCCAAACCAAATTTTGTACATAGATGCATCATGGGAATAGGAACAAAAAAGTATATTACACCATTGCTAGGCAACCAACCAGCCATATTGGATAGACCATGTGACCTGGTGGCAAAGGCGTCATTTCCTGTCAAACTTCGACAAGTGATAATTCACACATACTTTGGCTGATTTCACTCAAACTTTAATCGTTGGTGGACACCCCGGCCCTGAACAGATTAATATAAGAAAATCTTAAATTGGTGCTATAGCGCCACCTAGAGAGATTGTGTGGAACAGAAAAATTGTACTTTGTCGTAGACATACCAAATTTGGTACACACATTCATGACAGGGTCTCAATCAAAAAACTCAAAGACGCCCCCACACCATCTCCCATCGTGTTGCCATGGCAACAGGCAAAACATCTGTCCTCGCCAATGGGACGCCAGGCAAAAACTTTGTCATAGTCAAACCAAATTTGGTACACAGATGCATCATGGGAAGAGGAACAAAAAAGTACATTACGCCATTGCTAGGCAACCAACCAGCCTTATAGGACAGACCATGTGACCTGGTGGTGACGGCGCTACTTCCTATCAAACTTGGACGAGTGATAATGTGCTAATAGTTTGGCTGATTTCACTCAAACTTTACTCGTTGGTGTACACCCTGGCCCTGAACAGATTGACATAATAAAATCTGAAATGGCCGTAATAGCGCCCCCTAGGGTAATTGCATGGAAAAGAAACATTTTACTTTGCCGTAGACACACCAAATTTGGACCACACGTTCCTGACACGGTCTTGATCAAAAAACATAGTGACACCCCCATACCATCTCACATCGTGTTGCCATGGTAACAGGCAAAACGTCTGTCCCCGCCAATAGGATGCTCGACAAAGTTTGGTATAGCCACACCAAATTCGGTACATAGATGCATCATGGGCATAGGAATAAAAAAAGAATATTACGTCGTTGCTAGGCAACTAACCAGCCATATTGGATAGGCCATGTGACCTGGTGTCAAAGGCACCATTTTCTGTCCTCATATTTTTATTTATTCAATTGATTTATTAATGTTTGCACCCAGCATTTAAAACAACAAAAATACACACAAAAGAAAAAGAAAATAACAGAACAGTGCAGGAAAGGCTTATGATTGACCCTCCTCTTAAAATAATTGAAATTAAAAGGCAAAACAAACAACTCCTTCCCACCTCAACCCCAGGCATTCAACACAAATGCATCCAGATAACGCACAAACTCACACATGCATCGAGCTAGAAAAAAGGGGAGGAAAATGGCGCGTTAGCGCCACCCCCCCAGCGAGTGCAAGCGAGGGCCGATCATCGCCGCTTGCGGCTATATTTATTATTATTATTAGGCCCGAGCGCTAAAGCGTAGGGCCTTTTGTTACTGTTCTGCAGTGCGAAGCACTGCAGAACCAGCGTGCACAAAACAAAGCGCGAAGCGCTTTGTTTTGTGCACGCAGCAGAGCGCGAAGCGCTCTCCCCTTTTTAAACACCTAGCACTCATGTCAACGACTGGTGCCCGCTGACTTGGCACGGCGGCATCGCCCGTGGCCGCGATAGCGGCCAAATTGTAATTGTTCACCCCAAAACATTCTCGGCCCACCAGCGTGCGCAAAACAAAGCGCGAAGCGCTTTGTTTTGCGCACGCAGCAGAGCGCGAAGCGCTCTCCCTTTTTAAGCACCTAGCACTCATGTCAACGACTGGTGCCCGCTGACCTGGCACGGTGGCACCGCCCGTGGCGGCAAAATTGTAATTGTTTTGTGGGCACACATGACATCGTGCACGCAGTGCACGATGTCATGTGTGCCCACAAAACCAGAGCGCGAAGCGCTCTCCCTTTTCCAAACACTCAATGCCACACTATAGTGACACTCATAGGATCCAATAGCACAGACTGGCACTGCCCATTGCCGCGAAAGCGGCATAATTGTAATCGTTAACCATCGTAAACGTCAAAAATATGTATTGGGCAAGTGAGTAATCGATGAGGTCAATGACGAGCGCAACGCGCTCGTCATTGACAATGGACCCCACGGGTGCGTTACTGGACGCGAGCCCTTTCCATTGATATATATATTGCCACCATAGGTGGCACCATATTGTTATTGTTCTGGTTTTTCTTATTCTTATTATTATTATTATTATTTTTACGACCACTTTTTTCAAGGTTCGGGTACTTCCCACGGACGAAAACTCACGAAATTTTGCACAAAATTCAAGAACGCCAAAAAAGGAATTTACAAATAATCTGTATTAAAAAATCTTAAAAAATGGCTCGACAGCGCCCCCTGGAAAATCAAAATACATTGCGCCTATGGCTATACCCGAAAAATGAACTTTGTCGTAGACAAATGAAATTCGGGTGGTGGATAGGTCATGTCGTTACAAACCAAAAAATATATTATGCCGTTGCTAGGCGACCAACAGGAAGTCGGCCATATTGGAACGAGCACGTGACCCGGCGCCGAAGGCGGAGTTTCCTGTCCTCGTATTTTAACGAACTCCTCCTAGGGTTTTTGACCCAGACTCACCAGAATCGCGCTGTGTCATCTAGACAAGTGGGACATTAAAAGTTGTTAAAAGCGTTCTAAAAGAGTGAACGGTGTTTCCATGACAACGCCACAAATTTCGGGTTCGTTTTTGCGATTCGCCATCAACCTTCGACGAGCGATAATTCGCGCATACTTTGGCCGATTTCACTCAAACTTTAATCGTTGGTGGACACCCCGGCCCTGAACAGATTGATATAAGAAAATCTGAAATGGATGCTATAGCGCCACCTAGGGAGATTGCATGGAAGCGCAAAATTTTACTTTGTCGTAGACATACCAAATTTGGTACACATATTCATGACGGGGTCTTGATCAGAAAACTCAATGACACCAACACGCCATGTCACATCGTGTTGCCATGGCAACAGGCCAAACTTCTCTCCTTGCCAATGGGACACCCAGGAAAAACTTTGTCGTAGCCAAACCAAATTTGGTACACAGATGCATCATGGGAATAGGAACAAAAAACTATATTACACCGTTGCTAGGCGACCAACAGGAAGTCGGCCATATTGGAACGAGCACGTGACCCGGCACCGAGAGCGCATTTTCCTGTCTTCGTATTTTAACGAACTCCTCCTAGAGTTTTTGACCCAGACTCCCGAGAATCGTGCTGTATCATCTAGACAAGTGGGATATTAAAAGTTGTTAAAAGCGTTCTAAAAGAGTGAACGGTGTTTCCGTGACAACGCCACAAATTTCAGGTTCGTTTTTGTGGCTCGCCATCAAATTCGACGAGTGATAATTCGCACATACTTTGGCCGATTTCACTCAAACTTTAATCGTTGGTGGACACCCCGGCCCTGAACAGATTGATACAAGAAAATCTGAAATGGACACTATAGCGCCCCCTAGGGAGACTACATCGAAGTGCAAAATTTTACTTTGTCGTAGACATACCAAATTTAGTACACACATTCGTGACAGGGTCTTGATCAAAAAACTCAATGACGCCAACACGCCATGTCCCATCGTGTTGCCATGGCAACAGGCCAAACATCTGTCGTCACCAATGGGACGCCAGGCAAAAACTTTGTCGTAGCCAAACCAAATTTGGTACACAGATGCATCGTGGGAATAGGAACAAAAAAGTATATTAAGCGGTTGCTAGGCGACCAACCAGCCATATTGGATAGACCATGTGACCTGGTGGCAAATGCGTCATTTCTTGTCAAACTTCGACAAGTGTTAATTCGCACATACTTTGGCTGATTTCACTCAAACTTCAATCATTGGTGGACACCCCGGCCCTGAACAGATTGATATAAGAAAATCTGAAATGGACACTATAGCGCCCCCTAGGGAGACTACATGGAAGTGCAAAATTTTACTTTGTCGTAGACATACCACATTTGGTACACACATTCGTGATAGGGTCTCAAGCAAAAATCTCAATGATGACCCCATGGCATCTCCCATTGTGTTGCCATGGCAACAGGCCAAAAATCTGTCGTCATCAATGGGATGCTAGGCAAAAACTTTGTCCTAGTCAAACCAAATTTGGTACACAGATGCATCATGGGAAGAGGAACAAAAATTTATATTACATCGTTGCTAGGCAACCAACCAGCCATATTGGATAGACCATGTGACCTGGTGGCAAAGGGGTCATTTCCTGTCAAACTTCGACGAGTGATAATTCGCTCATACTTTGGCCGATTTTACTCAAACTTTAATCATTGGTGAGCACCCCGGCCCTACACAGATTGATATAAGAAAATCTCAATTGGCCATAATAGCGCCCCCTAGGGAGATTGCATGGAACAGAAAGATTTTACTTTGCCGTAGACACACCAAATTTGGACCACACATTCGTGACAGGGTCTCGATCAAAAATCTCAATGATGACCCCGCGGCATCTCCCGTCATGTTGCCATGGTAACAGGTCAAACAGCTGTCCCTGCCATTAGGACGCCGGCAAAAGCTTTGGTGTAGCCACACCTAATTTAGTACATATATGGCTCATGGGAATAGGAAAATGGCGCGTTAGCGCCACCCCCCCTGCGAGTGCAAGCGAGGGCCGATCATCGCCGCTTGCGGCTATATTTATTATTTATTCTTATTATTTTCCTCCCCCCCTTTTTTCAGGTTTCGGGTACTTCCCACCGACGAAAACTCACGAAATTTTGCACAAAATTCAAAAACGCCAAAAAAGGAATTTACAAATAATCTGTATTAAAAAATCTTAAAAAATGGCTCGACAGCGCCACCTGGAAAATCAAAATACATTGCGCCTATGGCTATACCCGAAAAATGAACTTTGTCGTAGACAAACGAAATTCGGGTGGTGGATAGGTCATGTAGTTACGAACCAAAAAATATATTACGCTGTTGCTAGGCGACCAACAGGAAGTCGGCCATATTGACCCGAGCACGCGACCCGGCGCCGAAGGCGCAATTTCCTGTCCTCGTATTTTAACGAACTCCTCCTAGGGTTTTTGACCCAGACTCACCAGAATCGTGCTCTATCATCTAGACAAGTGGGACATTAAAAGTTGTTAAAAGCGTTCTAAAAGAGTGAACGGTGTTTCCATGACAACGCCACAAATTTCGTGTTCGTTTTTGCGGCTCGCCATCAAACTTCGACGAGCGATAAATCGCGCATACTTTGGCCGATTTCACTCAAACTTTAATCGTTGGTGGACACCCCGGCCCTGAACAGATTGATATAAGAAAATCTGAAATGGGTGCTATAGCGCCACCTAGGGAGATTGCATGGAAGTGCAAAATTTTACTTTGTCGTAGACATATCAAATTTGGTACACATATCCGTGATGGGGTATCGATCAAAAAACTCAATGACGCCAACACGCCATGTCCCATCGTGTTGCCATGGCAACAGGCCAAACTTATCTCCTTGCCAATGGGATGTCAGGCAAAAACTTTGTTGTAGCCAAACCAAATTTGGTACACAGATGCATCATGGGAATAGGAACAAAAAAGTATATTATGCGGTTGCTAGGCGACCAACAGGAAGTCGGCCATTTTGGACCGCGCACGTGACCTGGACCCGAGGGCGCATTTTCCTGTCCTCGCATTTTAACGAACTCCTCCTAGGGTTTTTGACCCAGAGTCACCAGAATCGTGCTGTATCATCTAGACAAGTGGGACATTAAAAGTTGTTAAAAGCGTTCTAAAAGAGTGAACGGTGTTTCCGTGACAACGCCACAAATTTCAGGTTCGTTTTTGAGACTCGCCATCAAATTCGATGAGCGATAATTCGCGCATACTTTGGCCGATATCACTCAAACTTTAATCGTTGGTGGACACCCCGGCCCTGAACAGACTGATATAAGAAAATCTGAAGTGGGTGCTATAGCGCCACCTAGGGAGACTGCATAGAAGCGCAAAATTTTACTTTGTCGTAGACATACCAAATTTGGTACACACATTCGTGACAGGGTCTCGGTCAAAAAACTCAATGACGCCAATACGCCATGTCCCATCGTGTTGCCATGGCAACAGGCCAAACATCTGTCGTCGCCAATGGGACGTCCGGCATAAACTTTGTCATAGCCAAACCAAATTTGGTACACAGATGCATCATGGGAATAGGAACAAAAAAGTATATAATGCGGTTGCTAGGCGACCAACAGGAAGTCGGCCATTTTGGACCGAGCACGTGACCTGGCACCGAGGGCGCATTTTCCTGTCCTCGTATTTTAACGAACTCCTCCTTGAGTTTTTGACCCAGACTCACCAGAATCGTGCTGTATCATCTAGACAAATGGGACATTAAAAGTTGTTAAAAGCGTTCTAAAAGAGTGAACGGTGTTTCCGTGACAACGCCACAAATTTCAGGTTCATTTTTGAGACTCGCCATCAAATTCGATGAGCGATAATTCGCGCATACTTTGGCCGATATCACTCAAACTTTAATCGTTGGTGGACACCCCGGCCCTGAACAGACTGATATAAGAAAATCTGAAGTGGGTGCTATAGCGCCACCTAGGGAGATTGCATGGAAGTGCAAAATTTTACTTTGTCGTAGACATACCAAATTTGGTACACACATTCGTGACGGGGTCTTGATCAAAAAACTCAATGACGCCAACACGCCATGTCCCATCGTGTTGGCATGGCAACAGGCCAAACATCTGTCGTCACCAATGGGACGCCAGGCAAAAACTTTGTCGTAGCCAAACCAAATTTGGTACACAGATGCATCATGGGAATAGGAACAAAAAAGTATCTTAAGCGGTTGCTAGGCGACCAACCAGCCATATTGGATAGACCATGTGACCTGGTGGCAAATGCGTCATTTCTTGTCAAACTTCGACAAGTGTTAATTCACGCATACTTTGGCTGATTTCACTCAAACTTCAATCATTGGTGGACACCCCGGCCCTGAACAGATTGATATAAGAAAATCTGAAATGGACACTATAGCGCCCCCTAGGGAGATTGCATGGAAGTGTAAAATTTTACTTTGTCGTAGACATACCAAATTTGGTACACACATTCGTGATAGGGTCTCGAGCAAAAATCTCAATGATGACCCCATGGCATCTCCCATTGTGTTGCCATGGCAACAGGCCAAAAATCTGTCATCATCAATGGGACGCTAGGCAAAAACTTTGTCCTAGTCAAACCAAATTTGGTACACAGATGCATCATGGGAAGAGGAACAAAAAATTATATTACATCGTTGCTAGGCAACCAACCAGCCATGTTGGATAGACCATGTGACCTGGTGGCAAAGGGGTCATTTCCTGTCAAACTTCGACGAGTGATAATTCGCTCATACTTTGGCCGATTTTACTCAAACTTTGATCGTTGCTGAACACCCCGGCCCTACACAGATTGATATAAGAAAATCTCAATTGGCCGTAATAGTGCCCCCTAGGGAGATTGCATGGAACAGAAAGATTTTACTTTGCCGTAGACAAACCAAATTTGGACCACACATTCGTGACAGGGTCTCGATCAAAAATCTCAATGATGACCCCGCGGCATCTCCCGTCATGTTGCCATGGTAACAGGTCAAACAGCTGTCCCTGCCATTAGGACGCCGGCAAAAGCTTTGGTGTAGCCACACCTAATTTAGTACATATATGGCTCATGGGAATAGGAAAATGGCGCGTTAGCGCCACCCCCCCTGCGAGTGCAAGCGAGGGCCGATCATCGCCGCTTGCGGCTATATTTATTATTATTATTATTATTATTATTTATTCTTATTATTTTCCTCCCCCCCTTTTTTCAGGTTTCGGGTACTTCCCACGGACGAAAACTCACGAAATTTTGCACAAAATTCAAGAATGCCAAAAAAGGAATTTACAAATAATCTGTATTAAAAAATCTTAAAAAATGGCTCGACAGCGCCACCTGGAAAATCAAAATACATTGCGCCAATGGCTATACCCGAAAAATGAACTTTGTCGTAGACAAACGAAATTCGGGTGGTGGATAGGTCATGTCGTTACAAACCAAAAAATATATTATGCCGTTGCTAGGCGACCAACAGGAAGTCGGCCATATTGGAACGAGCACGTGACCCGGCGCCGAAGGCGGAGTTTCCTGTCCTCGTATTTTAACGAACTCCTCCTACGGTTTTTGACCCAGACTCACCAGAATCGTGCTCTATCATCTAGACAAGTGGGACATTAAAAGTTGTTAAAAGCGTTCTAAAAGAGTGAACGGTGTTTCCGTGACAACGCCACAAATTTCGGGTTCGTTTTTGCGATTCGCCATCAACCTTCGACGAGCGATAATTCGCGCATACTTTGGCCGATTTCACTCAAACTTTAATCCTTGGTTGACACCCCGGCCCTGAACAGATTAATATAAGAAAATCTGAAATGGGTGCTATAGCGCCACCTAGGGAGATTGCATGGAAGCGCAAAATTTTACTTTGTCGTAGACATACCAAATTTGGTACACATATTCATGACGGGGTCTCGATCAAAAAACTCAATGACACCAACACGCCATGTCCCATCGTGTTGCCATGGCAACAGGCCAAACTTCTCTCCTTGCCAATGGGATACCCAGGAAAAACTTTGTCGTAGCCAAACCAAATTTGGTACACAGATGCATCATGGGAATAGGAACAAAAAACTATATTACACTGTTGCTAGGCGACCAACAGGAAGTCGGCCATATTGGAACGAGCACGTGACCCGGCACCGAGAGCGCATTTTCCTGTCCTCGTATTTTAACGAACTCCTCCTAGGGTTTTTGACCCAGACTCACCAGAATCGTGCTGTATCATCTAGACAAGTGGGACATTAAAAGTTGTTAAAAGCGTTCTAAAAGAGTGAACGGTGTTTCCGTGACAACGCCACAAATTTCGGGTTCGTTTTTGCAGCTCGCCATCAAATTTCGATGAGCGATAATTCGCGCATACTTTGGCCGATTTCACTCAAACTTTAATCGTTGGTGGACACCCAGGCCCTGAACAGATTGATTTAAGAAAATCGGAAATGGAACTATAGCGCCCCCTAGGGAGATTGCATGGAAGTGCAAAATTTTACTTTGTCGTAGACATACCAAATTTGGTACACACATTCGTGACGGGGTCTTGATCAAAAAACTCAATGACGCCAACACGCCATGTCCCATCGTGTTGCCATGGCAACAGGCCAAACATCTGTTGTCACCAATGGGACGCCAGGCAAAAACTTTGTCGTAGCCAAACCAAATTTGGTACACAGATGCATCATGGGAATAGGAACAAAAAAGTATATTAAGCGGTTGCTAGGCGACCAACCAGCCATATTGGATAGACCATGTGACCTGGTGGCAAATGCGTCATTTCTTGTCAAACTTCGACAAGTGTTAATTCACGCATACTTTGGCTGATTTCACTCAAACTTCAATCGTTGGTGGACACCCCGGCCCTGAACAGATTAATATAAGAAAATCGGAAATGGACACTATAGCGCCCCCTAGGGAGATTGCATGGAAGTGTAAAATTTTACTTTGTCGTAGACGTACCAAATTTGGTACACACACATTTGTGATAGGGTCTCGATAAAAAAACTCAATGACGCCCCCCCAAACATCTGTCCTTGTCATTAGGATCCTCTGCAAAAACTTTGTCATAGTCAAACCAAATTTGGTACACAGATGCATCATGGGAAGAGGAACAAAAAAGTATATTACGTCGATGCTAGGCAACCAACCAGCCATATTGGATAGACCATGTGACCTGGTGGCAAAGGCATCATTTCCTGTCCATCATTTCCTGTCAAACTTCGACGAATGATAATGCGCTCATACTTTGGCCGATTTCACTCAAACTTTAATCGTTGGTGAACACCCCGGTCCTACACAGATTGATATAAGAAAATCTAAAATGGCCATAATAGCGCCCCCTAGGCAGAATGCATGGAATAGAAAATATTTACTTTGCCGTAGACACACCAAATTTGGACCACACATTCAGGACATGGTCTCTATCAAAAAACACAGTGACACCCTCACTCCATCTCGCATCATGTTGCCATGGTAACAGGCCAAACATCTGTCCCCGCCAATAGGATGCCCGGCAAAAACTTTGATGTAGCCACACCTAATTTGGTACACAGATGCATCATGGGAATAGGAACAAAAAAGTATATTACACCATTGCTAGGCAACCAACCAGCCATATTGGATAGACCATGTGACCTGGTGGCAAAGGCGTCATTTCCTGTCAAACTTCAACGAATGATAATTAGCACATACTTTCTCCGATTTCACTCAAACTTTAATCGGTGGTGGACACCCCAGCCCTACACAGATTGATATAAGAAAATCTAAAATGGTCACAATAGCGCCCCCTAGGGTAATTGCATAGAACTGCAAAATTTAACTTTGTCGTACACATACAAGATTTGGTACAAATATTCCTGGGATATTTTCAATGAAAAAAAGTCAATGGTGACCACATGCCATGCCTCATCGGGTTGCCATGGCAACTGGCCAAACATCTCTCCCCGCCAATAGGACACCTGACAAAATCTTTGGTATAGCCACACCAAATTTGGAACATAGATGCATCATGGGAATAGGAATAAAAAATAGATATTACGCTGTTGCTAGGCAACCAACCATATTGGGTAGAACATGTGACCTGGTGTTGAAGGTGCTATTTTCTGTCCTCATATTTTTATTTATTCAATTTATTTATTAATGTTTGCACCCAGCATTTAAAAGAACAAAAATACACACAAAAGAAAGAGAAAATAACAGAACAGTGCAGGAAAGGCTTATAATTGACCCTCCTCTTAAAATAATTTAAATTAAAAGGCAAAACAAACAACCCCTCCCCACCTCAACCCCAGGCATTCAACACACATACACACATGCAGATAACGCACAAACTCACACATGCATCCAGCTAGAAAAAAGGGGAGGAAAATGGCGCGTTAGCGCCACCCCCCCAGTGAGTGCAAGCGAGGGCCGATCATCGCCGCTTGCGGCTATATTTCTTATTATTATTATTATTATTTTTACGACCACTTTTTTCAGGTTTCGGGTACTTCCCACCGACGAAAACTCACGAAATTTTGCACAAAATTCAAGAATGCCAAAAAAGGAATTTACAAATAATCTGTATTAAAAAATTTTAAAAAATGGCTCGACAGCGCCACCTGGAAAATCAAAATACATTGCGCCAATGGCTATACCCGAAAGATGGACTTTGTCGTAGACAAACGAAATTCGGGTGGTGGATAGGTCATGCCGTTACAAACCAAAAAATATATTACGCCGTTGCTAGGCGACCAACAGGAAGTCGGCCATATTGGAACGAGCACGTGACCCGGCGCCGAATGCGGAGTTTCCTGTCCTCGTATTTTAACGAACTCCTCCTAGGGTTTTTGACCCAGACTCACCAGAATCGTGCTGTATCATCTAGACAAGTGGGACATTAAAAGTTGTTAAAAGCGTTCTAAAAGAGTGAACGGTGTTTCCGTGACAACGCCACAAATTTCGGGTTCGTTTTTGCGATTCGCCATCAACCTTCGACGAGCGATAATTCGCGCATACTTTGGCCGATTTCACTCAAACTTTAATCGTTGGTGGACACCCCGGCCCTGAACAGATTAATATAAGAAAATCTGAAATGGGTGCTATAGCGCCACCTAGGGAGATTGCATGGAAGCGCAAAATTTTACTTTGTCGTAGACATACCAAATTTGGTACACATATTCATGACGGGGTCTCGATCAAAAAACTCAATGACACCAACACGCCATGTCCCATCGTGTTGCCATGGCAACAGGCCAAACTTCTCTCCTTGCCAATGGGACACCCAGGAAAAACTTTGTCGCAGCCAAACCAAATTTGGTACACAGATGCATCATGGGAATAGGAACAAAAAACTATATTACACCGTTGCTAGGCGACCAACAGGAAGTCGGCCATATTGGAACGAGCACGTGACCCGGCACCGAGGGTGCATTTTCCTGTCTTCGTATTTTAACGAACTCCTCCTAGGGTTTTTGACCCAGACTCACCAGAATCGTGCTGTATCATCTAGACAAGTGGGACATTAAAAGTTGTTAAAAGCGTTCTAAAAGAGTGAACGGTGTTTCCGTGACAACGCCACAAATTTCGGGTTCGTTTTTGCGGCTCGCCATCAAACTTCGACGAGCGATAATTCGCGCATACTTTGGCCGATTTCACTCAAACTTTAATCGTTGGTGGACACCCTGGCCCTGAACAGATTGATATAAGAAAATCTGAAATGGACACTATAGCGCCACCTAGGGAGATTGCATGGAAGTGCAAAATTTTACTTTGTCATAGACATACCAAATTTGGTACACATATTCGTGACGGGGTCTCGATCAAAAAACTCAATGACGCTCCCGCGCAAGCTCCCATCGTGTTGTCATGGCAACAGGCCAAACATCTGTCCTCGCCATTAGGATCCTCTGCAAAAACTTTGTCATATTCAAACCAAATTTGGTACACAGATGCATCATGGGAAGAGGAACAAAAAAGTATATTACGTTGTTGCTAGGCAACCAACCAGCCATATTGGATAGACCATGTGACCTGGTGGCGAAGGCGCCATTTTCTGTCAATCTTCGACGAGTGATAATTCACACATACTTTGGCCGATTTCACTCAAACTTTAATCGTTGGTGGACACCCCGGCCCTACACAGACTGATACAAGAAAATCTAAAATGGCCATAATAGCGCCCCCTAGGCAGAATGCATGGAATAGAAAATATTTACTTTGCCATAGACACACCAAATTTGGACCACACATTTGGGACATCGTCTCGATCAAAAAACACAGTGACACCCCCACTCCATCTCACATCATGTTGCCATGGTAACAGGTCAAACATCGGTCCCTGCCATAAGGATGTCCGGCAAAAACTTTGATGTAGCCACACCTAATTTGGTACACAGATGCATCATGGGAATAGGAACAAAAAAGTATATTACACCATTGCTAGGCAACCAACCAGCCATATTGGATAGACCATGTGACCTGGTGGCAAAGGCGTCATTTCCTGTCAAACTTCAACGAATGATAATTAGCACATACTTTTTCCGATTTCACTCAAACTTTAATCGGTGGTGGACACCCCAGCCCTACACAGATTGATATAAGAAAATCTAAAATGGTCACAATAGCGCCCCCTAGGGTAATTGCATAGAACTGCAAAATTTAACTTTGTCGTACACATACAAGATTTGGTACAAATATTCCTGGGATATTTTCAATGAAAAAAGTCAAATGGTGACCACATGCCATGCCTCATCGGGTTGCCATGGCAACAGGCCAAACATCTCTCCCCGCCAATAGGACACCTGACAAAATCTTTGGTATAGCCACACCAAATTTGGAACATAGATGCATCATGGGAATAGGAATAAAAAATATATATTACGCTGTTGCTAGGCAACCAACCATATTGGGTAGAACATGTGACCTGGTGTTGAAGGCGCCATTTTCTGTCCTCATATTTTTATTTATTCAATTTATTTATTAATGTTTGCACCCAGCATTTAAAAGAACAAAAATACACACAAAAGAAAGAGAAAATAACAGAACAGTGCAGGAAAGGCTTATAATTGACCCTCCTCTTAAAATAATTTAAATTAAAAGGCAAAAAAAACAACCCCTCCCCACCTCAACCCCAGGCATTCAACACAAATGCATCCAGATAACGCACAAACTCACACATGCATGCAGCTAGAAAAAAGGGGAGGAAAATGGCGCGTTAGCGCCACCCCCCCAGCGAGTGCAAGCGAGGGCCGATCATCGCCGCTTGCGGCTATATTTATTATTATTATTTTCCTCCCCCCCTTTTTGCAGGTTTCGGGTACTTCCCACCGACGAAAACTCACGAAATTTTGCACAAAATTCAAGAACGCCAAAAAAGGAATTTACAAATAATCTGTATTAAAAAATCTTTAAAAATGGCTCGACAGCGCCACCTGGAAAATCAAAATACATTGCGTCTATGGCTATACCCGAAAAATGAACTTTGTCGTAGACAAACGAAATTCGGGTGGTGGATAGGTCATGTTGTTACAAACCAAAAAGTATATTACGCCGTTGCTAGGTGACCAACAGGAAGTCAGCCATATTGGCCCGAGCACGCGACCCGGCGCCGAAGGCGCATTTTCCTGTCTTCGTATTTTAACGAACTCCTTCTAGGGTTTTTGACCCAGACTCACCAGAATCGTGCTGTATCATCTAGAGAAGTGGGACATTAAAAGTTGTTAAAAGCGTTCTAAAAGAGTGAACGGTGTTTCCGTGACAACGCCACAAATTTCGGGTTCGTTTTTGCGGCTCGCCATCAAACTTCGACGAGCGATAATTCGTGCATACTTTGGCCGATATCACTCAAACTTTAATCGTTGGTGGACACCCCGGCCCTGAACAGATTGATATGAGAAAATCTGAAATGGGTGCTATAGCGCCACCTAGGGAGATTGCATGGAAGCGCAAAATTTTACTTTGTCGTAGACATACCAAATTTGGTACACATATTCGTGACGGGGTATCGATCAAAAAACTTAATGACGTCAACACGCCATGTCCCATCGTGTTGCCATGGCAACAGGCCAAATATCTGTCATCGTAAATGGGACGCCCGGCATAAACTTTGTCGTAGCAAAACCAAATTTGGTACACAGATGCATCATGGGAATAGGAACAAAAAGTATATTATGCGGTTGCTAGGCGACCAACAGGAAGTCGGCCATTTTGGACCGAGCACGTGACCTGGCACCGAGGGCGCATTTTCCTGTCCTCGTATTTTAACGAACTCCTCCTTGGGTTTTTGACCCAGACTCACCAGAATTGTGCTGTATCATCTAGACAAGTGGGACATTAAAAGTTGTTAAAAGCGTTCTAAAAGAGTGAACAGTGTTTCCGTGACAACGCCACAAATTTCAGGTTCATTTTTGCAGCTCGCCATCAAACTTCGACGAGCGATAATTCGCGCATACTTTGGCCGATTTCCCTCAAACTTTAATCGTTGGTGAACACCCCGGCCCTGAACAGATTGATATGAGAAAATCTAAAATGGCCACTATAGCGCCCCCTAGGGAGATTGCATGGAAGTGTAAAATTTTACTTTGTTGTAGACATACCAAATTTGGTACACACATTTGTGACAGGGTCTCGATCAAAAAACCCAATGACCCCCCCGCGCCATCTCCCATCTTGTTGCCATGGCAACAGGCCACACATCTGTCGTCACCAATGAGATGTCTGGCAAAAACTTTGTCATAGCCAAACCAAATTTGGTACACAGATGCATCATGGGTAGAGGAACAAAAAAGTATATTACGTCGTTGCTAGGCAACCAACCAGCCATATTGGATAGACCATGTGACCTGGTGGCGAAGGCGCCATTTCCTGTCAAATTTCGATAAGTGATAATTCGTGTATACTTTGGCTGATTTCACTCAAACTTCAATCGTTGGTGGACACCCTGGCCCTGAACAGATTGATATGAGAAAATCTAAAATGGCCACTATAGCGCCCCCTAGGGAGATTGCATGGAAGTGTAAAATTTTACTTTGTCGTAGACATACCAAATTTGGTACACACATTTGTGATAGGGTCTCGATCAAAAAACTCAATGACGCCCCCCCCGCGCCATCTCCCATCATGTTGCCATGGCAACAGGCCAAGCATCTGTCCTCGCCAATGGGACGCCAGGCAAAAACTTTGTCGTAGCCAAACCAAATTTGGTACACAGATGCATCATGGGAATAAGAACAAAAAAGTATATTAGGCGGTTGCTAGGCGACCAACAGGAAGTCGGCCATTTTGGACGGCGCACGTGACCTGGCCCCGAGGGCGCATTTTCCTGTCCTCGTATTTTAACGAACTCCTCCTAGGGTTTTTGACCCAGACTCACCAGAATCGTGCTGTATCATCTAGACAAGTGGGACATTTAAAGTTGTTAAAAGCGTTCTAAAAGAGTGAAAGGTGTTTCCATGACAACGCCACAAATTTCAGGTTCGTTTTTGTGGCTCGCCATCAAATTCGACAAGTGATAATTCGCACATACTTTGGCCGATTTCACTCAAACTTTAATCGCTGGTGGACACCCCGGCCCTGAACAGATTGATATAAGAAAATCTGAAATGGGTGCTATAGCGCCACCTAGGGAGATTGCATGGAAGCGCAAAATTTTACTTTGTCGTAGACATACCAAATTTGGTACACACATTCGTGACAGGGTCTCGGTCAAAAAACTCAATGACGCCAATACGCCATGTCCCATCGTGTTGCCATGGCAACAGGCCAAACATCTGTCATCACCAATGAGACACCAGGCAAAAACTTTGTCGTAGCCAAACCAAATTTGGTACACAGATGCATAATGGGAATAGGAACAAACAAGTATATTAAACGGTTGCTAGGCGACCAACAGGAAGTTAGCCATATTGGCCTGAGCACGCGACCCGGAGTTGAAGGCGCATTTTCCTGTCCTCGTATTTTAACGAACTCCTCCTTGGGTTTTTGACCCAGACTCACCAGAATCGTGCTGTATCATCTAGACAAGTGGGACATTAAAAGTTGTTAAAAGCGTTCTAAAAGAGTGAACGGTGTTTCCGTGACAACGCCACAAATTTCGGGTTCGTTTTTGCGGCTCGCCATCAAATTCGGCGAGTGATAATTGGCACATACTTTGGCCGATTTCACTCAAACTTCAATTGTTCATGGACACCCCGGCCCTGAACAGATTGATATGACAAAATCTAAAATGGACACTATAGCGCCCCCTAGGGAGATTGCATGGAAGTGTAAAATTTTACTTTGTCGTAGGCATACCAAATTTGGTACACACATTTGTGACAGGGTCTCGATCAAAAAACTCAATGACGCCCCCGCGCCATCTCCCATTGTGTTGCCATGGTAACTGGCTAAACATCTGTCCTTGCAAATGGGACGCCTGGCAAAAACTTTGGTGTAGTCAAATCAAATTTGGTACACAGATGCATTATGGGAATAGAAACAAAAAAGTATATTATACCATTGCTAGCCAACCAACCAGCCATTTTGGATAGACCATGCGACCTGGTGGCGAAGGCGCCACTTCCGATCAAACTTCGACGAGTGATAATGCACTCATAGTTTGGCCGATTTAACTCAAACTTTAATTGTTGTTAGACACCCCGGCCCTAAACAGATTGATATAAAAAATCTAAAATAGCCGTTATAACGCCCCCTAGAGTAATTGCATGGAACAGAAAAATTTTACTTTGTCATAGACATACCAAATTTGGTACACACATTCATGACAGGGTCTCGATCAAAAAACTCAATGACGCCAAGACGCCATGTCCCATTGTGTTGCCATGGCAACAGGCCAAACATCTGTCCTCGCCAATGGAACGCCAGGCAAAAACTTTGTCATAGTCAAACCAAATTTGGTACACGGATGCATCATGGGAAGAGGAACAAAAAAGTACATTACGCCATTGCTTGGCAACCAACCACCCATATAGGATAAACCATGTGACCTGGTGGTGACGGCGCTACTTCCTGTCAAACTTGGACGAGTGATAATGTGCTAATAGTTTGGCTGATTTCACTCAAACTTTACTCGTTGGTGTACACCCTGGCCCTGAACAGATTGACATAAAAAAAATCTGAAATGGCCATAATAGCGCCCCCTAGGGTAATTGCATGGAAAAGAAGAATTTTACTTTGCCGTAGACACACCAAATTTGGACCACACATTCGTGACATGGTCTTGATCAAAAAACATAGTGACACCCCCATGCCATCTCACATCGTGTTGCCATGGTAACAGGCCAAACCTCTGTCCCCGCCAATAGGATGCTCGACAAAGTTTGGTATAGCCACACCAAATTCGGTACATAGATGCATCCTGGGAATAGGAATAAAAAAGTATATTATGTCGTTGCTAGGCAACCAGCCAGCCATATTGGATAGGCCATGTGACCTGGTGTCAAAGGCACCATTTTCTGTCCTCATATTTTTATTTATTCAATTGATTTTTTTAATGTTTGCACCCAGCATTTAAAAGAACAAAAATACACACAAAAGAAAAAGAAAATAACAGAAAAGTGCAGGAAAGGCTTATGATTGACCGTCCTCTTAAAATAATTGAAATGAAAAGGCAAAAAAAAACAACCCCTCCCCACCTCAACCCCAGGCATTCAACACAAATGCATCCAGATAACGCACAAACTCACACATGCATCCAGCTAGAAAAAAGGGGAGGAAAATGGCGCGTTAGCGCCACCCCCCCAGCGAGTGCAAGCGAGGGCCGATCATCGCCGCTTGCGGCTATATTTATTAGGCCCGAGCGCTGAAGAGCGCATAGGGCCTTTTGTAACTGTTCTGCGGTGCGAAGCACTGCAGAACCAGCGTGGAACGTGTGAAACGCGCTAGTAGGTGTCAATGGACCCCACAGGTGGGTTACTGGACGTGCGCCCTTTCCATTGATATATTTTGTGTTACCATTCGTGGCACTATATTGTTACTGTTCTGGTTTTTCTTATTAGGCCCGAGCGCTAAAGCGTAGGGCCTTTTGTTACTGTTCTGCAGTGCGAAGCACTGCAGAACCAGCGTGCACAAAACAAAGCGCGAAGCGCTTTGTTTTGTGCACGCAGCAGAGCGCGAAGCGCTCTCCCCTTTTTAAACACCTAGCACTCATGTCAACGACTGGTGCCCGCTGACATGGCACGGTGGCATCGCCCGTGGCCGCGATAGCGGCCAAATTGTAATTGTTCACCCCAAAACATTCTCGGCCCACCAGCGTGCGCAAAACAAAGCGCGAAGCGCTTTGTTTTGCGCACGCAGCAGAGCGCGAAGCGCTCTCCCCTTTTTAAGCACCTAGCACTCATGTCAACGACTGGTGCCCGCTGACTTGGCACGGTGGCATCGCCCATGGCCGCGATAGCGGCCAAATTGTAATTGTTCACCCCAAAACATTCTCGGCCCACCAGCGTGCGCAAAACAAAGCGCGAAGCGCTTTGTTTTGCGCACGCAGCAGAGCGCGAAGCGCTCTCCCCTTTTAAGCACCTAGCACTCATGTCAACGACTGGTGCCCGCTGACCTGGCACGGTGGCATGGCCCGTGGCGGCAAAATTGTAATTGTTTTGTGGGCACACATGACATCGTGCACGCAGTGCACGATGTCATGTGTGCCCACAAAACCAGAGCGCGAAGCGCTCTCCCCTTTTTAAACACTCAATGCCACACTATAGTGACACTCATAGGATCCAATAGCACAGACTGGCACTGCCCATTGCCGCGAAAGCGGCATAATTGTAATCGTTAACCATCGTAAACGTCAAAAATATGTATTGGGCAAGTGAGTAATCGATGAGGTCAATGACGAGCGCAACGCGCTCGTCATTGACAATGGACCCCACGGGTGCGTTACTGGACGCGAGCCCTTTCCATTGATATATATATTGCCACCATAGGTGGCACCATATTGTTATTGTTCTGGTTTTTCTTATTATTTATTAGGCCCGAGCGCTAAAGCGTAGGGCCTTTTGTTACTGTTCTGCAGTGCGAAGCACTGCAGAACCAGCGTGCACAAAACAAAGCGCGAAGCGCTTTGTTTTGTGCACGCAGCAGAGCGCGAAGCGCTCTCCCCTTTTTAAACACCTAGCACTCATGTCAACGACTGGTGCCCGCTGACTTGGCACGGTGGCATCGCCCGTGGCCGCGATAGCGGCCAAATTGTAATTGTTCACCCCAAAACATTCTCGGCCCACCAGCGTGCGCAAAACAAAGCGCGAAGCGCTTGTTTTGCGCACGCAGCAGAGCGCGAAGCGCTCTCCCTTTTAAGCACCTAGCACTCATGTCAACGACTGGTGCCCGCTGACCTGGCACGGTGGCACCGCCCATGGCGGCAAAATTGTAATCGTTTTGTGGGCACACATGACATCGTGCACGCAGTGCACGATGTCATGTGTGCCCACAAAACCAGAGCGCGAAGCGCTCTCCCTTTTCCAAACACTCAATGCCACACTATAGTGACACTCATAGGATCCAATAGCACAGACTGGCACTGCCCATTGCCACGAAAGTGGCATAATTGTAATCGTTAACCATCGTAAACGCCAAAAATGTGTATTGGGCAAGTGAGTAATCGATGAGGTCAATGACGAGCGCAACGCGCTCGTCATTGACAATGGACACCACGGGTGCGTTACTGGACGCGAGCCCTTTCCATTGATATATATATTGCCACCATAGATGGCACCATATTGTTATTGTTCTGGTTTTTCTTATTCTTATTATTATTATTTTTACGACCACTTTTTTCAAGGTTCGGGTACTTCCCACCGACGAAAACTCACGAAATTTTGCACAAAATTCAAGAATGCCAAAAAAGGAATTTACAAATAATCAGTATTAAAAAATCTTTAAAAATGGCTCGACAGCGCCACCTGGAAAATCAAAATACATTGCGCCTATGGCTATACCCGAAAAATGAACTTTGTCGTAGACAAACGAAATTCGGGTGGTGGATAGGTCATGTCGTTACAAACCAAAAAATATATTATGCCGTTGCTAGGCGACCAACAGGAAGTCGGCCATATTGGAACGAGCACGTGACCCGGCGCCGAAGGCGGAGTTTCCTGTCCTCGTATTTTAACGAACTCCTCCTAGGGTTTTTGACCCAGAGTCACCAGAATCGTGCTGTATCATCTAGACAAGTGGAACATTAAAAGTTGTTAAAAGCGTTCTAAAAGAGTGAACGGTGTTTCCGTGACAACGCCACAAATTTCGGGTTCGTTTTTGCGGCTCGCCATCAAACTTCGACGAGCGATAATTCGCGCATACTTTGGCCGATTTACCTCAAATTTTAATCGTTGGTGGACACCCCGGCCCTGAACAGATTGATATAAGAAAATCTGAAATAGGTGCTATAGCGCCACCTAGGGAGATTGCATGGAAGCGCAAAATTTTACTTTGTCGTAGACATACCAAATTTGGTACACATATTCGTGACAGGGTATCGATCAAAAAACTCAATGACGTCAACACGCCATGTCCCATCGTGTTGTCATGGCAATAGGCCAAACATCTGTCCTCGTCAATGGGACGCCTGGCAAAAACTTTGTCGTAGCCAAACCAAATTTGGTACACAGATGCATCATGGGAATAGGAACAAAAAAGTATATTATACGGTTGCTAGGCGACCAACAGGAAGTCGGCCATATTGGACCGAGCACATGACCTGGCACCAAGCGTGCATATTCATGTCCTCGTATTTTAACGAACTCCTCCTAGGGTTTTTGACCCAGAGTCACCAGAATCGTGCTGTATCATCTAGACAAGTGGGACATTAAAAGTTGTTAAAAGCGTTCTAAAAGAGTGAACGGTGTTTCCATGACAACGCCACAAATTTCAGGTTCGTTTTTGCGACTCGCCATCAAATTTCGATGTGCGATAATTTGCGCATACTTCGGCCAATTTCACTCAAACTTTAATCGTTGGTGGACACCCAGGCCCTGAACAGATTTCTATAAGAAAATCTGAAATGGGTGCTATAGCGCCACCTAGGGAGATTGCATGGAAGTGCAAAATTTTACTTTGTCGTAGACATACCAAATTTGGTACACACATTCGTGACAGGGTCTCAATCAAAAAACTCAAAGACGCCAACACGCCATGTCCCATTGTGTTGCCATGGCAACAGGCCAAACATCTGTCGTCACCAATGGGACGCCAGGCAAAAACTTTGTCGTAGCCAAACCAAATTTGGTACACAGATGGATCATGGGAATAGGAACAAAAAAGTATGTTACGTCGTTGCTAGGCAACCAACCAGCCATATTGGATAGACCCTGTGACCTGGTGGCGAAGGCGGCATTTCCTGTCAAACTTCAATGAGTGATAATTCGCACATACTTTGGCCGATTTCACTCAAACTTTAATCGTTGGTGGACACCCCGGCCCTGAACAGATTGATATAAGAAAATCTAAAATGGATATAATAGCGCCCCCTAGGGAGATTGCATGGAACAGAAAAAATTTACTTTGCCGTGGACAAGGCAACCAACCAGCCATATTGGATAGACCCTGTGACCTGGTGGCGAAGGCGGCATTTCCTGTCAAACTTCAATGAGTGATAATTCGCACATACTTTGGCCGATTTCACTCAAACTTTAATCGTTGGTGGACACCCCGGCCCTGAACAGATTGATATAAGAAAATCTAAAATGGATATAATAGCGCCCCCTAGGGAGATTGCATGGAACAGAAAAAATTTACTTTGCCGTGGACACACCAAATTTAGACCACACATTCGGGACATGGTCTCGATCAAAAAATACAGTGACACCCCCACTCCGTCTCACATCATGTTGCCATGGTAACAGGCCAAACATCTGTCCCTGCCATTAGGATGCCCGGCAAAAACTTTGATGTAGCCACACCTAATTTGGTACATAGATGCATCATGGGAATAGGATCCGTTAGGCAATGGCTTGCCATATATTATTATAACGCTTTTGTACATCCCATTTTCTACAAATCAGCATTTTACCTTCAAAATTGATTTTTTATTGATGCAATTTGGCATTGTAGATAGGACAAAAATGAAAAACACTGCAATAACAGAAGTGCAACAAAGGCTTATGAGTGATTTTCTAAAATGATTTGAAATTCAACACACAGATGCAATGAGATAAATACACAATCAAGAGTGTAATATGTATACAATACACAAATGGACAAAAATTTACATGTAATTTGAATAAATTTTGTTTAACATGATGAAGTTCAAGATAGCTAATAGAAACGGCGTACTAAGAAATATACAGAATGATATTTTTGAATTGTCAACTTGACTTTGTTTTGATCATAAAAATCAAGATACAGTATTTGCCACACATTTGACAAGATACTAATCTGAATTGTTTTTATCTACAATGTCTTTTGTGTAGGATCAGGCATTGTATTATAAAATGCTGCATTTATGACTGCCATTATTTTGTTCTTGTTCACATTCTTAATCATAACATGAACACAACTTTTCCCAGTGTAAACTAGGAGTGATACTCTCTTGTTTGAACATGCATGACTTTCGACATGACGACAGTATGCAGCCAAATAAAACACAGGAAAATAATGGTTTTTTGGATTTTTGGTATTGACTAGTGGAATTTGAAACAATTCCCACTTCATGAAATGGTGATACTTAAGACTATATAAGGATTTAAATATATAATATATTATATATATAAAATATTGAATGAGTGATGAGTTTTTATTAGGAACCTACAAAGATCTTATCTCATTTAGTAAATACATAATGTCACAGTGCAACCTGAGGTCCTCATCTTCTTAGTTATCTGACTTCTGACACATGTGGCCACGCCGAAACACCCCCCTAATACCACTCAAGGGGACCCTTTTGTTGTTGCTATATATTATTATTATTATTATACATTTCATACAATTTTGGCATGTTCCCATGTAAAAATGCACACATTAAAGCTGCCATAAACATTTTAAATGAGTGACGAAACCACTGCTTATGGATATTTCATAAGAAATGCTATAATTAACAGGAAGTGAGATATTTTTTGTATTTTATTTGATGAATGGAATTTGAAAATTTCCTACACCTCAGATCAAATTTTGGTGAACATAATCTTAAGATGTAGATGATAGCATTAATGTGTAATATATACATCGACATAGGTATGGAATTTGAAACACACATCTCAGATAATTAATTTTGGTGAACATAATCTTAAATTTGGAGATCATAGATTTCAAATATGGAAATAATTTAGGTATTTATTGAATGGGATGAGTTATAATGAATAATTGACTCATGATCTCATTGACTTGACAGAAATACATCATGTAGGCCTCAGCATGTATCGTCATGCACATCTGCGCAACAGACATGACGTCACAAACTGTTCTGACATATTTACAAAATGACACTACAGGAAGTTACATTACATAAATTTGATAGACAAACAGGTGCGATTATTAATCTCCTTAATTATATGCACCCGTAAACATTTTGTTTCTAATTATATTTGTCTAAATGTGAAGAGAGTTAGTGCGAAATTAGAGAGAGAGACAAAGTCTGAGCACACCAGTCTAACGCAGGACAGGTCTAACCAGGACATCAGGAACATATCCAAGACACCACATCTAAATTTTCAAATGCATAAGATCAGTTTATATAAGACATCTCTCCTTTGAGAAACAATGGTTTAAATTAACAAATCTAAGGAACTTGAGATACTTTATTAAGGATTTTCAAATATTAATGACATTACACACATACAAGGTATTTATAGGGAGTATGAAACAGCTGTCAGTGATCAAAGGTCTATGATCTTTCTTGATCTGATTATCTTGCAAATGTGAATACCGTTGCCATGTATTAGTATATTCTCATAGTACATCTTACTATATACAGCTCAGCGCAGGGTTACATCCTTAACACACCACAACAATGTGAATTTGTTAGGCCAAAAATTTTTCAGTGTCTCAGTAGCACAACGCAGGTCATTAAGGCTTGCGGCTTTATTATTATTATTTTCACTGGTGCTCATATAAGAGCATTTTATTTCAAAAAAACGAACCTAGATCACATTACCAGGGACACACAGCAGTGGGGACCTGTATGAAGTGTTTAAGTCAGTTCTAAAGTGTTGGAGATGACTATTTCAGGCGGTAATATGTAATGGAGCAGAATGGTTTAATTTGATTTTCACACCTGTCCTGCACACTTAGGTGAACATAATTAAGACGTTGGAGATGTTCGTGAAGGATTAAATATGTAATATGAACAGATAAATTAGGTATTATTGAGGAGTGATGAGGGAGGTATTTTCACATTTATTTTGAAATTTCTGATATACTGCAGCAGCAATTAATAATAGCAACATAAATATTCTGGGTCTAACAGATACAGCGCAGTCTAACAGAGTCTGTCATCTGCATTTGAATTTCATGTCATGAGCCAGCCAACAGTGAGTCTGAATTTTGAGCATGCATGCTTAAAACAAAATTCACATCATTAAATTTTCATTGAATTAGATGTGATGATAGGAGCTAGTATTCTTCAGCAGTTTGCATTTAAATACGATCCTAATGCATCTTCTGCTAAATGCCCATCTACAACACTTATTCCCAGATTACAGGGCATGTATTTGCATTTTCCTAACATAATAACAGAAGTGTAAATGATATTAAAATGAAATTTTTTTATTTTCCTACTACTTTGTTTAGTATCTGTATTCCAAATTTAATCCTTAATGGGTCTTTTGCGCATTTTCTCTCATAAGTGGACAGGCTACAATATGTAATTTTCCCCATGTTATGATTTTAACATTGACATAATGTAGCATCCTTAATGGACTCTGTTTTGGACATGCAAAATCCCAATATAATCAGGGTCAAATTGTAAATAATAAAAATAAAACAGCTTACATTTTTGTGGTTTGCTTGAGATTTGTTTTAAGTTAAGATAGTATTAATGTGTAGCATGTAAAGAACCCCTAAAAACAACTTTAAAAGCATTGAGAGATGAAGTGACTACCATGCTTGTTAATAAAATCAAGTCTGCAAGAAATTTTTTACACAGCACGCAGTACAAATAAAAATTTCGCATTGCGTAGCTCCTTCGCGGTCCAAACTCTCTGGGCGTGATTTACAGAGACGGGGTGGAGATCCAGACGATGGTGGAACTGCATTTGCATTTCTTTTTTCGATCTGACGTCAATAAGGTGCCTTGTCCAGAATCGCCCATTTGAGCTGTGTTTTTTTCAAACGCAGAAAAGGATCGCAAATGCTCAGTTTCGACATTTCGCAACTTTTAGCCATTGGGGGGGGGGGCTAAACAGGGTAGGGAAGCTCACATTAACGTTCAAAAACCTCAGAAAGTGAAAATTTCATGCCAGCAAACCACTGAAACCCAAATGTCAGTGAATATGCTGAATATGTATGAACTAATACTAATACTAATGTGATTAAGTCAATGGTAAGGTACTTACAGTTCCCTGCACTTGTAGCCATGTGGAGTTTTGTGCCCACTGGAAACTTGGCCTTATAAAGTTAAAAAAAAAAACACCTATTGTATTATCCAATATAACTGCAGGTAAACAGAGCATTACAATTGCCTCTACAGTCTTAAAATACAAAAATACACCCACTGGCATGTCAATAGGAACTTCAGAGGGGAAAACTGCCTCCCTCCCATACATCAACAAAAAAGGGGAGTGTTTTGTAGTGCTGTGGCCCTTTGATCGCAGTGCGAATAATGCTGCTTCCAAAAATGCATCCCAGTTGTTCTGTTGGTCATTCACCAATTTTGTAAGAGCCCTAAGAAGTACAAATATAATTAAAGCCGCAAGCGGCGTTGGTCGGGACCTCGCACCTGCGTTTGTTCGTCTTACTGAGACGCACAGCCATACCAAATTTCGTGTGCCTGGCACAATTATCTCACTTCCTGTTGGGCGTGGCCATGACATTGTAGATACCCTGTCAGAACAGACCCTGTCAGACCCTGTCAGACCCTGTCAGACCCTGTCAGACTCTGTTAGACCCTGTCAGACTCTGTCAGACCCTGTCAGACCCTGACGCATTTGTTCGTCTTATTGAGATACACGTCCCTACCGAATTTCGTGCGCCTATCTTAAACGGTATGCCAGCCCCGAAAGACAACGCGCTAGGGGGCGCTATCGAGCTCCTGGGGGTCACTGGGGGACGGGACTTTGTGTGGTCGTACTGGCAGCACTTTGTGATGCCCGTGCAAAGTTTTGTTTTGAAGCATGGGAACATGCTCAAAATTGCCCCAATTATCTCACTTCCTGTTGGGCGTGGCCATGACATTGTAGATACCCTGTCAGAACAGACCCTGTCAGACCCTGTCAGACTCTGTTAGACCCTGTCAGACCCTGTCAGACCCTGTCAGACTCTGTTAGACCCTGTCAGACCCTGCATGTGGCCTACATGCTGAGGCCTACATGAACCTTCGATGCTTGTCCCCACATTGCTGCTTGCAGCTCTATCAGATCAAAGGTACAAAGATCAAAGAACCTTGATCAGGGCGTTGCCTAGCAACAAATACCTCCCATTCATAA